>JAEDXJ010000062.1:0-401268 GCA_023014345.1 Galerina sulciceps
TCATTCTTTACGCCAGACAATCGCCTTCGACGACTCTTATTCGACTACCCACCCTCATTTAACATCCTTTCATAATCGACGAATTTCTCATCCGACACCAAAGCAACCGCTTTTGAAGAATCTTGGTTGAGTTACCTTCCTCAATCGGCTTTTCATACTCAACGATTTCTCATCCGAGTTCCCATCAATCGTCAGAGCTGCATCTACCGACTCAACGACTGCATTTCTCGTTTTTCGCTCTCTTGACCGGAGTCCGTCGCTTTGGACAACTTGCGGACCTTCGTCATATCGCATCCTTCAATGTCCTTCGCTGTGTACTTCCGCCGCGGTGAACTTACGACAGAACAAAAACGACCCGAGCGAGCTGGCCTATGAACATGTGGCCAATGCTGTCTTTGGTGAATTTCCTCGCATAGAAGACTGTTACGGGGTCGACCACTACTCGGTTTTGATCGTGTAGGTCATTCAGCCGAATTTGTTTCTCTTGAGCTTACCTCCTTTCAGCAGCGGGAAGGATCACACCAGCAAGACGAACACAGATCTCGAAGAACTGCGTATGGTTACAGACGCTTTGGACAAAACAAGTACCGACGGATATTCTTCGTACATGTTTTCCCGGATGGTAGCATCGAGTGGGACACCACCTCGGTAAACGAGCTGCTACAGGAGTCTGACTTCTGCTCTCCGTAAGTCCTTCCAGACGATTGAGAGATCCTGCATGGCGCTGAATGTGTTCCAAAAGTTAATGCAGATGTTTGCGCTTGTGGAACGGGGCGGGGGGGGTGAGGTTTATTGTATATAGTTGCATACTTCTTGGTCTGAGGGCGTTACGGTCGAATGTACATACCATATTTTTTTTGGAGCGCCTAGTGTACGGTATAACTGACATTTTCGCATGTATTTTTGGGAGCGCCTTATGTACAAGTCGATGACCAATAATGGAAAATCTCCACGATAACACTGTTGGCATTAGATTCTTTCTGAACAATAGATTTCAAAATAAATTGTATTGAAATTTGCGATAACTTTGTCCCGAAATGCTTTGCTTAGAATGTGAATAAATTCCAAATGTCAGTCACAATCAATCCAACAATTCCTTCTGAACCTCGAAAACCGACTTGGCTCGTCATAGAACCCTTCTCCCTCTATTGCAAGGCTTGGAGTCTAAACCGTCGAAGTTTATGCGGTCTGCATGCGCAGCCTTCGAATCAAAATGACCCAAAAAACGACGGTTAGCACACCCTTGGAATTTACAGGTAAATAACATTTTTTAATCTCACCAACCCTGAGCCCCACTACGGACCAAGGATCTCCACGTACAAGATCGCGTGGGCTATCTACCCCGTCCAGCTTCACCCTCGGGTCCTTTGAGTACCTCGCGCACGAGGAGGAGACATACGCGAAGGTCGCGTTAGTGAGGTGCAGCTCCAAGGCGAGAGTGGCCAGGATAGAAGGCCGGTGCAGGAGGAGCAGGTAGGCGTCGACAGAGGAAGTAGAGCCCGATGCAGGATTGGGCAAGGTTTGGGGAAGGGGAAGGGGAATTTCGCTCTTCTGGTCGGACCATCAGTCGAGTGCAAGTTGAACCGACAGTGTGCAGACTACTCTATGGAATATGTAAGTAAAGCTTCACATATTCACCATATTTTCGTTTGCCTTGTTTCCAGCCCACAGGAGTTTGAAACTTTGCCAATCTAACTTTCACCTCCAGACTCCCGCACTCACTTGCTCACCGACCACCCTCCTCAACGCATACTTCGATGCTGCACAGATGTCAGTCAGATAACCGAAGAACAGAATCAAAGAGCCCCATCACATCTTCCTAGGCAGGTGCGAAGCTCCCACATCTCTTGTGCAAGTCCATGTAGAAGTGAGGATTGGCCCCTGGCTCGACGTCAAGCACTGGGCGGTAGACGTTAGCTCCAAGGTTGATGGTAATGACAGAGGGTTTGGGTGAAGGGGAAAAAAAGGTACTGACATGTACACCACAACATCACGGTGCGGACAGTGACGCCGCATCATCTTTCCTTCCTCCTAGTCATCGCAAACATTATGCCAGAGGATTCTGGATCCTGCATCATGCATCCAAGTCAGCCAATGCCCTTGCATACGGCGATGGAGATGCTCCCTACGCTGTCAGCGAAGAATCGTAGGGCGTGAAATGCACTCCAGGAGGGGAGGCGGGAGGAGGGCAGATGGTGATACCGGAGCCGTCCCGTACTCTAAATCGATTCGAGTGCGACTACACGTGACTTTCTGGCGATCCTCCGACGGAATCCGTCACGGATCCTCTGAAGCTTGGTCCTTGTGACGACATGACAACTACACAAGGTACTTGTCAAGTACCAATTAAATTTTTTTCTGATTGGGAATATTCCCATTTTGTTATTTGTTGATAAATCCTTCAGAATGTGTTCATTTACTCCGACATTTCTTTTGTCTTTTGTGACAGCCAAGAAAGGCATGGTCAATTAAGGAGTTTGGAACGGAATAAATTTAAATGTGTCATCCGCTTTCCGTGACCCAAAATTACAAAAAGTTGAACAGATTCTTCACTTACGACCAGTCAATCTGGTGGAAATATTTGTCTGTCAACAAAAAGGAGTACAATTTTGCTGAATCTCAAAGAACATTGTTCGAGAGATTTTGAACCTTCCTAAATTTCACATTCATTTACCCTCAAAGTCCTCAATTTTTATTCTACCGGAATGACATGTTACTTTTTTTTTCCACATTCTGAATCAATTCAAAATGGGTCAAGATCTATCCGAGTCATGGAAAAGAGTTAATACACTTAAACTTGCTTCAAATTTTTCGTTGCATTTTTTCGTCAGACGTGAAGGCCATATTTCCGAATACTTAGACAATAGATTTCACACGTCCGTACAAACATTTATGCACCTAGTGTGGTGCAAATATGACTGATACAAACGGATGAGATTGTAAGGGCAACTGTGAGCTGGAGCACCAGGGACAGGGAGTCCAGAAAGGATGGAGCGGACGGAAATGGCACAGCAGACAGAAAGGGTGCGGCGGATGTTGTGACTGGCCGACGCAGCAACCGGCTGATGTAGTGGCCGAGGGGCAGATGGAAATCGGATGCATACAGACTACAACTATTGTAGTCTGCATTGGTGTGGCGGAACGTAAAGGGAGCTTGCATCCAGAGGTGTCAGGTGCAAGGCTGGCACAGCGGCCGACACAGTGTCCAGGTTAGCAGCTGGAGTTACGGCCAATGTATCAGCTGGAGTAAGGGGCCGGAACAGAGTTCCTCTTACAGAGATAAAACAAACTCACTTACTGTGTCAGTAATTCTCCTGAGTTTTTCATAAGGCTTCATGGTTGCAAACTTGACCATATCTGTCATGCACTTCTCAGGGATCCTGTGCTTTTAGAGCTGGCCAGGCACAACAGTACAAAGTTCTATTGGAACGACATTTGGATGTGGGGAATTCATTCCAGCCAAGTTCACGCCAACTATACAAGGATGATTGAGGGTTATTCTGTAAGCTTCTCGGAAATGCTGCTGCAGCGTCGTACAATGTTAGATAGTATGACATCCAATGAAAACCCACATACTGCAACTGTTGTCTTCCAGTTGTCCTTTACAAGTTCTAATTTACCAGCTCAGGGAAAAAAGCCATGAATAGTTTTGGTGTGTGATTAATTCTTGCCCGTTGTGACCTTCACACAAACTTTCTTGTAAAAGTTTGTGAGCTTCCTCAAGTTGGGGTCATTATCTGACAGGTTGAGCTGACTGGCATGCAGAATTCAAGGTAGACCATGGCAAGATTCAGCAAGGAACCACTTTGATACCTGCCAATAATGAGTATCAAATACAGTTTAAATAAGGATGGGCAGCAGTACATACACAGCAGCAGTGTAGGTATCAACGGTAAGAATCATTTTATTACCACTACAAAAGACTACGCTGTGACAGATTATGCATTTGGAAGGTGATAAGGAATAGCCGGGGCCCTGCCAAAGTAATCAAAAAATGTTTGGCAATAGAAAGGACACACAACCCTCTCCACCACCTTTACACGCTCATCCGTGGCTGACAACATTGTCTGGGTCTTCTTCACAAAAGCAGACATTGTCTTCAGCTGCTGTGCTGGAGCCCCCAGCCAAGCTGAAAGAATTATACAAAAGGCATCAACTGCCTTGACACAATCACCAAAATTTGCAGCACCAAGCCCATAATCACGTTTTGGATAGTCCAAGAGAAGGGGAGTATGGAATGTGAAGCAAGTATAGATTAAGCGGTCTCGCTCAGTTTCCCACCACTCCAACATCTCATTTCTTGGTACGACACATCTGTCCAGAGCCAAGAACTCCAAGTTGAAGTTGTGTTGATAGAGATCCCAAACAATCTGGCGCATGACAATGGTGGAAAGGGTGAAGTTGCCGGTTGCCATTTCTTCACTGGAAATGACGGGGCCAGCACCCCAGAAGACAGTCTTCAGCCCCTTGATGTGCAGCATCGACTCAAGGTTGAACATTTCATTACTGCCTGCTCATTGACACAACAATGCTTGCTTGCCCGGTCGGACAACTTTGAAGAGGTAGTGGAAATGGAAATCGAATTGGCGGAAGACAAAAGGTGAGGCAATGACATTGCTTTTGTTAGTTGAGGGGCTCCGCGGCCACACGACACACGAGTCATTGCACCACCATGCGACAGACTCTCTGCCCCACAGCCACGTGACAAATTGCCAGCACCTTGTCCTTGTGATGAATTCCTGACTCCCCGTCCACGCAACAAATTTGCTGATCCGTGCCCTTGCGACGAGGTCCATCCTCCATGCCCACCCAACAAATAGCCCGATCCACGACCGCGCAACAAACCAGAAGATGACAATGATTGCAAGGCCACACCAGACTCCAAATGAACTGGAGTTTTTGGTAAAATCTCCTCACCTGCAATTCCCAACGGTATTGCCACGTTCTTCCAAAGAAATACTTTTCATTCTTGTGGGGTAGGAATTTGATTGTCCTCAGGAAGTCGATTCGTAGCACAACTGAACCATGCAACGCGCATTGCGAGCCACGCTGTGGCATAAACAAAAGTATGCCCAACATTCCACTCTGATTAACCAGGAGCCACATAGGTAAGCTACATAGTACCGAACTAGTCGGTTCATTGAACAATTACATTGTATCGAGTGTAGTTGGGCCATTGAATTCAATGGAACGTCCCCTATAGGGCAAATGGCTTCGGCAGCCCATGGCGGCACCGCCTGGCAGTTGGAGCAGCGCCGGGCGGCAACATCTCGCTCCCGGGCACCAGACCTGGATTGTTCACTAGGCACCTAGATACCTCGGCAGTTGTACTACTACATGTAATTAGCATTTAGTAGGGATTTCACGTAAGGTAGGGACCAAATAATATATTTAGCGTGCATGAATGATATCGTCGGCACCGCTACTGCTGCGCCTGCCATACACTAGCTCCTTATCTATCCGTACTGTCTCTCCCCTGTCCTCGATCCCTCTTCCAACTCAAATTCTTGACTACCTTATTGCCAATTGAAATCTTGTCCTGTCTTGCTTTAATCTGGACTCACCTGGTACTGTCGGCACCGCTACTGCCGGGCTTACCATACTGCAGCTCCTCATCTATCCGTACTTTCTCTCCCCTCATCTCGATCCCTCTTCCAACTCAAATTCTTGACTACCCTATTGCCAATTGAAATCTTGTCCTGTCTCGCTTTAATCTGGTACCATCGGCACTGCTACTGCCGCGCCGACCATACTGCAGCTCCTCATCTATCCGTACTTTCTCTCCCCTCTTCTCAATCCCTCTTCCAACTCAAATTCTTGACTACCCTATTGCCAATTGAAATCTTGTCCTGTCTCGCTTTAATCTGGACTCATCTGGTACCGTCGGCACCGCTACTGCCGGGCCTGCCAAACACCAGTTCCTCGTCTATCCGTACTTTCTCTTCCCTGTTCCTGATCTCTTTTCCAAGTCAAATTCCAGAATACCCTACCACAAATTGAAATCTTGCCTGCCTTGCGATAATATAGGACTACCTGGCATTTTCGGCACCGGTGCTGCCGAGCTTACATGATTACACACATTCCAGGCAATGGAGAGCAATGGTGGGTAGGTCATGCGCGGATGAAAATATTGCATTCAAAAAAACGGGATCTCATATAATACAAATTCAATTCGAACAAGCTTCATGCTGCGCAACCACCACTACTTGCCCTCGGGCTCATCGGCGTCCGCTACCCAGCTTTCATCGACAAATGGAAAATCATCGGCAGTATAACGTTTTGGCGAGGGAAGCGTAGGGGCTTCTCGAGGAGGGATGGGTGGAGATACATTGCCAGCCATCTTTGGTTGAAAGCCGGTGCCGATTATAACATTACGTCGAACTGGTGAGCAGGGAACAAAGGATAAATTATTTCCATCAGTATCTTCATCCTCTGCTTCATTTCCACTGTCACCTGAGTTTCCGGATGGAGAATGATCGTCGGCATTGTGGTCAGATAAATCCATCTCACCATCGGCATTCCCTCTCAATTGTGATTCCTGGGACAGAAAAAGATCATTTACATCACCGAAGTCCCCAAAATGTAGTTCTGGGTCTTGCGAATGTTGTGAGAGGGAAATCGCCGCGATGGCATCTGGATTACCAAAAGCAGTGAATTCGGCATCGGCAGTGGCGGGGGAAACACCAGTGTTTCGCTCATCCATGTGATCGTCCAATGGGCCACTCGAAATTTTAATCGTTGTGTTCCGCAGGTGGAATGGCATGCCCTGCACCTCATTGCGCACTGCATGAAGTGGAGTGCCGGCAGCAGCAGCAACTCCGGCACCGGTGTCACCGTCATCTCCATCGGAAAGAGCATCGAAGTCGTCAAAAGACATGAACCTGGAACGATATGTGACAAGAGCTCTAACTTGGACCGCTGTCCTTTCGTCCTCGGAAGACATGTCGATATCTCAAAATCCCAAGTGATTAACGGCAGGAGAATCGGGACCTAGAGCGGCCGAGGGTCCGGTTTGAGGCAAGTCAGTCGTATTATCATTGGGTGCAGTATTGTCTTCATCGGATATCTCAATATCCTCAAAACTAAAGAATTGGGGACCAGCAGTTGATAGAATATGTTTGGGTGCATCTCCGGCTTCGGCAAATGTAAATAGTTAAAATTGGGCCTGAAAGATAAAATAAAGGATGGACATACTACTGTTACCGCTGTCGAGGTCCTCAAGATCATCCAATAACAGGAAAGTCGGAGCATTGTTTGAAGTTTCTGGATTGGGAGCCCCACCAGTAGGTATAATTTGACGTCCACCTCCGGCTTCGGCAAAATAAATGAGAATCAAGCATGGAAGAGAAAATTAACGGTCAACATACTATCAATACCGCCATTGAGGTCCTCAAGATCATCCAATAACACAAATTTTGGACCATTTTCTGAATTTTTTGGATTTGGGGTTGGGACGGGTTCGGCAGTGGACGGGTTCGGACTTGCGCCATCTTCATTAGAGTCCTCGAGGTATTCAAGATCATCCAATAATATGAACATTGACCGGGGTTTTAATAGACCTGGATGGGTTTCATGAGTGCCATCGGCAGTAGATAGGTCTTGAATCGCATCTGGTGAAATTTCTGAAGGGATATGCGCGGTCTTGCCAGTAATAATCTGTTGAACTGAATCATCGGCAGTTTGCATTTCGGTGCCGTCTGGCAATTGAGTCCGATAGCCAGAATGGGGGATCTTTGGCTTTTGTCGATATATGGAATTTCGACTGATTTCCCTTACTTCAGCTTCCGACAAGCTTTTACCCCAAACCCACTTGTAGCTTGTTTCAGGAAGGGTCGGAACTGCTGATGCCGTTGCCGCGGACTTGATCCCGGCACCGGCTTCAGACTGTTCGCCTTCCAGTTCTTTGTTGACGGAAGCTTCGTGAAGAACATTGAGTCCTGCAGTACACTTCATTCCAATTTTGACTCTGGATTCCGAATTAGCCTGTCCTGCCTGAGTGACTGCCCAAATTGAACGGAGTTCGGTTATGGCATCACGGGCAATGGCCTCATACTCGGCACAATTTTGGCACGGTTGTGCTGAAACTGACATCGGGGGGTCGCATTGCTGGGATGGGGTGGATAATATGCCGAGCCTTCTGTTCTTTATGGAAGCGCAAAGCTTCCTGAGTCGTGTCACCATCAAGGAAGTTTTCCGGATTGGGCATGGCATCGGCATTCCACCACTCGTTCATATATGCCGGCACCATGGCACATTGGCTGGATTCTTCGACTCCTACATCTAGGATGGCCAGGAAGTTTGGATGAAACCTCATTGGCTCATCCTTGGATATTACCAGACTCAAACTATCTGCCAAAGACCGAACAATGATCGGCACTTCCACCACCTGACCAACAACAGTGGCATGCCCCACGAGCCTCAATACAAAACGCTTGAATGTCTATGAAATTTGAGAAATACGTTGAGGCCATCCAATACTTACAAGTTCCATTTGCAAAAACATCTGCATCCACCATGGTTGTGCTGCTTCCAGACTGTGCATCTTCCGAAGGGCAACTCTCCACCTTGACTCAAAGTACCAGACAATTGCCTGGCAACTGCGATGCAATTTATTACTCGATCCGTGTTGTATCGAAGGAAATGAAAAAGCTCTGATTTCTGGGGTGGGCGGACCCGCCATAGTTACAGGAAAGATATAATCAAGGATAATCGGCATCACGCAAAAAGAGATATTGTATTACATAAGCATCTAGAGCGGAGAGCAATATTGGGGGCACGTGCGCCTAAAGGCCCGGTCGGCAACGGCAGCAAATGTGTGCCACATGTTGCTTTTGCGGATACTGTATGCCTTTCCACCATCTGTGATATTATCCCTTCTTGTGCTGTCCCACCATGTGTCTCTTTTGTTCAAGAAATAGCGTACCGTCCATTGCATCTCATACGTGACCAATATAACCTCCTCCTGCCAACGATTTTTTTGGGCTCGTGCACGAAGCCAGTGGATTCGTTTAACTAGTACAGAGTTGAGAAATGTACATTGAACTTCAACAAACTCAACTTACATTCAGTTAGTGTGGCAGCATCGGTACCGGCATCGGCAACAACTCCGGCACCCACCCCAGAACTGGTGTCAACATTCAATAAAAACCACCAGGCAGTTTGCCAGATCCAAGGCAATGAAAGTGAGGTTGAACCAGGGGCATTCGGACGTAAAACAGCTGTACTTGCACGTAGATCTTCACGAGTTAATGGACGATAAAGGGTGAGGAATGGTCCCTCGCAGTTCAATGAGACCAGTTGGCTTCGGCACAAGGAGTACACCCGTGCATGTAAAACAAGATTGTGCTTCATGGCTTTGACGCGTTTTTGAGCGGCTGTGCGTACACTTTTTCGAACTGCATTCCGTATGACATGAGAGTACTGGAACAACAAATCAGCTATAAGTTCGCGCATACGGTGCACTTGTCCAATTGCTTGCTTTTTACGAGCGGCAATTTCAACGGCACCAGCATCTCCTACAGTACATCCATTGGATGGAAAATGTAGGACCTGCCGTTCCACCCTTGGAACATCGCCAGCTTGTGTATTTCGCGGACTTCGACGTCTTTCGTCCCATATAGGTTGTTGACTTGGCACAAACGCGGCTTCGGGATCAGTGGATTCCTCACTTTCACCAGTGTCATCAAATGCTGCCTCGTTGATATCTACAGTTGCAGTTGAATGTTGAGTAACAACCATTGCGCCTGCTGCGTCCTGCAAAGCTGTGAGTTTAACAATCATTGGGGTTAACGCCTGTCGCTGTTGTTCAATAATCTGCCGGTCATCTTCATGAGGATTTGCCCCCAATCTTCGCACCCTATCTTGTAATTCAATTCTACCCATGAAGTCAGACAGATAGGCCATTTGTATCCCAAGATGTAACCCACTGTTTTTCTTCCACTAGGAGCCCAAAATCTATCCACTCTTCAATTGAAGTCTGGTCTGCTGCCGAAGCCGACGCCGAGGCCGCGGATGCTGATGGATCCATAGGGAAGCGATCATGCAACTTTGCGGCATAGATATCCATGGCATTGATATCGGTTTGTCTCAAAGATTCTGCCTGCGTTACTTGAAGTTCCCATGTTTTAACACAAGCCGGCTCCACGTTGCCTGTTATGTCGGAGTAGTATTTGTCGGCTTGAGTTGACATGGAGCAACCGTCTAAATACTTGTGACACAGATTATCGGTCATTGCGAGCATTTTTCTGTGATTTGAATCTGTGGTATGATCATCCAATATTTCGGCACGATGAGGGATTGTTGCCGTTGATGCCATTGGCGACACGGCATTGAGAGCAGACCAATTAGACTCCAAAATTTGTCCAGCCACCACAGCAGTTCCGGGAATGAGGGTTGTCGCATAACGGAAAAAGCATTGATCCTTGTGAGCATGTACATGGAAGAGATCGATAGCACGTTCAATGGTTAGACCCTCCGGAAGCCGATTGCCGATGCGCTCAAGGAGATGAACAAAGTACTGACACACAATGTCGTAGATAAAGAGCAAGCCTTGGTCGGGGTCAATATTGAGAATTTTCAGGATCTGCAGGATACCAAAGTCGACATATTTTTGTTGTTCCCCCTTAAACATATCCACCAGCGCATTTGGGATGTAGCACCCGTGCCGGGCACAGACAATGGCAATTACTCCTGTAATATTGCACGCTTTCGATGACAATAAAGCGTTCATAATAGCTCGAAATGTGTTGTCGCATGGTGCTTTCTGTTCTCAGGACCATGTCAGTAAAACAAACTGAGTGAAAATGGAAACGGGACCAGCACCGGGACCAATAGATTTCGGCATCGGCACTACGATCACTCACTCACCGTATATCTTTGAATAGCTTTAGCCACCCAGTCAATATACTCCTGGTGGTTTGGCATTATTCCGCCGCCATCATATAGCCAGACATCATTGTTTGATTTCTGACGAAAATGTGTGGCTTTGAAATTGCCGTCGGCTACAACCTGTAGACGGAAAACAAACCTATTTGTATCGTCCTTCCAATTTGGCGGTAAATTGACTCCAGGTTGAGGACATGTTGGGCAAAAATTAGCAAGGGAACCGGCAGGTGGATTGCAAGGATCTTCGGTTTTATATCCATATCCTGCCCACTTAAGCTTCTTCATCCATCGCCACAAACGAGACATTCGACGGAATTCGTGGTACAAATTGACAACTTTGCTTTGTCCCAGTGGCAATGTCAGACGTCGCAGCAACTGATAAAATTGGTATGCCGACGCTTTCAATTCTAAGTTGCACAGTCGGAAGTAGTCGAGAACTTCACAGGTGAATAGAGTCCGGATCCGTGTAAAGCTGGCGGGAAGAAGACGGCAGGCTATGAGATCCAAGGGTACACTATCGGTGCTGTGGCAATTACAGGATACCATTGCCAAGTGATGGATGCTGTTTGTGTGTAGTATGCGAATATATGTATTATTCAACCCGTCTGTCTGTGGCCGATTCAGCCTACTAGTGTCAAACCCATTGGGTTCCCCTGATTCAGCCCCGGCAGCGATTGACCAGATATTGTGATCAATGGGGACAGCGAGGTTAGATTCCGGAGGTTCATCGGGAACATTAGGCTGTAAATAGTCCCCCAATCCCTCAACATCGGCTTCGGCGGCATCGGCACTGGCATCGTCTTCCCCATCGTAAAAACCATGTGTTTCCCCGTTCAATTGATTATCACGGACCATGTCTAGCCAATGAAAAAAATCGTCGTCAGAACCGGGAGCGTTTTCTGTGTCCCAGCCCTGTGTTTCCATGCCATTGCACGTAGTATCTGTTTCCGGATTAAATTGATATCCCGGTGCCGATGCCGAATATGCAAACCTTTCTTCCGTGGAAGCAGACTCTTTACCTTTTTGCCTTGCCAATGCAACCAATTCTTCCTGCTCCAAGGTATCCTGGCGACACTGAAGAGATTCTAGATGGTCCATTTGAAACCGGAGCCCAGGACATAAAGGATGTCCAGCGTGGTGCCAAATTAGGACGTAGCTTCCAACTTCCCACAAAGCCGCGCGCCACCAATGGGTGTTTGACCAGCGCTCGATTCGGTGGAAAGGCGACTCCTGGTGTCCATGCCGCATGCAACGTCGACATTTGGCATGGCTCATGGAACAGTCAAGACATCGCCAGATAGCATGCCTCAATTCTGAACATGAAGAACATACTACTTCGTCTGCCGGCAATGTTTCCCTAGTTAAACTTGCTTGGAGGAGGTCTGTTACCCGGCCAACAAATTGTAGGACATAATCACGCTGCCGCTGTACGCCAAAACAGATAAAAAGACCGTCCTTTCCAAAAATCTGTTTCCACTGACCTTCGTTCTCCTTGGTGTGCCAGATGCAACACTTGGTTGAGTTTCGCCTTCATAATTAAAATCAAAGAACTCGTCCTCGGCAGTGGTGGTATCTGGTTCAACAGACGCATCTTCCAACGGCAATAATGGCACTACAGATATAACCGTTCGTTCCAATCCATCTTCGGTAGTAATCTTCACTCTCTTCCTTGTAACCACCTCGGCACTATCTGTATTGCCGCGGTTTCTTCTCTTAGGTTTCCCGACTTTGCCAACGATGGTAGCCATAGTGTAGTTTTGGTGCGGTAAAATAAAAAGGAGGGGATATGTTTATGATATAATGGGAAAGAAACGAGGAAAACATGAGGTTTAAACGAGGCTTATACATAAGCTGACATGTTTGACAATGAGGACACGACCCCTCCCTCTAGAAGTCTACTGCCATAATATCCTCCCATGGAATCAGCGGTGGATGCCTCAGAATCTCGCCCTCGGAAATTGCGTAAAGACTGCATGTATAGCGATGAAGAAATTGGGCAAATTATCCAATTCAAACATCGCTATACTCATGGGACAAAAAGTGAACGTCTATTGCTTTTGAAAACTGATATTCTGTCTGCGATGTTCAGCTATTGGGCGAGCATTGGAGAGCCGGTAGTCGATCTAGAAGAAAGCATTGCTCTTTCAAAGGTATGTCGGCATCCTTGGTGACACCCCAAATTATACTAACCATAAATGCCGTCAGGAGTTATCTGACTGGTGTGCCAATAACTGGCGCATGGTTAATCCTACAACACGCGAAGGGAATGTTCGCAGGGTTCGTAAGGCGGAAATTCTGTATAAACTGCATCGCGAGGAGGTGTTCAAAGAGATAGCAAACATGTTAATGGTGCCAGTGGCAACCACATCAACCCCGGGATGGTTTCAGGCGAGAACAGCTGCCATTAAAACAATTTACGACAAGGCAACGGATGAGGAGAAGCGTGCAATTCAAGTTGAAATGGAACGCGTCACGAAGGCTGGATACGATCCTGAGGTTCAGAAAAAGTAAGACATTGCATGCATCACACTGCCAGGCCCGAATACTGATGGTGCCGAATTGAAGCCGGGCCGAACGCTTTGCCTTGAAACGCATAAATCAAGCAATGGACCAGCAGTATTGGGAAATGGGTATGATTTCAATTGTAATCATGGCTTATAATCGTCCCGATGGAACTTTGATGGTAGATTTGTACGTCGGCATTGCCATTTCCGCTCCTATCAGGTTCGGCACCCGCACTGATTATGTGACATACCCAGGCATGAACGCATTGGGGAGCTTATGGAGATCCCCTGCTCTACTTTCGAGGAAACTTATAAACCTCTCGTTAAGCAGATCAAGGATACAACGAGACGTTATGTCCAGGCATTGCAGGCAAGGAAGAATAATGAATTCATGCCTTCTGCCGCGGATATGGGAGGCAAGGAGTTATCAGTAATATTAGACGTGTCGGATGTCGGCTTCCCTTTAATTCCTGATGCTTGGCATGAGAAGTGGAAAAAGTCCCATTGGGAAGTCTTCTTCCTTACATATATGACACAGCACTACAGTCAGTCCCCTTAATTTGTGTATGGTGCCGGCACTGACATCGCATGATAGAATTGGCAACAGAAGGTGCGGGGATACATTTGCCACATACTCAAATCGCAGCGGATCAGTCTACCTTTGTCGACAAGAAATATCTCATTCCAAGGTTTACGATACAACACCCACGAAATATTCATAAAGAAGATATCATTGCGTTTTTCGAACACTTGAAGAAACGCCAAAGGATGTATGGAGTAGAAGACACATTTCGCTTTCGTAATGTGGTCGTTAGGAAGCAGATTTGTCCTGCAAATTATCCCACCAGTGTCAAAGAGCGTCTGCGGGGACAGCAAGACTTTTCCATTGCCGCTGCCGAGCCCGGTGCCGTGACAAATAAAAAGAAAAGGAAGAAGATAGTCAAAGCGAAGAAGCCAACAAAGAAAAATTTACCTCCGGCTCCTGACGCGACTGTTATCACTGCGCAAAATCCCATTGAACAAGCATCAAGACTCACCCGGGTCTGTAATAAACATATTATGAAAAGGTCAAACGTCATAGGAGAATATGCTTACCCTTCATGCGGCTTTTCCCCTTCTCTTGGGCCGTGAACCTTGGTGGTGACTCTCCACGGTCAGGTAATCCTGGCTCTCCCACTTCCTCCGATGTTTCTAGACGTTGGTACTCTTCACGGAGCATACGTGCAGCCTGCGATGGTAGGGCGGTACGATTGGTCTTCCTCGACGATTCTTGAGCTGGTGCCGGTGCCGTTGCCGTTCGTGAGACGTCCGCCTTTGTAACCTTTGCCGCCCTTTGAACACCTGTGTATGCTACCTACATATATGAACCCTAGGTATAATGCCAGGAAGTGTTATACGTGTAGGTGGCTATCTTAGCTACTGGGGATGTTCCCCATCCACCCAAATCAATGTCTTACAGCCTGCCGCGGGTGCCGGGGGAGAGAGGATCACTGACCGGGGGGCGGGAATATGTAAACACGTAACAAGGGCGCGGAAAAAGCGCAGGCGGGTTCGCATAATATTTTCTGACCCAATCCAGGTGTTTGCGCACACGTCGGGGGAGGGGGCGGGATGGATTAGCAAAATGGGTTTTGGATGACGTTCTATTTTTAAACGCGTTTTCGGGACAGAACCCACATTCGTCAACCGAGATCAATTTAATTTTAGAACACTTCGTTCCCATCAATCCTCATCTATTTTTAATCACTGGCCTTTCCACGCCCGTTGGATGCTGGCCTGGCAATTGAACACCGTATTTACCTTAGAAATCGTCGAATCGTTCTGCTGCAACGCACTGGTGTATTTAGTATGTACTGTCAACATTTAAATACCAGTTTAAGTTGCTAAAAACCATGCTAACGGGTGGATGCATCGTGGTTGATTCGGATGACGGACTCCTCTCATGAACCAACTTCCATAACAGGAAAGTTGGTTCAAATTGACTGACATCGAGACAAAAGACGGAAACAACAAAACATCGCATTCAAATAAGCTTCTAAATACACGGACATAATCAGAGCGAGCGTTGGAAACGAAGGAGCTGGTTGCAAGCGGTGCGGCAATCCTGAACAGCCACCAACCACTTCTCGTGGCCTTTTTTGTCCTTTCGCACTGACAAACCCCAGTAGAATAATGCCGCGAGCACGCTAAACAAACCATTTATCCCCGGGCTGCGAAGCTCCGACCAATCACCTTCGACCGCCGCGAATTCAATCGTCCCGTCTGAAACCCGCCAATCTGGCTGCAAAGCAGCCCACCACTTCATAAAATCTCCGTCGAATTTGGATGGTCGCCACGTGGGGGAACGACGGCGCTGAATCCAATCCTTGATGCAACCGGGACGGTAAGTCGACTTGAGTTTCCCGATCTCCATAAACCCTTCCCCGATTTCGAAGGCGACCCAAGCCTCCAAGAGTGCCATCCACTGTGTTCCAAGCCCCTTATCCAGAAGCATGACAAGAGCATCTTTGAACCACTTGGGGGCGTCCTCCGGCGGAGTAAGTGCAGTAGACTTAGATGAAGCGGAAGTGGACAGCGTCGGGGGTGGCAGGTCCGAAGACACAGAGGTGGTAGTGCGGGTAGCCGTAACATCCCCACGACTCGTTCGAATTCGTTTGCGGGTGTCGCCATTTCCCTCGGTGTCATCCCCCAATTCTGCCACTCCCCGTTTCTTGCTAAGATTTCCTTTCCCAGGACCCCGAGTATCTACCGACACTGATACGACATTGCATCCGGCTTTCTTGGGTTTCTTCTGCCGCTTCGCCAAGAGCTCTGCGATTTTCTTCAAAGGCGGAGCGACTGCAGGTGGAGGTGCGGGTGAGGATGACGGTACATCTGCTGCAGGGACGCTTGTCGGGTTGGTAGGCTCTGGAAGGGAACCAGCGATCGCAGTCGTGTTCGGCGCAGCTACAGACTCCATTGCAGTAGTAATCGCCGAGGGGGATCCACGCCTCGACTGAATGGGAGACAAAGGGGGAGTAGGGCCACGTGATGGAGATGAGGACTGTCGAGTGGGAACGGGAACCGTAGTGGAGGGCGGAGAGCCACCCGTAGAGCCGGGGGGAGATGGCGGCGGAGTTGGTCCGCGTGACGGGACGTGCGGAGGAGATGGCGGAGAAGTTGGTTCGCGTGACGGAACGTGCGGTGGCTCCTGTTCACCTGGAGTCGAGGAAGGTGCGGACGGAGGCGACGACGTCTCTACCGTGTCTATGTTCGCCCCGTCATCCTCAACATCAGCCGTCTCCATGGGCAAATACCCCTCCTCTCGAGGGAGTGCACGAGCACGGCACTCTTCCGGGGCTGGATAGTCAATTAGCAATTGTAATCAAGTGACGAAGAAGGAAACTTACTGTAACACTTCTGCAAAAAACTGCCAAAAATCGGTACAATGCTCTTCTTGTAGCGCTCGCGTTCTGCGCGGCCAAAGTTCATCTTTATGTCACCAGTTGTGCACCCAGAATGAATACTAAAATATATAAGATCAATGAGTTGTAAGGAAAGAAAAGACCAAAAAAGTACCTGATAACGTTGAGTCTTCCTTCATGTGCCGGCTCAGGACCGCCAGCGATCATCGTCACCTTCCATCCAGTCGCCTCCGCAATGCCGTCGAGAATTGGCTGAGCATAGCGAACAAGACCCTGAATACATCTAATAAACGTGGTAAGTCTTAGAAGATTGTCAAATGATACGAAGAAACTTACCGTTGACGATCGGCAGGCTTTGCAGAACGTCCCGACTCCATCTCGCTTTTCCAAGCCGCGACCACAGCCTCCGTCTCGATTGAAGCCTGCTGTGCCCAGTGATCCTTCTCTGCTTGGCCTAATTTGTCGAACATCTCGCGGGCGACTTTGTCTCGTAGCGTTGCCATCTGGTCTTTGGAGGCACCGCGGGATCGAGCCTTGACCGTTTCGTCGATCACGGTGCGTTTGGTCTTACGCCAGACATTAACGGCGGTTCTGCGACGTGGACGAGCAAGTTCCTTGCCGGTGAGCTTGAAGAGGAGAGCACGGTAGGGGTTGTTAGCCCCGGAGTCATTGGCGTCGAGGTCGTTGTCCTTCATATATTGGTAAGCCATCCAACGTTTGATTTGCTAAGTGACTCATGTCAGTCTGCGTCCAACGGCACCGATAACAAACAAACAACGTACCGCTTTCCGAAATCGAACCACATGTTGACGATGTTCTAAGGCAGCCATGGCTTTCGCGAACTCCTCCTCGCTCAACTTATCCGGGTCAGGCTCCTCTATTTCGGACTCCGGGGCGTCGTCGTCAACTGCAGCCAGGTGTTCTGGACTCGGCTCCTCGAAATGCGGAAGATCGACTGGATAACGCTTGAAGTATCGGCGCTGGATAAGGGCCAAAGCGTCGGCGGCGTATCCGCCAGCCATCGCGTCACTGTACGCTCCCTTTTCTCCCATCAAGAAATCCCTTCGTGATCCCCGAAAGGCACCTGGATTGACCATGGCTCGCGCGATAGGATTGAACTAAATTAAGTCAGTATCAAAATCATCCATCTTTATTAACCAAGCTCACCGCTTTTGAAACTCAAGCAGAGGAAGGTGGAATAACGCGAATAAGCAGAAAGGGGGACGGCTCGACGATTCCAAAACGATTCCGTTTTTTCTATCAGGTACGACCAGACCATACCAACATCCTGTTGACTAAGTCCACAAAAACCCAGCAGTTACACAGGGGAAACGATCACGCAGAACCATCCAACAGCGCTCATCACCAAGAGAGAGAACTCACGACGGGTTGTCTCGATCTCGTACAAATCGCGATTTTGCTGGTGAGTTGTAGACCCTTTTCTTGCGTCACCTACTTTACTACAAATCAGGAATATATTCCTTGGTGCATCTGGAGATGCGATCGAAACGCGTTCAAACCGCGATTTTAACGAGATCTTATGGGCAAGTCCACGCCTTCGCTTGGCTATCTCACCCTGCTTTCTTACTCCTTCGTTCTATCAGGCTTTCTGAGTCCAAATTCATCACGAGGCAGCGATGCAGCAAATCCCCATTGATAGATTTGTACACCAATGAGAATTTTTTTCTTGTTAAACCCTTTCGTGAGTATCTGTTTCGAAGATAAAAGGCGGTCTAATTTTCCGAATATCTCCAGAATCCAAACATCTCGTATATCTGCTCTCTTACTCCCCATTCAAACTCGTTCAACCCCCGCTTAATCATGCATCTCGAAGAAGGAAAGGCTGCTCAAACTGCCAAAATCCGGCACGTTATCGTCCAGGCCGACTCTACCTCTGCCTGCGTCGATCCCTTTGAATCCGGTGAGTTTTCCCCGCGTAATGCATAGTGAAGATTTAGGATTAACTCAACCCAACTAGAGCCTACATCAAAAAACGGCAAGTCGGCTGCTAACGACCCCAACGCAATGGACACGACCCCGGACGGCAATTTGTTCAAAATCAACTTGTCGGGCAAATTGATTCTTCATCCGTCTGACTTTGTCCGACCCAAGAAGACCGACGTTGACCACTTCGCAATCTATTGCGGTGCCGAAGTAGGCGTATGCAATGAGAAGTTCGTTTTTTTTTTTTTTACCTCCGATTCGTGTTTCTCATCAATTGGTCAATCAGGGAACTTGCTACGATTGTACTTGCCGATTCTTCCTTGTTCATCATGCGCGCCTGTATCAGTTACGAACAAGCGGTCTCCTATTACTCTGCTCAGTTTCACGGGAACACGATCAAGCTCACTGCCGTGCCCGCAAGGATCCCTGGCGGGTCCAAGAACCCCATTTACATCGGTTCTCCGTCTCCTATCAAACGACCGGCTGCACCGGGGCCTGTTCTCAACCTTCCGGTCCTTGGAGCAGGTAACGAGGTCATAGAGGTCGCGGACGCTAGTCCTACCCCTGCTACTCGAATTCGGCCCTTCCCTATGGGCCCCCCGTCTCCTGGAATGTTAGAAACAGTTCCGGAGCCCATTACGGCCCTCACACCGCCAACGACCGCTGCTTCTGGCACTCCTGGTATCACTTCTGGCACTGTGGTCAAGAAATTCAAGAAGAATGGCCCCCAGCCCCCGACTGCATTCGCTATGAAATATCCTAAGCCAGCAAAGCCAACCGCTTCCAAGGCGGGCAAGTCAGTTGCCTCCAAGTCAGCCGCATTCCCATCCACTATTCCCGTGGATTTTATTACCGCCGCCAATCAGCTCCTTTGACCGGCGCCCTTCTCAACTGGTGCTGCTGGAGTGTCTTCTGCTGCCAGTCCCGCTTCTAGTGTTGGTCCTGCTGGTGCCATTTCTCACACTGGTGCTCCTGCAACCGCTGCGACCGCCCCTGCTCCAGCAAACACTGCAGCCGTCCCTGTCCCCGCAACCACTGCGGCCGCCCCTCCGATTTGTGTTACTCCAAACAGTGCAGTGTTGATTTCCGATTCAGACGATGAGGCGGAGGCCGCTCGACCGGCTAAACGTAAGGTGTTCGTTCACGGGTCCTCCGACGAGGACGACCTCCTTCCGCAACCCAGTTATCCGAAGGCTGCCGCCACCCCTGCTCCCCCCTCTTCTACTCCAGCCCCTTCCTCTCCTTCCGGCATTCCTTCGACTCCTATTCGCGCTGGTCCGCGCCCGTTCAAACCTTTGTTTAACGAAGGATATACGCCCAACCAGTTCTTCACTCAGGAACTCGAACCTGATGATTTCGCTGCGTTTTCGGCGCGGAGGCCTCAAAGGGAACAAGCGATTGCGACGGCCTGGTACAAGACAACCCCTCACACAATCCCACATCCCAACAAGCTGCCTACCAGCCCAGCTGGGAACTCAAAAGTGGCTGACGAACATCACGACAAGCCGCCTACCAGCCCAGCTGAGAACTCGCAAGTGGCTGACGAACAAGTTAGCAATCTGGCTAGGACCTTGTCTGGTAACTTGTCGACTGGGAATTTGCCGACCCACTCCGGTCACCTCGTCCCCGGTCCTCATTCTTCTGCAGGTGGCAGTCTTAGCTCCTCCGGTCTCCTCGTACCTGGGTCAGCAGGACCCGCTGCGGATGACGATGATGCAGAGTCGGACTACGGCTGTTTCGAGATTGACCCCGAGAATTGGACTACTATCGATGCAATTCTCGCAGGTGAGGTTGACCCAACTCGGGACTGGGCTGCCGCCAAGTAGGATTTCTGCATCCGTCGTCGCTCTTTTGGTTACTTGGCGTTCTCGTTATATGCTCATCTGTCGTTTTTTTTAGGTAGTTGTCGGTGTTTCGTACTATGCACATTCTATGCCCATCCCTCTATGCCCCCTCTATGCTGACCTTAGTATATGCTTTATGCCCCCACCTATGTACTTCGAACGGACTATAGTCGTATCCTTGTGAAATAAATGTTGATTTTCACATATATGACTCTTACATGAAACGGGAAAAGAAGCATGATATGATAAAAGCCAGGTATTACTCCAAGCAGTCTAATTCTAAGGCCATTAGCCGATGATACTCATCTTCATCGTCTTGTCGGCCCTTGTCTCGTTTCTTTCTCAAGCTGTAAGAGCAAATCAGAAGCATGGGTTTCGGAGGACACGTCGTATACACACCGATACTGCCATGCGGCGTTTTTCAGCTTCATACGGTTCTTTTCCCGATAGCGAGCTTGAGCTTCACGATGAGCAGCCTGGCGTGCTGCACACTCTTCTTCTGATACCGGCTTCGCCTTCCTCCTGTAATGATCAAAACAGGCGTACTATTAGTTGAGAGTTATACCTTACCGTTGAGCACGAACGCGGGCTTTATCGCGTTCTTGTTGAATATTGCTGTAGCAATGTGGTTAAAATATGTATCGAAAATGATAGCAACTGCACATACCGATAGTAGTATTTGAGTTTTTTCTCTCTCTTGGTACATTCCATTTCTTTGTCGGGAGGGTAAGTGGTCAAGGTGGTTAAGAGCAAGCTTTGACGATGGAACTAATGTAGGGCTATTTCTATAAATAGATCATATACCTCCAGCTCCTATGGGTCGATGACTTCGACCTAGCTCTAGAAAACCTCTACTGGGGTCTACTGGCAATTCCATGTAGTTGGTAATTTACAAGTACGATATTCTGTTTCATATAAAGAAAGAATTCCTCTCGCTCAGCACTGCAAATGCAACGAACTTGAAATTTCGGTAAAGTCGATCTAAGTTTCATCGAATTAATTCCAATCTTTGTCTGTTCATCTTCTACAAGAGGTCAATCTTTATTTACAGTCTCAAAATTTCGCGAATACATTTACGAGTTCTTACGTAGTAAAAGAACTTGTTTTCCACACTTGATTGCAGAGACCTGGCTCCTAAGATGAACAATGGAAATTCTCCCACTGCTTCATATTTTGTAGGCGACCCTGAATTAAAAGACTACAATCCTTTGTAGTGTGGAAACTTTTATATTGACCATGGGAATCATTGTCTGACATGCGTTGCTATGGTCTATACTTAGACTTTGTGCCTAGAAACCTAACAAAACCTAACCTAGGGTTAGGTTTTATTTGTAGGCCTGCCAAATTCTTATTAAACGCTCTTGTCTTTAGTAGATTGAATAGAGCTGTAATTGTATATATTACATTTAGAATACAACAGAAAAGTAATGAAAAACAATTAAAAAAAGCGCTAGCAAAGCACTAGGACAGTTAACTGACATGACCTATGCTAGCCAAAGAGTCTATCTACAAAGAAAAGAAAAAACAACAACAACAAAACAGTGCTACCAGAGCATTAAAACAGTTAACTGGCATGACTTGTACTGAAAAAAAAAACTGATCTACAAGAAAAGCAGTAGAAAAAATGACAAAAAAGCGTCAGCAAAGCACCAAAACAAAATGACATGACCTATGCTAGCCAAAGAGACTATCTACAAGAAAAAAAAAGTGAAAAAAACAACAAAAAAATTCCAGCAGAGTGCTAGAACAATTAACTAACATGACCTATGCTAAAAAAAAGGCCTATCTACAAGAAAAACAGTAGAAAAAATAACAAAAAAGCGCCAGCAAAGCACCAGAACAGTCAAATGACATGATCTATGCTAGCCAAAGAGACTATCTGCAAGGGGAAAAAATGAAAAAACAACAAAAAAAGCATTGACAAAGCCTCAAAACAGTTAACTGATATGATCTATACTAAAAAAAAAGGCCTATTTACAAGAAAAAGAGTCAGAAAAGCTGCCAGCAAAGCATATTGATCCACTTATCTTGCACTTCAACCTGGATGATATCAGATGACCATCATATCATACCCAGAGCTTTACATCCAGGTTGCTAATACTGATCAACATGTCATGGTAACCCAAGTGCATGGGCTACACTATCCTCCTATCCAGGCAGACAGACATGGTGGTAAAGAAGAAAGAAAGAAGCGATGAGCTGGCAGTTTATAACAATGTTACATATGTTACATGTCACACTTTATATAAGCAGGATAAGATAAGATAAATCAAAGATAATAAAAGAAGGCGGTCTTTGAGGAATAATGTTATGTAATAATGTTACCTAATAAGCTGACTTTGAATTTAATGCCAGGCGCAAAGCATCTAGCAGTGCAGCCCCAGCAAGCTGGAGACACATAGTGCAGAGCTGGGTGAGCAAATACACAAAGAATAGTCAAGTGGGGCAGCCATGCAGACTGATAAGTGGCTGTGTATGCTTCCATCTTAAAGCCTTGATTTTTCTGAAATTTTTGATATATTTTTTGTAATATTTGATTCAGTAACAAGTGAGATACGGCTCAAATATTATTTTTCTCACAGCTGTCAGAGTACTGACGCGTCAGTACTCTGGCACAGCCACCCAAAAAAAAAAAGTTGTTGAAAATGAGTTTTGATGGTAATCTGAGATTTTTTTTTTTTGGTGGCAGTGCAGGAGTACTGACGTGTCAGTACTCTGACAGCTGTGGGAAAAATGATATTAAGGCTTTAAGATTTAGTAAATTTCTTGCTACAGTCCATATTACCATCTAAATTCCCTGATTTACCACATACATTATAAAACCATAAAATACACCATGATATGCAGCTGTGCTTGTACAAATAGTGCTCAGGATAAAAAACCTAAATTTTTGTGATTTTTTTGGATATTATTTCCATGAGAATTAGCCAAGTTATTGTTTAAACACACAGAAAACACACATTTTGGTAGTTATACAATGTTATCAGTGGCTGTGTATGCTTTCATCTTAAAGCCCTGATTTTTCTGAAATTTTTGATATATTTTTTGTAATATTTGATTCAGTAACAAGTGAGATACGGCTCAAATATCATTTTTCCCACAGCTGTCAGAGTACTGACGCGTCAGTACTCCTGCACTGCCACCAAAAAAAAAAAAAACTCAGATTACCATCAAAACTCATTTTCAACAACTTTTTTTTTTTGGGTGGCTGTGCCAGAGTACTGACGCGTCAGTACTCTGACAGCTGTGAGAAAAATAATATTTGAGCCGTATCTCACTTGTTACTGAATCAAATATTACAAAAAATATATCAAAAATTTCAGAAAAATCAAGGCTTTAAGATGGAAGCATACACAGCCACTGATTAGTCTGCATAGCTACTCCAATTGACTATTCTTTGTGTATTTTAACAAGTATTTGGTTAATTCTTTTCCAAATAATATCAAAATTTCACAAAAATTGAGTTTTTTTGTGACATCCCCTGAATTGTTTGTTGTAATAGCAGTTTCAAGGGTAAGAAGTATTCTTGTATGCTTTTATAACTGACAATACATCCAATTCACAGTTTTATGATCATCTAACTTGTAACACAGTAAGTGCAAAGCACATTCTATCTTATATGTTAGGCTGACATCCTTATATTCAGAATAGTGATTCTTTAAGACCCTGCACCTTTATTTTAAAATTCATTCCATCTGATGTATGTCTCATCATTTTTGGCTGAAATGAAGCAGACTGGCAGGGCTTATCTTGCATATCCTGTATACAATTTCTGTCATTTACTTTCTAGCTTGACCATCTAAAACTTGAAATGATTTTATACAATAAGTAAATAGCTTTGCTATCCTTTGCCTAGAATTCACTTTCTCTTGTGTTGGTATGTTTCTAATCTATCTTACATCTCTGAATTTTCTGTTGTTATAGCTTGTTAATCAAATAATAAAGCACCTAATTTATCTAGCAAAAAATCTAAATAAAGAAACATGTGGATTTATTTGCAGTTGCCAACAAAAGAAAGAACTCGTTTTTGCCATGTGAAGCAATGGCCTCTGACCAAGTCTCGACAGCTCTAAGAAACATTGGGCACCAAAAATTAGGAAAACTATCCTTAAATGACGACGCTGTAAACATTTAAAATGGCAGCTGCTTCCCGAAATCACCACGCAGACCGAACTCGGAGGCAATAGTTTCGAAGGCTTAGAAGTTCGACCCAAATAAAATGATAGCAGTAACATTCAATATATGAAAGGTTTACAATCTTCTACGCTACAGTCTTCTACGCTACGTTTCCACCTTACTGAGCCGCCGCAAGAAGGTTGAAATACTTTGTGTTCGTCGACGAGTGCTGACGTACGAGTGTCGGCGGCGTGAAGTCGAACTATGTCATTAACTGGGCACAAAATAAGCAGCACACTATACCGGTTCCCAGAGAAAGGAAGCTCACCAAATGGCAAAGACGGCGGTCCGTCAACGATCGTTAATGAAACGTTGTCTGACACGGAGCTGAGGGTCATTGCAATCGTTGCAGTCGTCCTGAGTTGGCGTGGAGGTGGGGGTCGTCATAATAGTTCTGGCTTTGCGTAGCGATCCACTAGCATATAAAAAACACGTTAGCTCTGAGCTGCGGGTCATAGAAAGGTAAGAGAGAACAAAAGGGGAACAAAAGGGGGGTACAGTGTGTGTCATCCATGCGGGATTTCTCTAGAGATCCAAAGGGGAGAAAGGAGCTCACTGAGACGGGGACGTGGTAGATAGACTTATATTTGAAGTCATACTCAACGAACGGTGACGGAAATAAGAGAACAACATGAATCGGATAAAGTCGCATTGTTGCTGCAGAGAGGGAACATGATATCAGACAAGGAAAATGAAAGAGCAAACGAGCTCACCTCGTCGCAGTGGTGCTGCAGAGAGTGAACATGGTGTCAGATAAGGAAGACGAAAGAGCAAACGAGCTCACCTTAGGATTTGTTACACGAGCTCCAGACGATCCGTTTCACGTTTAGAAATTGTCGCAGTGTTGCTGCAGAGAGTGAACATGATATCAGACAAGGGAACGAAAGAGCAAATGAGCTCACCTTAGGATTCTCGCCTCGTCGCAGTGCTGCTGCAGAGAGTGAACACGGTGTCAGATAAGGAAGACGAAAGAGCAAACGAAGGAGCAAACGAGCTCATCTTAGGATTCGTTACACGAGCTCCAGACGATCCAATCGAAACGTGGAGGCACGAGGAAGTAGACACACGGCGCGATATGATTGAAACGTGGAGGCACGATGAAGTAGACACGGCGAGAATGAAATGATATCAGATAAGGAAAACGAAGAGCAAACGAGCTCACCTTAGGATTCGTTACACGGGATCCTGACAATCCGATTGAAATGTGAAGGCACGATGATGTAGACACGGCACGATATGCATGAGCGAAGGATGGCGGTTAGAGAGAAGGCAGCCAGAACAAATGTTGTCGAAAGTCCAAAAATGACGAGGAGTGGAGTGGAATAAAGGTCGGAGTTCGAACGCACTTAGCTCGAATATTTTGACCTTTTTGAACACTGTTGGGAGGCACGAGATTTATGTCACGCCCTGCCAAAAGGCCTCGCCTCAGCGAAACTACCTCTTATCATGACTCCGTCCCTTTGAATGACGGTCTTGACTTCGAAACTATCCACTCTCGGGAAGGAAGACTCAAGAGAATCGGCGATGGTCTTCGCCTTGCCCCCCCAACACGCGACATTCACCGCGAAACCGACTCATGGAACAGCACGTACTCTTGGGGCCCGCCTGATGATCCCGAATATGCCCTTGATCCGGATGGTGGCCAGTACGACCAAATGATTGACGGCAATGTCATGGACGACCTTCCGACAGATGCTCCAAAGGTGAAGAAGAAGAAGAGCAAGGTTTCGGTGAGTTAAAAAGGTTTTTTCGTCCTTGAATAAAAAAATCCTCATAGTATTCGTGGTTTATTGTAATTAGAAACGTCCTCATGTTGTTTGGATGGAGCTGCATCGTGAAACATACCTCGAGGAGGTTACTCGGTGGGCTGGGAGAGCCGACTTTGGGGCTAGCGACAAGTGTCCAGACTGCCTCGCGCGTTCGATACCGACTCCTGGTGCCCCAGAATATCGGTGTGAAGAATGCTTTTTGCCTGACCTCACCTGCGCGTCGTGCTGTGTGCGAAGGCACCGAACTCACCCTTTCCATCGTATACAGGCGAGTTTATCTAGCCTCGCCTGTACAACATTTTCTCATCGTTACTTTTCACTAGAAATGGTCAGGATCAAGATTTGTGAAGACAACTTTGAAGTCGCTAGGTCTTAAGGTTCAACTCAACCACAGCAGTATGCACTGCTCAAATCCAGTACCCTGCCACTCGAGCATGTCTGTTCTGCACACGAACGGGATCCACGAGGTGGCGATTCTATATTGTGGGTGTACTCGTGCTATTCCCCAACATATTCAGCTTCTTCGTCGTCGACTTTACCCCGCGTCTCAAATCACGGTCAAAACATGTGTTTTGTTCGAACTCCTTCATCATCTTCATATGCTCGCTCTGACTACGAAGGCATCAACGTACGATTTTTATCGTGCCCTCGAGAAATCGACAAACAACACTGGCATTGATGTCCCGAAGTCGCGATACCGTGCGCTTTTCAGGACCATCCTTCAATGGCGGCATCTGAAACTATTGAAATGGGGAGGCCGTGCCAACGAATCCACGGGGGTTGCGGGTACCATGCCTGGCGAGTTGGCGCTTCGTTGTCCATCCTGCCCTTATCCGGGCATAAATTTGCCCGTCGGGTGGGAGAAAGCCCCGCCAGCTATGCAGTATGTATTTCAATCATAAAAACTTGTCAAATTATGCTAATATAAACAGATTTCTTTACAGAGTGATCATCTGCATGGACGCCAACTTCCGTCTCAAGAATCAGTTGGTCTCAAACTATTCTCAAGATCCCGGTCTCGGCATTGGTTGGGCGTACATGGTTCCAAGGATACCATATGAAAGTTATGTCCTGTCGAGGGCCAACGATCAGGATGTAAGTCGAACTCCGCTCACGTTTTCGTGTCATTCATTTCCCTGCCTAGATAAGTACATGTGTCGGCTTTCAGGCCTTGGCTCAGGCCAATACCAAGTATTCCTTCGGCTTACGATACACTGGTGTGGGCGCGGTGGTTTGTGGGCGATCCGAGATGATAATGCCGCTTGGGGTAGGGAATCTTCAGAAAGGGGAAAGGTGCGCTAATTATTTCAACGGATGCGTTCAAGACACTAAATGCATCACTCAGATACCCCAATATGGACTATATCTTCGGCTCCGTCCTCCGCTTCATCATGGTACTCGCAGTGCTCATAAGCTATGACATTGCCTGCCAGTGGTTCGTAAATCTCGTCAAGAGGATTGATGAGCATTGGCCCCCGGAGATCAAGCCCACCAGACCATTTGAACTCACACCCGCGATCCCAAAGCTCCACGAACCAATGCACGATGCCCCGAACCACGAGGTTTATTCCCTCAACCTTATACCAGGGGTGGGCAATTCGGACTGTGAATGCCCGGAGCGTGTTTGGGGCCCCCACAACTGCTTAGGAAACTCGACAAAGACGCAGGGTCCTGGTTCCCGGCATGATGTCCTCGACGACCATTTCGGGTTTTGGAATTGGCTTAAGTATATTGGGCTGGGCGTCACCCTTTTGCGGAAGTACAAAGCAGCAATCGGACAGCGGAATATCCAAGTCGAAGGACATCGTGGATTCACAAGTTCGTTGGACACGCTCCTTGTCCGAACTTGGGAGAAGATGTGCGTAGATTGGGAGAACGACGAGTTCCCAAAAAACAAGAAAAGTCCGTATCACGTGGACGGTGTTTGTGAGTTTTTTTTTCCCTCTCGGCGAGTTCTAAATTATTGATTACATGACGACAGGCCTCTCCGAAGCGCAGGTCAAAAAGGAACTTGCTGACGAGGAAGAAAAGCGTTTGGCAGCTGGTGGAGTCTCATTACATAACATGAGCGCTGCTGGATTTCTGGCACTTGGTTTGGAGATAGAGGATACCCAGTAAGTTTCTTCGGCCTTTGATTCGAATGTTTTTAATCTAATATCTACAATTTAGACGTCGCATCCGCCGTCTAGCAAAGGATATTGCTGCGAACAAAACTCTCTCGACTGAGAGAGACCTGACAGAGCAGCGAAACGTACTACGAACTCGGCTTCGCATTTGGGACTGGCTGGTTCTAATATATCTTCCGGGCCTTCTTCAGTATCTCGCCGACGAGTCGAAGGACAACGCCTCCACCCCAAACAAGTCGTCAAATCCAGAGGACACTGTTCTCTGGCTTCCGTCACGCATCCAAGTTAGCAAACGGAAAACAGTTTGCCGTCCGCATGACCTACCGGCGATGGAAGAGCGGTTACGTCGTGGGCAATGTCAAGACGCCCTTGAGAACATCCGGCAAGTCCTTCAGCTGAAGGCTCGAATGATCGACTTCAAGAACAAAAACATTCGGGGTCAGCGAGATGGGACACGCTCGAGATCAGTCATTGATCGTGTACACGAGAGAGCAAGGGTTGCAGCTGCTAAGTACCGAGAGGCGCGGCATGCGTTGTTCGAGCTTGCGGGACCAGGATCATGGGAGGAGACCTTCAAGATTTTGGACGACGGGGACATCAGAGGGTATCAAGACCCAAACCGGCTAGTTCCTCGGAAAGGACGACAGGGTGTCTGGGAAGATGGCCGAGTCCCAATACAGGAGAACGGAGAGCACCAAAACGGACCCGACAGTGACTTTTCCCTGTACAACGAGGACCGGACACGTCGAGACGGCACCGGAGAGACACGTCGCACGATCTCTTGGATTTGGCTGTCATCTACTCCTGATGCAGCCGACAAGACGGACGATATCCTTCGGGCGGAGTGGGCAAAAAGCAGAGCACGCGCAGCGAGATCGACGGAGGAGGTTCTCCTGTTGAAAGAAGAAATGCGTCGGGTTTTGCTATATTTAGAGTGGAAGGCGAAGTCGTGGCGCGAACGCAGTGAGTCGCGGTCAGGCCTTACGAAGGAGCTCGCAGAAGGTGTCAAGGCATTTGCATTAGCGCAGGCTGACGTCCAAGATGCGCTTGCCTTGCACTTCCGTAAGCTTTGGCAAACGCCGCTCGCCGCCGAGGAAGAGAAGAACAAAGACAAGGACGAGGACGAGGACGGGAATGGGGACGAGGACAGTGATTCAGAGGACGAGGACAGTGAGACTGAAGGTGGTCTGGATGATGCAGGAGAAGAGGAAGATGATTAGGTTCAATCGAACGTGGTACGCAAATGTTTCTTTGTCCCTAATGTAGCACCATCCATCCCTATTCCCCCTCTCTGTGCTGTATGTACGTCAGGATAATACTACGATGCTGCATTTCCAAATTGATTATGTAAGCTACTAGACTTTGTTCTCTTTCGGTCGGCGTGATACATTGTGCAAAGAACAACAAATTACTCACCTACGGTTACCCGCTGTTCGGATATTTTATTTGTGTAGACGAGCAAGTGACGTTGCCTTTCGAAGATTCATCCAAAGCTCCGAATAGGGAAAGTGGGTTGAATTTGATGATGAGACATCCACCCTTTCTCAGCACTTTCGATCCACTCAAGGTAATAAAGTTTGTACTATATATATTCAAACATATATAAATGTAATTTGCACACGAAAGCGATTCGTTGGAGTGCCAAATCCACGAAGCCGTTGCCAGTCCATCGAAACACTGTTGTTTTGAAGTGCTAAAAATAGACTTCTTCGCTGGACACGTCATCCAACACGACGGGGATGCATCCACACATTCCTGTCCAGTTTATAGAGAATTTAAGAGGAAATTTTATATCTAATGTATTGTAGAACAGAAACGTGTAATTGTCTCTACTGAATATAGGATGTGTGATGTACACCGCTGAAATATGTGCGCCAAAGTGAAGGATAACTATTCAACAGGCACGAAAGAGCCGGTGATTAAAAATAGACGAGGATTGATGGGAACGAAGTGTTCTAAAATTAAATTGATCTCGGTTGACGAATGTGGGTTCTGTCCCGAAAACGCGTTTAAAAATAGAACGTCATCCAGAACCCATTTTGCTAATCCATCCTGCCCCCTCCCCCGACGTGTGCGCAAACACCTGGATTGGGTCAGAAAATATTATGCGAACCCGCCTGCGCTTTTTCCGCGCCCAAAACGGCGGGGAGCGACGAGCGTGAGCCGAAATACTGTTTCGGACACCATATCCTGAGTTGTTGCCATGTGTTTACATATTCCCGCCCCCCCCTGATTAAAAATAGACAGGATTGATGAGAACCTGCCAAATATAAAAATAGATTTCATTGACGAATGTGGGTTCTGTCCCGAAAACGCGTTTAAAAATAGAACATCATCCAGAACCCATTTTGCTAATCCATCCCGCCCCCTCCCCCGACGTGTGCGCAAACACCTGGATTGGGTCAGAAAATATTATGTGAACCCGCCTGCGCTTTTTCCGCGCCCGAAACGGCGGGGAACGACGAGCGCGAGCCAAAATACTGTTTCGGGCACCATATCCTGAGTTGTTGTTACGTGTTTGCATATTCCCGCCCCCCGGTCAGTGATCCTCTCTCCCCCGGCACCCGCGGCAGGCTGTAAGACATTGATTTGGGTGGATGGGGAACATCCCCAGTAGCTAAGATAGCCACCTACACGTATAACACTTCCTGGCAAGTTAGCCAGGGTTCATATAGAATTCTAGCTTACAAGGCTGCTTTGAATGAGAACGACAGGGCGTGTTTTGGTGGTATGGGTCGTTCCCGGGCGTCTTACCATCACGGTGACTTCTTCTCCCATCTTTTTTCGCTTGGGCGGAGGTCCCGAAGTTGTCGACTCGTCTTCACTGTCCTCTGACTCCGGATCTGAAGGTACAAGAGCAGGGGTCTTGGGGCCCTTGCGGGTTCTAGGTGCTGCGCCTTTTACTTTCGACGCGGGGGGGATATTGCCAGAAGAAGCGGTTGGAACCTCGACTGTTGCCGTGGCGGGGACGTTGCCGGAATGCTCTGAATATTGACACTTGACCCTCCTCTTCGAGCAAAGGTAACAAGCGCCCCTTTGCTTTTTGGTGCCTTGGGGATAGCACGTCTCCTGTGCCGCCTTACATTGTCCACACGGTACTTCGTAAGGTACCTCACCCTTCGTAAACACGCGGGCGGGCTTTTTGTCGTTTGCCGAGGATGGTGCCGGGGATGGTGCTGTGACTGCTGGGGCCGAACGATGAGGTGGGGCGGGGGGTTTTGACACTGCTGCTCTACCCGCCTTTTTGCTCTTTCAAGCCTTGTAGGCCTCTTCGTCTTCTTCTTTCTCCTCCTCCTCCTCGATTTCGGGCTCTGGTGGTGCGACACGCGGATGTTTTGGACGGCCGGCCGTGACTATGGATTCGGAGCTCTGCCGTGTACCTTGACCTGAAGGGGAAATGAATGCGGGTGAGCTACGACCAGGCCCAGCACTTTTCCCAGTGGTCGCAGTCGGGACCTCCAGCAATTCCTTTTGAAGGGGCGGCCTCGATTTTGGGTGGGTAGATATGGGCCGCGGTTTGGGGGGCTGATGCGGTTGAACTTTAGGGTTGGGGGTGCTCTTTTTCCTTGGTTCTGCCGGTGCCGCGGTGCCGTCGGTGAGAGTGGGCGTCGAAGCTGGCGATCTTTTTGCCTCACCAGAATGCATCCGAGGAACATACAGATTTTCTGGTGGACCTAAATCCCCAAACATACCTCCCGGATCGAGTTGGGACACTGGGCTGGAGGAGACCACGATGGGGCGAATATCGGTGCCGCAAATGCACCGGGGAGGGGCAATGTCCTGGTCAAATTTTTTCCGCGCCAGACGCAGTTGCTCTATCAAAGCATGCTCTTCTGTGGAATTGGTGGGAGGGGGTTTACAGGCGAGGTGGACCTCGAATGCGAAGGCCGGGCGGTTCAAAATCTCCAGGACTGCATCCATCTCGGGACCAGTTTCGCCGGCTTTTTTGCATTGAGCATATTTCTTTTTGACCTCCGTAGCTTTGAACTGAAGGAAGGAGGGATAAAGTCAATATTTGTAGGGGCAGATAGTGTTTAAACTCACCGCTGCAGCACGTAACGAGGGCAGGTGCTTAATGATTGCGCCGTCCTCCAGGGCAAAACGAGCGAGGCTGTCCCATGCATTGAGAGCGTTCAGGAGACTGGCGGCAGAGAACGCAGACATATTGAGACAAGATTGATGTACAGGTATTGAGATTAGTGTGGGCAAGTGTCGGGTTCGGCGATGAACTTAGAAGATGAGAGACGAAAGATTGCAATCGCAAAAAAATTGAACATTCACGTGACCGTGACAATCATGTGCACACATCTAATCAAAGTCCATCTTTCATCCCGGCTTCCTTACCCTCTTGCATCTGACACATTCATCCGCAAGTTAGAGCCGGAAATGACGCCCTACAAAACGATGACTGCACCCACTGATCTGCCCGATGTAATGGTCTCGGTTCAATCGCCTAGCGGTGAAACATTCTTGATGCCCGAGATGCTGATTCCGGCAACGCACCTCGGCTATGAAAAATACTTCAAACGGCAGACAAAGGGTATTGAGTGGGAAGATGAGGGGGTACGTTATAAAATTTCAAATCGGAAGGTCACCAGCTTGAATGTTTTTAGGGAGAAAATGTTTCAACTGAAGTCCCGATAGTATTTGTCGGTCCCGAGAAGGTAGATTTACCTGCCGATCCCGTGAGTGCTGTTCTCAGGTTCATATTATCCGTGTTGATTCTAATAGCAGCATATGACGGAACGTGAACTCTTGGGTCTCCATTCCGATATTCAGGTCCTTATGGAGAAGTTGGGTATTTCCTATAAGGATGCCAGTCATCGTTTGTATCTTGCCAAAGCCGAGAAACTTGGTGCCGACAACCGGGCACGCAAAGCTTTTACCCACCTTTCAACCGACTTCAAACCCGGTTTGATCAACATTATCAACAGTTATCTACCCATTCTACCATGAGTTCCAACCTGGAGTCCGAGGTTGATGCCGTTGCCGTTGCCGCCAGGCCAAGAGCAACCTAAATTTGTACCTCACTAGTTGTATTTCTTATCTACATTCTTCCAATAAATGTCCATCATTTGACTTGAAATCGGCGTGGAGGACAGGAAGAGAAAGTACGAATAGATGAGCAGCATGTGTATGGCCGGATGTTGAGCCTGGCAGCACCGGTGCCGACGATGCCAGGTTGACCCAGCTTAAACCGAGACAGGGCCCGATTTGTATTGCCAAGCGGGTGATCATAAATTTGAGTTTGATGAGGGGTCGAAAACAGGGGAGAGAAAGTACAGATAGACGAGGAGCTGGAGTATAGAGGAATATAAGCCCGGCAGTAGTGGTGCCGACGATACCTGGTGAGTCCAAATTAAGGCAAAACAGAATAAGATTTCAATTGGCAATAGGGTAGTCATGAATTTGAGTTGGACGAGGGATCAAGAAAAGGGAAGAGAAAGTACGGATAGATGAGGAGCTGCAGTATGGTCGGCGCGGCAGTAGCAGTGCCGATGGTACCAGATTAAAGCGAGACAGGACAAGATTTCAATTGGCAATAGGGTAGTCAAGAATTTGAGTTGGAAGAGGGATCGAGAACAGGGAAGAGAAAGTACGGATAGATGAGGAGCTGGTGTTTGGCAGGAGGCGGCAGTAGCGGTGCCGACGATACCAGGTGAGTCCAGATCAAAGCAAGAAAGGACAAGACCTCAATTGGCAATAGGGTAGTCATGAATTTGAGTTGGAAGAACGAGCACGAAGGGATCGGGAGGTGGATAAGTTGGAGAGATTGGCAGTGGGGCGCCTTGCCGTTCTTGAAATGGCGGGGGCTCAGTCGTGTTGTTAATGTATAGGAGCGGGTGGAGGTTGGCGTGGCCTGGCATCGACGTTCCTGGATACGCCTCAACCGAGTCCAGAAAGAAGGGATGCGACACCGACCATCGTCCGCCCTGTGCAGTTGGATGGGATGGATCAGTGGACGGATTTTGAAAAGAAAGGAAACAAATCGAGTCGTATGACTCGATTTGCCACGTACACGCCGGGTCTCCCTTTTCCAGGGCCTCCCCTTTCACATCTTGGCCCCTCAAATCCGACCCAGATTCCTCGAAGAGTTGGCCCACATCCTTGGAAGAAGGGAGGGGTGCGCGGCTCCAGAGCGACGTTGTCAAGATGTAAATTGCTGCTAAACAGGTCAGAAACTCCGTATGTGCATGCATAAACATTAAATTACCTGGTTTAACTCATTCCTTGAGGTTGGGATGGCCAAAGGAGAGGGAGAGAGAGGCGGTTGGGATGGTTGAGGACAAGAATCAACCATGTTCAGGCATCGTTGATGCATTACCCGGGCGTTTCCGTCACGACCCGATTGGCCCGGAAACGCGGACCGACCATGCTCCGATCCGCTCTCGAGGCCTGCAGCCCCCCCCGAGCAGTCCTCAAGAGATCCAAGAGTACGTGAATCAACGGGATAGGTTATTAGATCTGTTGAGCCTAATATTTCCAGCTTTAGAGATCAAAAATGTATATAAATACCTTGTATTACACTCAGAATAGCAGCCTTGTAGGCTAGAGACATGTATGACATGTAGGTAGTCTGCCAATAGATAGGTTACAGGTGGGGGGGTAACGACTGAGCTGGTGAGTTGCCCAAGATCATGTATGAGGCGTTCTATAGCTGCTATAGGCTGCGGGCTGTGAGGTCGTACTCTATAGGCTGCGGGCTGTGAGGTCGTACTCATTAAGGGAAGGGGTACCTGTTTGTTTGGAGTTTGATGCCATCATTTTGATCACATGACTTTGAATTTGCCTCTATTTACATGGTTGTTGCACATTCATATAATTTTATGGCCTCAAATCCAAACAAATATAAATACAGCACATCAGGGCCACTGATGGGACCCCACAAACAACAACAAAGGTGCCATGTCTAAAAATAGGCTGTGTTGAGAAAGCTGCCAATTTTGGACTTAACAATTTTGATGTTGAGTCCTATAAACTAATAATAGATAATGATGTGTCTATATCTCAATAAGGACAGTAGCTAGTCATGTGATTTAAATTTTAAAAATATCTAAAAATAGATTGCGTTCATTTGAAACCTTATTTCCTTTTTGGGAAATTTTCCCGTCTGCCAAAAATTTCTCAATGCCACGTTTTTTTTTCAGTTTTTCCTGTTTTTCTCTGTGGGAAAAAATGCTAGCGACAATATTTTGATGGATTCAGGGTCAGATAAGGTACCGGCAGGTTTTTTATCAGAGGCGCAGCCACATCTGACTACATTTGGAAATCACTTGGGCAACTACCCACACAGCCAGTTGTCTACCATATAAAAAAGTGAGGTGGTTTTGCCGAGACAATTTGAAATCAGCTTGGATGTGGCTGCGCCTCTGATAAAAGGTAAGGTGATGGGATATACGACCCTGAATCCACCAAAATTGTGGCTGTGCACCTTTTTACCACTGAGATATCGGCCTTTGGCCTTTGAGTGGCCTCATGTATGTCCTTGGGCAACTCACCAGCTCAGTTGTTACCCCCCCACCTGTAACCTATCTATTGGCAGACTACCTACATGTCATATATGCGCCTAGCCTATAGAGGTGAGAATACAGACCATGGGCACTCAATCCACTCAATGATGCGATACTCCTTGATAGAATAGACCAACTACAAGTATCAGAACGGTGGTAGCATGTTAGTTTAATTGTTTTATAAGTTTTTATCCTTCAGATACATGAGTTTGGAGTAATGATAGGTCAGTATACCATGAGACGTCCTTAAGGTATGGCTCAATGAAGTTCTAGAGGTGAATATTGAGGTTAAAAAAAAGAAGTTCTTCCATTATCCTCTGAGGTATCTACTTTTAAGGATACACAGTATCTGCTCTCTAAAATGTAATTTTCACTGGAATATGTGCTTCAATACTTGAGGTATGGCTTCTAAAATGTGAGGTATGGATACCGAAATCACCTCTCCGATACGATTACCTTCACTGCGAGAGTTAAATATTTTATTTACTCAAATGTAGTCGGTAGTATCATTTAAATTTCTCGTATAAACAAACCTCTCAGCTCAGTTTATTTGTCCGCTGTCTCCAATGTCGTCAGCGTCGACCTAGGCAATGAGCGGTTAGTACCGGGATTCTACGGCCCGCAAAGTTCAAGGTCAGCTCACACACGATCAACATGCGACTTCAGTCTTCCCATCACCACCTTCCCCATCTCTCATCCTTCACTGCCTCGCCCCATCGTGCCCCCGAATTGTTGTAGGTAAGCTTTCTTTTTGAATGTTATTGGTATACTATTTCAAATCCTAATAGATTCCAATGCTGCCTGTGATGACAAACCTGCCAGCGGTGCCCTGACGACTCGACACTGCATGTTGCGACGACTGGGGACGTGGGCCGGCATAGGAAGAACCTGCTAGGAGCTGAAGTGCTGGAGTGCATGAGGGGAGGCCCAGGAAGTGGGGGACCCGCCTGGTACGTGTTATAATGAATCTTTTTTTTAATTCACCACCTATCTACACAAATCACACAGGGAGGAGGGCATGACAATGCTCTCCTCATTGTAACCGAGGCTGGCGTGGGCCTGGCGCTGCCTGTGCCACCTCATCAGCGTTGCTGCTGCTCCAACGGGTTGATTCACACCGACAACAACCCTCGTCCTTCCCCATATCAGAAGGTGGGATTGCCACCGTTGCGACTGCTCCAACGTCTCAGCCTACAGACCAACGCACCTCAACCCTCAACCCCATCAATTCAATCGCGGGAATGAACAGGAACGCCATCTTCGCACCTGCCCAGCTTGACGCACCGCAGTCTCGTGAATTGGACTGAGGAAACCAACACAAACGCGTCGACGTTCGCGGCGGCCATACCTCTCACCTCTGCAAGCGACACGAACGCAATAGTATTCGCGGTTCTGGCATCCCACATCGCCTAACCCACCCCAATCATGCCAGCTTGCCCACAGCGACTGGCCAGCTACAAGAGCTCTCACACACCGACACCTTCGATCCAAACCACACCACCACCTGTGTGCCCAGCGCCTCTCAACCCCTTATTACAGGCGTCGGCAACGAGCCAGCTTCGACGCTCTCGTGCGCTGTCACCCTCGAATGGAATCCCGCCACCTGCTCGCTTACCTCTCGACCCCTTATCGCGGGTGTCAGCGATGAGCTAGTTGCAGCAGCTTTCGCGCACCATCACCTTCGTCCCCAATGGCAGGGCAGGGCAGGCAAAGCTGGCGCTTTCTTCTCCCGCCTCCGCCTTCCAGTGCACCCTCACCCTTGTTGTTGTCTGTACTCACCGCCATCGACCGTAGCAACACCACCTCGCTCGCCCAGCCGCACCCTTGCTTTTCGAACGGTTGTCTGCGGTGACACCGTCTTGTTGTCGTGTCCGGTGTCAGTGCCGTCTCTCACGACGTGCTCACCCAGCCCCACCTGTGCTTTTTGAACCGTTCTGCGGTGATGTCGAGTCGTAGGGTCCGCCGTCTTCCACCACAGGACGACGTTTGTATCATTTCATCCATGTCCATCCTTTCCTGTCCTCTCTTTTTCTTATTAGCCCCCTCAGCAGTGTACCGGTTTTATAGAATAGTAAATATATATATTGTTCTTTTGATGCTTGATTCAAGTCAGAGTTGCTACCGGAAAACAAATTAGAATGTGAGGCGGTGAAAATATCTTCAAGACACATAGAAGTTTCTATTACAGGTTCAAGGGATGAAATAGGTATCATTTTGTTCGCGTTTTTGAGGAGAATACAGTCATGTAATTTATTGGAAGGGGACAGCAACGGGGGAGCAACAGGGGAGCAAAAACGAGCCCATCAAAGCATTCCGGAGCTAATGTCCGCTTTCGGAATATTAGTGAACTAAAAATAGAGCGTCATCCAATTGCTCATTCTCTAATCCACCCATTCCCGCCTCGTTTGACGCGCGCTAAAGGGTGGATAGGGTGTAGATAATATATTCTAACCTACTGCACACAATTTTTGGCGCCGCGAATTGACCCATATCCCGCCCAGGAGCAAAAATACCGCCCCAGGATCAAATTGGTGCATTGTTTGTACATTGTTTGTACATCCCCGCCCCCCTGCGCTTTTCTAGCCATATCCTGCCCCTCCCCATGGATTTTTCGGCATCCTAAACACCCTACCCGCACCCCGAGAGGCATCAGCAATCTACCCCGGCATTTCCGGCACCCAGCAGGGTTTTTTCTGAGGTGCTTCCTAAAATGGTAGCCAGGCAAACTCCCGGATATTCCATATCCAGGTCCCAGGCAACTGCCACTAGGTCATGTATAAATGTAGTCACCACAGGTGTGGATCTTAGCTTTGACATTGTTGATTTGCAGTGACCAAGTGTCCTGAATCTTGGCCTTGACATTAGGGGTGCTCACAGTAGCATTTTTCGGCTCTTTTTCGGCTCTTTTTCAGTTCCTTTTTGACTTGTTTTTACTGCCAAGTGAAACATCTCGCGGTAAAAATAGACCAAAAACAAAGTGACGGAAAAACAGCCCTCAAGGCTGTTTTTCTGTTTCGTCTTCTTTTCGTGCCTTTTTAATCTTGTTTTTTGATCCAAAAACGAAATGAAAAACACATCAAAAACAAGCCGAAAAACGTTACTGTGAGCTACCCTATTGTCAAGTTGCGGTGGAGTAGTATCTTGAATCTTCGCCTTGACATTGTCAAGTCACAGTGGACTAGTATCATGAATCTTTGCCTTGACATTGTCCTGGATCTTAGCTTTGACATTGTCGATTTGCGGTGGACTAGTATATTGAATCTTCACCTTGACATTATTCTGGATCTTAGCTTTGACATTGTCGAGTTGTGGTGGACATCAATTTGTGAGTGGACTAGTAGCCTGTATCTTGGCCTTGACTTTGTCAATTTGCAGTGGACTAGTGCCTGGCATGACCATACACTAATACCCTTTCATGTCAATTCTACAAGTCACAGGCAGCAGGAAACTTTTTTTTTCATTTTAGGACCTCTGGTATTGATCAGTTAGGCCAACAATTGGTAAAATAATTCTTACCGTTGATACCTACACTGCTGCTGTGTATGTACTGCTGCCCATCCTTATTTAAACTGTATTTGATACTCATTATTGGCAGGTATCAAAGTGGTTCCTTGCTGAATCTTGCCATGGTCTACCTTGAATTCTGCATGCCAGTCAGCTCAACCTGTCAGATAACGACCCCAACTTGAGGAAGCTCACAAACTTTTACAAGAAAGTTTGTGTGAAGGTCACAACGGGCAAGAATTAATCACACACCAAAACTATTCATGGCTTTTTTCCCTGAGCTGGTAAATTAGAACTTGTAAAGGACAACTGGAAGACAACAGTTGCAGTATGTGGGTTTTCATTGGATGTCATACTATCTAACATTGTACGACGCTGCAGCAGCATTTCCGAGAAGCTTACAGAATAACCCTCAATCATCCTTGTATAGTTGGCGTGAACTTGGCTGGAATGAATTCCCCACATCCAAATGTCGTGACACCTCTGGATGCAAGCTCCCTTTATGTTCCGCTGCACCAACGCAGACTACAATAGTTGTAGTCTGTACGCATCTGATTTCCATCTGCCCCTCGGCTGCTCCATCAGCTGGTCACTGCGTTGGCCAGTTGCTGCGTCGGCTGGTTGCTATGCTGGCTGGTCACTGCATTGGCCGGTTGCTGCGTTGGCCGGTTCCTGCATCGGCCGGTCGCTGGTATATTTTCTCTCCATTATACTTCCTTATTTGTCATTTTATTCTCTACTACTTACTCCCCCTATTCTGACATATTTACGGTATTTAAACACCTCTGTATTGTGGCATACCTCCAGTCAATCATACTCCCAGTTTCCCCCCTTCAAACTTCAAGTTCATCTGAATCTCACTCAATTTCGTCCTCAGTTGCCCTCATCGTCCACAACTTGCACTTTGCATTCGCACCTTGTCTTTGACCACCTTCGTTGTTTGCAGCATCACCCTTGCCTTTGCTCTCGTCGCTCAACCATTGCACTTTGTTGCACTTCATGCCAAAGTTCAGATGCTTTGCCCTGGCACCATCTGACCTTTACCAGCAACTGTCAGTCTTGATATAAATGCCATTTATGTTTCCCTATCCAATCACATCCGGCAGTACTTCTTTGTGTGTACCACAACTTATAGAATTTGGAAACAGATCTCACATTATTTCCTAGGGCTTAACTTGTGCAATGCACCTTGTTCTTGATGGTTGGACATCCCCTCTTCTATCCTCATATCTCAGACTTGTTATAATTTGGTACCAAGGTGGCAAAATTTATCACACAATTTTGGAATTTATTCAGAGGCTTTTTGATTGCTTTAACAGAATCTTGATGTTGAAGAGTAAAGGATTCATTTGGTCTTTCCTTAAAACTAAGTATAGTGACCTTCCAATCACCAGCTTTCTCTGGAATAGCATCAAGCTTCTAGTGAAGTCCTCAAATGTTATGATAGGAAAGGCCAAGCCGTTCAACAACCTAACTTACAATCAGAACCAAAAATCAAGGTCAATTAAATTTACTTACCCCTGGAGTTTCCAGAAGCTGGTTAAAAGCATTATGTCCAGGTCTATCTTTCACAGCCCAATTTGCTATTTGCCTGTCCAGTTCTGATGCAAATGAAAAGAAGAGATTGTGTTTGCCATCGTTGCCCATGACAATATCACCATCCTTGTCAACTGAAAAATACTTTGGTAGTGGATCATGTCGGTGTATCTTGCCTGCTATCTTATCAACCTGTATAACATGTTCATCATTGTCATCATCGAGGACAGTGTGCCTTGTGTTTTCTACTCCTCAAAGAATTTGATTTGCTGCTGACTGTGGCCCTGGTCCTGCAATGCCCTGTCCTACTTCAGGTTCCTCAGGAGGAAGAAAATTGAATTCATCCTTGTAGGGTCCAAAGTCCATGTCAACGTCTGCCTCAAAATCCATATCACGCTCTGGATCATAGTTTCCCCATTCTTTACTGCCCTCTGGCTCAGGAGTGGGTAGAGGAAGATCGTCATTGTCATTGAGCCCCAAGTCCCTCAACTTTCCCTTTACATACCAGGCACAGGACCTCGTAGTACTGAGGTGTAGATTCATAGATGGTATACTGGTAAACCAGCATTCAAATTTAGCTTTGCAGGGATAGTTCATCTTGCACAGACAAAGGATGAGTGAGAGGGATAGACAAGATTATATTGTCAGGAAGAGTATAAACAGGATGGCATCAAGTCCAGTAGTTATGTGACTGATAGCAACAATAGAACGAGTGACCATTGAACACTTCTAAACAACAGAATTAGATAACATCAGATCAAAAGTTTGAAGATTCTCGACCACGTTGTACTACTACATGTAATAAACAGTGAGTATGAAATTTACATAACGGAACGAATAAAAATTATATAGGGAGTGCATGAATGGTATCATCGGCACTGCTACTGCCAGGCATAAAGTCGAGCAATACGCCGGCTCCTCATCTATCCATACTTTCTCTCCCCTGTTCTTGTCCCCTCTTTTAACTCAATACCCTATTTCCAATTGAGATCTTGTCCTGTCTCGTCTCACTTTAATCTGGGATTGCCTGCCATCCCCGGCACTGCTAGAGCCAGGCTTGAATCTGCTGCATCTATCCGTACTTTCTCTTCCCTGTTCTTGTCCCCTCATTCACAACTACCCTATTTCCAATTGAAATTGTCTTCTGTCTTGCTTTAATCTGGGATTGCCTACCATCCTTGGCACCGTTACTGCCAGGCTAAATCCTGCCATACACCCAGTCCTTGTCTATACTGTACTTTCTCTCCCCTGTTCTTGATTTAAGGACACATTGTACTTCAAAAACAATTAACTTCTTAGTTAGTTAGTGAGCGAATGTAATTCCTTGTCAGTCAGGAATCATCAGCATCAGTGAGTGATTACTAACTTGTGTACATGGTTTACAGGACCTGTGGCTGCTGCTCGCTCCTGCCACATTGACGATGAGTGTGATAGTTCCAAGTTTTGACAATCCATGTAATATTGCAGGGAATATTGCATGGAATATTCTATAAAATATTCAGTGTAATATTGCAGGGAATATTGCATGGAATATTCTATAAAACATTCAATGTAATATTGCAGGGAATATTGCATGGAATATTCTATCAAATATTCAATGTAATATTGCAGGGAATATTGCATGGAATATTCTATCAAATATTCAATGTAATATTGCAGGAAATATTGCATGGAATATTCTATCAAATATTCAATGTAATATTGCAGGAAATATTGCATGGAATATTCCATGCAATATTACATGAAATATTGCATGGAATATTCCATGCAATATTACATGAAATATTGTATCAAATATTCAATGTAATATTGCAGGGAATATTGCATGGAATATTCCATGCAATATTACATGAAATATTGTATCAAATATTCCATGCAATATTCTATCAAATATTCTATCAAATATTCCATGGAATATTTCATAGAATATTGCATGGAATATTCTATCAAATATTCAATATGGCTTATTTGCTCATATTTCACAGATTAATCCAACATTTTAAAAGATTTTGGTAACCTAAGAGTTTAAAAGTTCCATCACAAGTATCGTCTACTTGCATGCTCAGTATGCAGCCCAATATATTTCACTTGGTGCATTGAGCAAATCCTTGATTTGAAGAAATATGTCACAATGGCAGTTGAGAGTTTTGAACTAGGCCAGAGGCCATTGCCATTCCTGCACATGGCAAAAACAAGTTCTTACTTTGCTTCAATTTAAATAGAGGTTAAATGAATCATTAATTCATAGTCTGCTCAAGTTTGAACTGAGTTGGATAATCAGAGCCTTTAAAAATCAAAAACAATTAGGGCTTTCTAGCAATACCAAATGTGCCTGGACACATGACCAGGGAGGCCCTCATTTTTAAGACTTTTTGAAAATATCAAAGATTCTTGGCTTCTTCACTCTTTTTTTCTGTCCTAATACAATTTGTTTATAGAAGCCTGCAATAATCCAGGGGAATCAAAAGGGTTAAAAGACGCCTATCCTTCTCTTACATTTATTGTTGTTGGAAAACAGTTAGTCATCCTGTTTTGGCTTTGTTCTTGTCACTAATTTTAGGTTGTCTGTAGTTATTGTGCAGTCTTTTTCCATTACAACAAAGGTTGGTTTGTTACTCTTAGATCTCCACTTCAGTCAACTAATGGTTTGACCTGAAGGGAAAGAGACAAAAATGGAAATTGTCATGCTGGTTCCTTGATTGATAGCACAATCACTCATCCTGCAGCCATTGATTTCTATCTTCAGAGTCATACTACAATCCAAGGAAGTAGATGCAGTTGATGCTACACCACTTAACAAGAACTTAATCTTTATCATTGACTAGCATCATGTTCTGGTCACTAGATTATGCTACATGATAAAAACTTTGGAACCAGCTCAATTACAAGAACTTTCCTTCACCCTGTGCCATACAGATTTGCTTCTCAGTATTCTTGATGCTCTTTCAAGTTTGCCTTAGACTTTGAAGATTTATAAGTCATTGGACAGTTCAGAAAGCTTGGAAGTTGGACCAGTCATGGTGAAGTGCAAGAAGAACTTACTATGTCCAAACAATCTTGGGTATGTTTATTTCTTGGCTGAAATTTAAAAGTCTTCACTCACATATTAACTTTGAATTGAATAGTCAACTTCAATGTGGAAGAATAATGCTTGCACAGTGTGACTCCGGCCGATATGTCGGCTGCTAACCCGGTCATTGCGTCAGCCACTACGTCCGCCGCCATGCTAGCCCTGCCCCAAACACATCCGGACACAAACCCCTTTATGTCCTGCCGCACCGACGCAGACTACAATAGCTCATAGTCTGTATGCATCCGATTCCCATCCGCCTGCCGGCTGTTACATCCGCCGGTCACTGCGTCGGCCGTTCACTACGTCCACCGCACCCTTTCCGTCCGCTGTGCTCTTTCCGTCTGCTCCATCCCTTCTGGACTCCGCTGGAAACACCGCGCCACACATTTCCCCATCGTACCATGTTCATTTAATTTATTATTCATGTCGTACCACTTCCCAGTACATATAGCTCTCACCTGCAGTGGGATCCGCATCCTTTCCTCTTCGGATCCCCTGCTAGGTGAGTTAATTGTTAGTTTAGTTAATTACTTAATAAACTAAACCTTTGGATCCCCTGCTAGTCTGCCTGCTCCACCCGACTCTCCGTCCCCGGCGCTCCGGCTCGCGGTTGCCCTTATAGTAGGAAAGGATCTTCTCAGAGAGCTGTTTCCGCAAATTTAATGCCCACCATAGCAACTTACGGAGTGCACGGCGAGTCCTCCTTCAGTTCCATGACCACCAAATTCCAGACACCCCTCTCTTCTCCAATGCCTGGAGGTCACGCTGGAACTCAAAGCTTTGACATGGCGGAGGATGACCGAATCACCGCCCTCAAACGAGAGTTAGCCGAACTCCGGCAACAGGGAACCCAAAACAACACCCTACTCCAAAAAATCGCCACCCAGCTCGAAATTATCCCCCCACGATCCGTCCGAAACACTCCCTCTCCCTCCCCTCTCATTTATACCCAATCCGCCCCGGAAGAAGACTTCCATCCGACCCTCTCCCCCGCCGGACTTTAACGGTGACCGGACGAAAGGGAAGGCGTTCCTTACGTCCTGCCGGGCGTACGTACGTCTTGTCCTGGAAGCGTTCAATGACGAGGCCCAACAGATCATCTGGGCCATGACGTTCATGAAATCCGGTCGCGCTTCAACCTGGGCGCAACGGATGTTCGCATTGGAGGATGCGGAAGGCCTGCTGTTCTCGGACTGGTTCGACTTTGAACAGGAATTCCGGAAGCTGTTCACCCCGGCCAACGCGGCGGCGTAGCCATTAACAAGCTGGAGGGTTTGTCTTACTTCCAGCGCAGCCGCTCGGTCGACGATTACCTGGACGATTTCGCGATCTAGTGTCCGACTCCGGCTATACGGATCCACGGAACATCATTGTTAAGTTCCGTAGGGGCCTGGACCGCCGGATTTCGCAGGGAATCGCCGGGATGACTCAAGAGAGGCCCTCGGACGTGGACCTGGATGCATGGTATGATCTGGCCGTCTGCATTGACGAAAACCGGGCAGCCGATGAAGCTTTCCTTGCTTGTACCGCTCCCCGGCCGTTCCAACTTGGCCGGAAGTCAAACAACCTACCGCGGAAGCCTTATACCCGTACCAAAGACACCCGCGGCTCCGTTGGTTTGCGCATTCCACTCCGACGCCCGGAAACCCGGTCCCCATGGACATGATGCAGCGCAAAGAAAGCGGCGCTCCCGCAGAACTGCAGAAGATGCGGAGAGCTTGGGCATTGGGCCAACAACTGCCCCCACCGCTTCGACGTCCGGCACATGTCTGCGGACGAGATCCAGACAGTCCTGGAAGACATGCTCGCAAGGTTGGATGTAGTTTCGGAAGAACCGGTGGAAGAGACACTGCCAGCGCCGGCCGAGGATTTTGTACCCTGCAACGAGTGATTAGTACGCCCCCGTTGCTTAATAAAAATTTTGCTGTTCTTGAAGTGGAAACCCTCACGGAAGAGAATGCAGACGATGAAGACGTGCAAAAATTAACCTCCGCTCCGGACGACGCCCTTCCATCCGCCCCGGACTAGTACCCTTTCGTCCGAGCCGGATGATAGTATCTTTCGTCCGAACCGGACGATAGTACTCTTCCATCCGAGCCGAAGCGAGCTTCAACGCCCCGACGGCCGAAATGGGAGAAAATGATGCATCCAAAGCTGGTGATCAATGCTCTTTCCCCCGGACCCACTTCACTCGTCCTCGATACGTCTTAAGACCACGGACACTATGGTAGAGACGTCGGCCGATGCCCTCGGAGACACGGGCGCCACGGGTGACTTCATTGATGAGGACTTTGTTGCCGAAGCTGGCCTTCCAACCCGAAATTTGTCACATCCGATCCCAGTCTTTAATGTGGATGGAACTCCAAATGAAGCCGGACTCATTTCCAAAGCCGGACGTTATAATGACCTATGGAACACACTCGGAGCGGATACTCCGCGGTCACTAAGCTGGGAAGCAAAGGTGATCCTCGGGTACACCTGGTTCAGAAAACACAATCCGGAAATTGATTTTCCCTCCGGAACGGTGAAAATGACCAAGTGCTCCCCCCGATGTTGCTCCGGCTGTCGCACAGAGCTACGCAAGGAACGGCGGATACAAAAGGCTGAAATCAGGCTCCTAAAGGTGTGCAGAGCCGGCAAACTCCCGGACCTTATTGACGACTACAACAACGACAACGAAGAGGAAGATACACCCCCACCATCCTCTTCGGATGATTGTTTAGAGGACGGAGATCGCATTTTTGCAACCAGACTCCTTCCGGATGCTCAAGAGATCCGTGCCGCCTCTACAATCTCCTAATGTCTCGCCAAAGCCTTTAAACGAAACTCTGAACCGGCCAATTTCAATCAGCATGTCCCTGAGCACCTGCGCGACTTCCACGACATATTCTCCAAAGAATCCTTTGACAGTCTACTAGATCCAAAACCCTGGGACCACGCCATTGAGCTCGTACCGGATGCTAATCCCTGGAGCTGCAAGGTGTATCCATTAGCCGTGAACGAACAGAAGGAATTAGATGTGTTCATTAAAGAGAATCTAGACTCCGGACGCATCCGCCCTTCTAAGTCTCCAATGGCCTCACCTGTCTTCTTCATCAAGAAGAAGGATGGATCACTTCGGCTGGTACAGGACTATCGGACGTTAAATTCCATGACGGTGAAGAACAAATATCCACTGCCGCTCATCTCGGAGCTTATCAACAAGCTTTGGGGGGCTAAGTACTTCACCAAACTGGACGTCTGGTGGGGTTTCAATAACGTCCGGATGAAGGAAGGAGACAAATGGAAGGCTGCATTCCGGACAAACCGAGGGCTGTTCGAACCTTTGGTCATGTTCTTTGGACTCACGAATAGCCCAGCCACGTTCCAAACCATGATGAATGACATCTTTGCAGATCTCATCTTGGAAGGAGTGGTTGTGGTCTACCTGGATGACATCCTTATATTCATGGAGACTTTGGAAGAGCACCAGAAGGTAACCCAGCGGGTACTCAAACTCTTAGAGGCGCATAAGCTGTACCTGCGGCCGGATAAATGCGAGTTTGAGAAAACGACGGTTGAATACCTCGGAGTGATCATCTCTCACAATTCAGTTGGCATGGACCCGGTCAAGGTCGCTGGGGTTGCGGAATGGCCAGAACCGTCAAACAAGAAGGAGGTTCAGTCCTTCCTAGGCTTTACCAACTTCTACCGAAGATTCATCCGCGATTTCTCCAAGCACACCCAGCCGCTCTTGATCTCACCCGGAACAATTCCAAGTGGCACTGGGGCTCGGAGGAGCAAGAATCCTTTGACCGGCTGAAAGGCGCAGTTACGTCCGCTCCGGTCCTGCTCTCTCCAGACTCTACGCGCGCGTTCCGAGTTGAAGCGGACAGTTCAGACTTTGCGACCAGAGCTGTACTGTCCCAGGTGTCTCCGGAAGATGATAAATGGCATCTGGTTGCATTCTACTCCAAGTCCCTCTCACCGGTCAAACGGAACTATGAGATCCATGACAAGGAAATGCTTGCCATCATCCGCTCCCTACAAGAGTGGCGGCACTTCCTTGAAGGCGCGGAACATCAGTTCGAGGTCTGGACCGATCACAAGAACCTGGAGTATTTTATGACTGCAAAGCAACTCAACCGCAGGCAAGCCCGTTGGTCATTGGTGCTAGCCCGGTTTGATTTTCTTATGCGTCATAAACCCGGCCGTACCATGGGCAAACCGGACGCATTATCCCGCCGGTCCAACCATGGAACGGGTTCTAGTGATAACTCGGACGTGACACTCCTGACTCCCAAGTTCTTTGCGGTTCGCGCTATGGAAGCTGTGGAGACCACCGGACCAGAGGCTGATATCCTCCGGGACATCCGCAAGGGTGTAAAGGACCCGGCCGTTGAGGAACCGGTTACAAAAGCGGTTCAAGAGCTCCGGAAATCATCCAATTGCTCCCTCCGGTCCGGCGAATGGTCAGAACATGACAGCCTGCTTTACTTCCGAGGCCGGATATACGTTCCCCCAACTTCAGACCTCCGCCAACGGATTGTATCCCTCTGCCACGATACGCGGATTGCTGGGCACACAGGACGGTTTAAAACCCTAGAGTTGGTCTCACGGAATTACTGGTGGCCGAATATGTCTCGTTACGTTGGAAGATACGTCTCCACCTGTGACATGTGCCTCCGGACCAAAGTTCAGCACCGTTTGCCCTCTGGAGAGCTGGTACCGCTTCCGATTCCGGAAGAAAGGTGGCACACCATTAGCGTGGACTTCATTGTGGAGCTTCCAGACTCGGCCGGTTACGATGCCATCATGGTAGTTGTAGACTTGGCTGGGAAACGAGGTCACTTCATTGAAACAACTGTTCCTTAAGCACGTTTGGAAGCTGCATGGACTCCCCCGGAAGGTTATTTTCGACCACGGGTCACAGTTCATTGCAGAATTCATGAAGGAGCTGTACCGGCTGCTCAGAATCCAAGCCGTTCCGTCCACCTCCTATCATCCACAGACCGACGGACAAACGGAACGTGTCAACCAGGAATTAGAGCAGTACATCCGGGTATTTGTTGGTGAAAGACAGGACGACTGGCACGGGCTCCTACCACTTGCCAAATTCGCATACAACAACCATGTCCACTCCGGAACGCAACACACCCCATTCCTCCTGGACACTGGGCGTCACCCCCGGATGGGTTTTGAACCGCACCAGCCACCCTCCCGGCTCGAGGCAGTCAATGAATTCACCCGCCGGAGGAAAGACACATTGGAAGAAGCAAGGGCCGCACTTTCTAAGGCTAAAGATGACATGGCCAGGTATTACAACCAACGCCGCACTCCGGCTCCGGTTTATAAGCCTGGAGACAAGGTTTACTTAGATGCCAGTGATATCCAGACCACCCGCCCTTCCAAGAAGTTTGCGCACCGCCGGCTCAGACCATATCTTGTGGAAAGACAAATTGGAGTCAATGCTTACTGACTTCGTCTCCTGGTGTCGCTAAAACGCCTCCACCCGGTTTTTAATGTGATCAAACTGACCCCGGCCCCGGATGACCCAATTCCTGGACGTCAAGCTCCTCCACTGCCTCCTCCGGGGCTTATCGATGGTGAAGAACATTATGTGGTCAAGAGGTACTTAACAGCCGGATGTTCCGACAGAAACTACAGTACCTCATCAAATGGGAAGGTTATGGCCCGGAACACAATTCATGGGAGGACAAGAACAATGTAGACTCCCCGGACCTAGTTGCCGAGTTCCATGCCCAAAACCCAGGAGCCCCTCGGCCAATACATGCAATCACCTTCGGCTCAATTCCCTTCCGTCCGATACCTCAATTAGCATCCGCATCAAGGCGCTGCAATTCTGGAGGGGGGGTAAATGTAAGGGGAACTCCGTTCCGGCCCCTTACTCCGGCCGATACGTCGGCCGCTAACCCGGTCATTGCGTCAGCCACTACGTCCGCCGCCATGCTAGCCCTGCCCCAAACACATCCGGACACAAACCCCCTTTATGTCCTGCCGCACCGACGCAGACTACAATAGCTCATAGTCTGTATGCATCCGATTCCCATCCGCCTGCCGGCTGTTACATCTGCCGGTCACTGCGTCAGCCGTTCACTACGTCCACCGCACCCTTTCCATCCGCTGTGCTCTTTCCGTCTGCTCCATCCCTTCTGGACTCCGCTGGAAACACCGCGCCACACATTTCCCCATCGTACCATGTTCATTTAATTTATTATTCATGTCGTACCACTTCCCAGTACATATAGCTCTCACCTGCAGTGGGATCCGCATCCTTTCCTCTTCGGATCCCCTGCTAGGTGAGTTAATTGTTAGTTTAGTTAATTACTTAATAAACTAAACCTTTGGATCCCCTGCTAGTCTGCCTGCTCCACCCGACTCTCCGTCCCCTGCGCTCCGGCTCGCAGTTGCCCTTACAGATGCCCTGCTAGGTGAGTTTATTGTTAGTTTAGTTGATTACTTAATAAACTAAGCCTTCGGATCCCCTGCTAGTCTGCCTGCTCTGCCCAACTCCCTGTTCAAGACCATGCTCTTTCTGAATTTTTGCAAGAGGCTGGGATGCATGTTGATATGACCCCAATGTCCATTCCTGCCAAACTTTTGACCGTACCTGCTGTGTTTTTTGATCTGAATGCCCAGCCAATGGTAGGACAACTTGTACCCTCCATATTTTTTTTCTGACCTTTCTTATAGAAACCAAGATTTGGCAGATGGAATACAGTTTGACAATGCTTCACTGAACCTCAGAGGCTTGAGCATACTGAGCATGCAAGTAGACAATACTTGTGATGGAACTTTTAAACTCTTAGGTTACCAAAATCTTTTAAAATGTTGGATTAATCTGTGAAATATGAGCAAATAAGCCATATTGAGAGATTTTGAAAGAATTATTAGATGGAATATTCTATCAAATATTCTATTAAATATTTCATGTAATATTGCATGGAATATTGCATGGAATATTTGATACAATATTTCATGTAATATTGCATGGAATATTGCATGGAATATTTGATACAATATTTCATGTAATATTGCATGGAATATTGCATGGAACATTGCATGGAATAATTTGATACAATATTTCATGTAATATTGCATGGAATATTGCATGGAATATTTGATACAATATTTCATGTAATATTGCATGGAATATTTGATAGAGTATTTGATAGAATATTCCATGCAATATTGCATGGAATATTTAATAGAATATTTGATAGAATATTCCATGCAATATTCCCTACAATATTACATGGAATATTTTATAGAATATTCTATGCAATATTCCCTGCAATATTACAAGGAATATTTTATAGAATATTTCATGGAATATTACATGGAATATTTTATAGAATATTTCATGGAATATTACATGGAATATTTTATAGAATATTACATGGAATATTTTATAGAATATTTCATGGAATATTACATGGAATATTACATGGAATACTTTATAGAATATTTCATGGAATATTGCATGGAATATTGCAATCTGTTGCAAAAGGTATTCACAAACTCAGAAAGTCTTCAACCTGATCTCTCCATACCAACGAATGGTCAGAGAGGGACTGTCTCCTCTACTTTTGAGGGCAAATCTACATACCTCCATCCAATCTTTCATGACGATGTCGTATACATATGCCTCCCTGAAATTCCTAAAGTTGTTAATCCCTTCGTTGACGATGCTCTGCTCCGTGGCCCCACTTCCTGTTATATTGATACAAATGGCGACTTTGAAACCATCCCCGAGAACCCAGGCATTTGATGCTTTGTCTGGGAGCACTTTTAGAATGTTAATTGTGTTGTTCAATGCATGAAGTACACCAGTGGTACGTTCTCAGGCTTCAAATCTGTTCTTTGCGCACCCACAATTACTGTTCTTGGTCACTGCTGCACCCCCAAAGGCTGTCTGCCTGATCTCAAATGCGTCTCCATTATCTCCGCCCCAAGTTGCCCTGAGAAAAATCTCGTCAAAACTTGGAACTATCACACTCATCGTCAATGTGGCAGGAGCGAGCAGCAGCCACAGGTCCTGTAAACCATGTAGACAAGTTAGTAACGCAGTGGTGGGGACGATGCAGTGGGTGTGCTTACCTGTATTGATCGCACTGGTTCCTCCGTTTCGTCAGTGGGTGCTTGCATTAGTCGGATAGCTGCACCTGTAGCAGCCCTACTCATGTATGAAACACCATCAGCAAACCCACCAAAACCTCGGCATGCAATGTACCCTTTCCAAGCTCTCACAGAATTGGAATGGCCTTGGAAGTGCCTGGGATGGTGGCCCAAAAATTTCAGACTGTATTTAATGATCGCAAAAAATTTGGCTGGTCTTTGCATACATGTAAAAGAATTTAGGTACCTTAAATAACAGTAAAATATTGTTACGCACTTTGTTTGGATTGAGGAAACTTGGCCCAAACTTGGAACATAGTCTCAAGAAATGGATCTAGGTTATATAGTGAATTCCACTTTTACGACGGCGCTGGAAACCTGTCCAAGATTGGCGAGAGCAATGGAAGGTGACAGGAAAAATTGACAACTTTGTATGGTCGGGCATAAAAGAATCGCTTGCCATAGAGTGACAACTATGATGTCATGTATGCATCACAATTGATAGAGGTGGTGATCTCACAGGAGCTGGTCCCCCACCATCATGATTACTAAAATTCAGCCTACAGATATATCCTCCGTGGCGCAGTGGTTTAGGTATGTTCATCCATTGGGTTTGAGCTCGGCGGTTTGAGTCCTCATATGTGCAATAACATTTCGGCCCTTCAAGACATTGTGGTCTGTAGGGAATTAAATTTTTCATCACACACTACACCTGGGGTTTTTTTTGGCAACGACATATTGATTCCTTGGTGACACGCTATCCATGTACATAGAAGGACAAACAAAGTTAGGCTATCTTACAAGGTTATCCCAGAATGTGACAAGCATTCAAGGTTGCCTAAAATTGGCACTTCTGCCATATTTGGGCAACTATACAAGGAAATAGTTTGAACCTATTCCGATAGAAGTTTACTTAAAACTTTCCACACCATGTGGACCATGTGAACCTTCCATGGGCTATGTATTGTAGGGTAAGGTCAGCGCAGTTTTGCTGATGACTGTGTTTAGCCAGACATGCCTCATACATCCAGACTGTAAAAACACAGTCTGTCTTTTGGCAGTCCATATATATTATGCTGCTCTAGGGTGGTTGGGCACACCGGGGATGGGTGTATGGGTGCTCAAGGGTGGCAGGGTGTTGTAAACAAATGTAAACAATGTCCCCCATGGTGTCAGGCACTGTATAATGGGTGCTGCTCATTGTTTGGGCGGCTTTAGGCACAGGAATAAATCAGTAAGCCCATCAAAAATATATTTTGCTGCTGCTTGTTGTTGGGGGCGGCAGGAGGGGCAGAAAAAGCGCCAGGGGGTATGTTTATTGGTACCTACATCCCATCTGGGATGTCGGTCCCCCGTCGGGGCGGCGGCGGGAGAGGCTGCAGGAGGAGCAACAACGGATTCCAGAAGTCCCAATGGGGTCCTGGTTCCATTTTCAGAAGTGTCGCGCCTATTTGGCTATTTTTGGACGCGTGATAACAATAGATTTGATCAGTTCACCTGCAATATTTCTTGCATTTTGTCTGTCCCTCCTGTTATCAATGCATATTCTTGATTGCCTTGTAAATACAAAACCTAATGATATAATTTTATTTTGAAATGTGCCCAGAAAGGGGTTAAACAATGAATGAATGTGTGGCATGGGTGCTAAAAATAGATTTATTCACTGTTTTACCGCCTCATCCTCCTCTCGAGGTTCTATTAGATTGTCATTTAGATAGAAAATAACAGATTATATTAGAAAACTACACTACTACATCAAAACTACATAAAATTAAAGCATTATAACGGCAGCAGGACAGGTGTCCTGCTGTTCACCTTGCCCATACCACCTTAGCTGTGCTTCTCGTCCCTTCGTGTCCTTGCCTGAACTCGCCAGCTGCTGATGTGGTTCGGATTGTAGATAAGCGGGCGGGGTGGGGGACTGCGAGCTGCCGGACATTCGAGAGGATGAGGTGGGCATGGCGGTCTCCAGAGGACGAGGCGACGGTGGTACGAGTGAGGATGGGGGCTTGACGTGTCCAGACCCCAAGCTGGCACCAAAAGTCACTTGCCACCCATGCAGGTCGACATCTCCTCTGCATTGCGGTCTGGGGGTCGGCTGCGAACGAGTGTGAGTGCTGTCGCAGTCACATTACACAGGCAGCCCCAGTACATCCTCATCCTTGTCTCGGATGTGGCATTCGAGCTGCGTCGGTCTTGCAGTTGAATAGTAGATGTGGCGGGGGTGAACGAGACACCTGTACATGCTCATATATTATTGTGACGTATGTAGCTAGATAGAATGGTCCATATCTCAATAAGGAAAGGGTATGATGACTAGTGATTGGAAGTCCGGTCCGGTCCGGTCTTTAGGTCTGAAATCCAAAGACCGAGACCGAGACCGGTCTTTTGCGGTTCATTAACTGCAAAAGACCGCCCAAAACCGACCAGGACCGGTTCAGAGCAGTCCTGGTCGGTCTTGGGCGGTCTTTCAACTGGTTTAGACCGGTCTTTTCAGTCCCAAGTAATATATTCACAAACTAGTAGATAGACATGTATAATCATGTGTATTCATTGATATGTAAGACTAATTTACATGAATATAGCTGTAAATCGAACTGAATACAATGATAAATGAATTTACCTTGGTACTGACATGAAATATGTGTAATTAAATCAAATTTCTTCAAGGATTGGCTGAGTTATGTCTAAATTCGATAAAATTAACTGATTTGGCCATAACTCTCTTAGTTTTTGACTTAAAAATATGAAATTAATATTGTTCGAAAGGTATTTAGTAGGCGTATTTTTGTGTAAATTTATACGCGAAAAGACCGGTTGAGACCGGTTTAAACCGGTTTTTTGTCGGTCTTGAGATTTTCGAAATTGACAAAGACCGAAGACCGGACCGCGGTTGCAGTCTTGATCAGTCTTGCGAATTTCCGGTCTTTTCCAGTCCAGTCCTGGTCCAGTCCCGGTCTTTTCGTAGTCCTTTAACCGGACTTCCAAACACTAATGATGACGACATAATTTAAAATGCTAAACAGGTCTAAAAATAGATAACTTTGATCTGAGGGTGTATTTCCTTTTTGGGAAAAATTCCCGTCTGTCAAACTGATTTTAACAAAGTCTGATAACTAAGGCTCCAACCATATAGTATACATATAGGGCTCAAGGGTTAAATATACAGATACAGTTGTTTACTGTATATATATATGGTTATAGAGTAATCTGTATATGGTTTTAAAAGGAGGCAAATTTTACTATAAAACCTATGTACAATCGACATCCATCATACTGCCATGCTTTTGGCGAGGTACTTGGGGTTCATTCAGGTCAAAAAGGCTGCTCCAAATCCATACTTTTGAAAGCAAAGCTTCAGTGATAGTTTCCGCCTTTAAAGAGCCCCGGACGTCAGAGCAAATGTGTCAAGACTTAGAAAAGACACACTCAACAGAAACACTTGTGCAGGGATGGCAAGAATATCACGGGCAACGCGAGTGATGGTCGGGAAGAGTCTCTTGTGTTCCTGTAGAAATTCAACTCTAAGCAGATTATAAAATTTTGATGTGAATCTACGCACCTTCCACCAAGCCAATGGCTTCTGTAGCTCTCTTTTTCTGCCTTGGAATGCAACATACCGTTTAATTTTGTCCTCCAACAATTTATGTGGTGTGGAGGTAGTTTCTGCAGCCAGAGCTTCCGAAACTTCGACATCACATGCCTCATCCATGAAGCTACCCGATGAAGACAGCTTTGAAACTTCTGAACTCTAGTTTGCGGCTGGAGAAACCTTGCAGAGCGTGGACGCTTCATTGAGGTAGCTTGTTGCAACATGCTCAAGCAAAACCTTTGCTTTTGTCACCATTTCTTGCTCGACAATGGCTTTAGCTTCGGCAAGCGTTACAGCGAGTTTCTTGTACTTGAACAACTTCTTGAGTGCAGCATCAGCCCCACTTCAAATATCATACGGCAAGTCAAAGTCATTACTGCAGGTATTAAGGTGGTGTTCCATGTGAAGGTAGAGAGGAAGGACGAAAGGAAGTTGGCATAGACGCCTGCAATATTTGGAGAGTCACTTCAGTAAAAACCTGGCAAAAGATAATTAGTAACAAACCAATTCTATGAGATGTACGAAACATGCCTTAAGTATTTTATTCAACTGATCAAGCAGCTGCCAGTCAGCGCGGTTCAATCTCATCTCATCCATTTCTCTGGTATCAGTGAGCCATTGATCAATAGCTTGTGATCATTAAAGCGAATCAACTTCCAAGACAGGAAAGTAATATGTAGCATAGTACTTGCCTGGCGTAATTCCAACCCTCATTCAATCATAGCCTGGGTGTAATTCCATTGAGTACAAACGTCTCAAACAACCATCAACCCAGCTAGATGTTTGGTGGATGGATTCTCTGCATATTTGATGTGGGCAATCTTATGGAAGCGTCCGCGGTGCTGAGGTGAAGAGACAATCTTTGTGGTGATAAATCAAAGCTTACAGGCAACGTTAAAAGACATTATATCTTGAATTTATCAGTGTATCTTTTTCAATGGACTTTGATTGTGTACTTCCTTTTCTTCCCTCGAGAATGTAGTCCTTTGACACTGAAATATCGCTGTCAAAAACCTCATTTTCAAGAGCAATCTGGTCTTCATCTGCATTGATGTCATAATGGACAGGTTCATTTTTATGGAGCTCAAAATAATCAAATGTTGTGGCGTTATGCTCTACTTCACCGATGGCAGCTAAAAAATCTTGAACCACCAAGTTCACAATGTGAGCAAGACAGTGGATGTGCATATCTGGATTCCATGGGATGCCATAGCGTGATAGAATAATATGCCCAATGGTGGCAACTAGAACATCATTGACGGTGGCCCTCATGTTCCTTGTCCTCGAGTGGTTTGAAATCCACAACATAGCTAATAAGTTCCCAGTCGGAGCTAATAAAAGAACTGATGGTACACGCGAATGTATAGACCATTTGTTTGGTAGTCCAAGTGTCTGTCGCAAAGGCGATCTTTGAGTTGACGCCCTGTAAGAGAGTCAGATTGCTACACGTACTATTTGATGCTTCAAATTTACCGCAAATGCTTTGACAACTTTTCCATGAAGCTCCGCAAATATCTGTGCCAATTGGTTGCGTACAGTCATGTCAGTAGGAAGTGTAAAATGAATTTTGAGATATTTAAAAAGCGTGTGGAGGCCAGGCGCTTCACCAGTTGTCCATGGAAGACTTTGCCATATTTGGCATGATGTCGTAAATGTTCTGCAGTGCATAGGTTTTCTAAAATAGATGTTGACACGCTTCCGGTGGCTTGAGAACTGTACAGTACTACATTATGTAATTTTCCAAGCCAAAATATCACACAGGTAGACACGGGTTGAGGGTAGCTGGCTGCCTACCCGTACCTGTACCCGTACCCGTTGGTACCCTTACCCGTGACCCGCATGGGTATGGGCAACCTGTGTATTTCCCTATATATAGCAAATTGAAATGAATAGTCGCATTGAACACTTGTCTAATATTAATAATGCCTCCTGAAATGACCAGCCATGATCAATCAATGATTCTCGGGGGGCCGGGATGGCATCTAAAGTGCATCAAACAACAAACCCGCCTGCCGAAATGATTTTCAGAGCGCTGGATTGGCCCTATACGGTGGCTGGTGGTATCTAATTTAGTCAACTTGGCACGCAAAATGACCAGCCACGATCAATCAATAATATTTTTGGGGGCTGGCATGGCATCCAAAAGCCCAACAACAATCCCAGCAACCAGAAATTTCAATTTTTGATGGCCGAAATTTCTGTGTGGCGTGATTCTGGCTGCCCTCCCATGGCAGCGCAGTCCATTTGGACCCGTGATCCATGCTACAACGTAGCCAATCCATTTGATCCCATTAACTATGCTACATTGTTGCATTCTCGCCAAGTCCATGTGACTCCATAATCATTGCTACATTGTTGATCAGTTATTTCCCTTATAGTATGGACTTAGGTAACTTTCCCATGTGATGCAGTACCAATGAAATCTTGATGTTTTGCCTTCAGATTGCTGCTTTGCCTCATCAATGATTTGTTCAGTCCATTCCTGAGTACAGCTTTGAGCTGGAGTTGGGTTTTGAAGGTCGGTAGCCGGAGCCTTGCATTTAACGCATGTCCCATATTTTGTGCAGGCAACAAGGCATTGTTCTGGGTATTTGGCAACATAGCGTGTAAGAATGGGATAAACACATTGAACAGCACCGTCAGAACTGGTCATATCCACACCATTTCTACCGGCCTCAATAAGGGGCTCCAGGATGATTGGCATTGACTCATGGAACAGTCGTTGCACAAGAGAACGGTGCTGTTGATCATTCATCCTGGAGTGATCCATCTTTTCAACTGAAAGATAGGCAATGAGGATGCATGCATGTTTTGATGGTTTTTGGCGACTGGCCTTGGGGATATTCCCAATGGTGAGGTAAACAGGATATGCAGCTTTGTTTCCAGAAAATTGAGTCAGTTAAGTTTTATTGGTCACAATAATTATGGGAGCCAGGGTAGCTCCAGGGGGTAGATGGGACTAGGATACATTGTTAGGAGATATAACATGCTAGATGGTAGAACATTTACCTGAAGAACGTGTCAAAAAATGTGTTACCACTTTGCGGTATTCATTTCAGTGTAAATTCTATTCTTTAGTGTCTTTTCTGAGAAAACTTTCTGACCAGCAAAAACCATCTCAGGAGAGAGTTGAGGATCCTTCCAGAGGCTTTTGATTGCTTTAACAGAATCTTGATGTTGAAGAGTAAAGGATTCATTTGGTCTTTCCTTAAAACTAAGTATAGTGACCTTCCAATCACCAGCTTTCTCTGGAATAGCATCAAGCTTCTAGTGAAGTCCTCAAATGTTATGATAGGAAAGGCCAAGCCGTTCAACAACCTAACTTACAATCAGAACCAAAAATCAAGGTCAATTAAATTTACTTACCCCTGGAGTTTCCAGAAGCTGGTTAAAAGCATTATGTCCAGGTCTATCTTTCACAGCCCAATTTGCTATTTGCCTGTCCAGTTCTGATGCAAATGAAAAGAAGAGATTGTGTTTGCCATCGTTGCCCATGACAATATCACCATCCTTGTCAACTGAAAAATACTTTGGTAGTGGATCATGTCGGTGTATCTTGCCTGCTATCTTATCAACCTGTATAACATGTTCATCATTGTCATCATCGAGGACAGTGTGCCTTGTGTTTTCTACTCCTCAAAGAATTTGATTTGCTGCTGACTGTGGCCCTGGTCCTGCAATGCCCTGTCCTACTTCAGGTTCCTCAGGAGGAAGAAAATTGAATTCATCCTTGTAGGGTCCAAAGTCCATGTCAACGTCTGCCTCAAAATCCATATCACGCTCTGGATCATAGTTTCCCCATTCTTTACTGCCCTCTGGCTCAGGAGTGGGTAGAGGAAGATCGTCATTGTCATTGAGCCCCAAGTCCCTCAACTTTCCCTTTACATACCAGGCACAGGACCTCGTAGTACTGAGGTGTAGATTCATAGATGGTATACTGGTAAACCAGCATTCAAATTTAGCTTTGCAGGGATAGTTCATCTTGCACAGACAAAGGATGAGTGAGAGGGATAGACAAGATTATATTGTCAGGAAGAGTATAAACAGGATGGCATCAAGTCCAGTAGTTATGTGACTGATAGCAACAATAAAACGAGTGACCATTGCATGCCTATTGCGTGAGGTCAAATAATGGCTTGGCATACTCATTTGCCAAGAGCACAGCCACATCCAAGAACATTTGACATCCAGCCCACTAGGTAATTTGGCTGAAAACCAGATTTCAAATGTCATCAGATGTGGCTCAAAAGAGTGTGCCAAGCCATCATTTACCCTGAATCCATTTAAATCGTGGCTGTACCTTCTGTATTTGGCAAGATATAGCCCCATCAAAATTGTTATCAGTAAGGCTCCAACTGTACTATCTACCTACCGTATATATACAGTAAATACCGTATATGTATACGTATATGTATAGAGCTGAGCCTGGGGTCATGCGTATACAGTAAATATACGGTATACTGTACAGTTATACGGTTAGGGTTTGATGGCCGGCCAGGTGGCTTATAAGACACGCCGCGTTACAACTGATGCTCTTTACAGACGAAGGGTATTCCGAAGCTGCCAGCAATCAACTCAGGCAAGGAATCAGATGGATGTCAGCTTTGAAGAGTGTCCAGGAGCACAAAAAAAAGCAAGGTGCTCGGCGTGGTCCTGGCAATGCCAGTTATTTTCATGACCCTGTCCCTGTTCTTGGTGAACAAGGAAATTTGCAATGGGAATTTTGTTGTCGCCATTGCCCGAGGTATTTTCTGTCTTTTCAATAATTGAGTAATGGCATTTAATCCCAGGACAGTGTTTGTTCATTCGCCAGAACTGTTGATGGCAAAGATATCACCTTCGACAGTGAGCCCACCCTTCCGCGGCTCAACAACCTTGCATCCCATGTCATGGAGTGCTTGAAAAAATGCGCAAGCAAGGCCGATAGTGAGGACAACAACGCACCGCCATCCAAGAAAATGAATCTTGCTCAATCTGCAGAGTTCATGCGTGAGTACCTCAAGGAAGGAGAGCTGAACCCCAAAGTTAATGCCACTCAGAAGGGGTTTCTCTGCATTTTTTCAGCATGGATTCTTGATGAAAGTCTTCCATGGACAACTGGTGAAGCGCCTGGCCTCCACACGCTTTTTAAATATCTCAAAATTCATTTTACACTTCCTACTGACATGACTGTACGCAACCAATTGGCACAGATATTTGCGGAGCTTCATGGAAAAGTTGTCAAAGCATTTGCGGTAAATTTGAAGCGTCAAATAGTACGTGTAGCAATCTGACTCTCTTACAGGGCGTCAACTCAAAGATCGCCTTTGCGACAGACACTTGGACTACCAAACAAATGGTCTATACATTCGCGTGTACCATCAGTTCTTTTATTAGCTCCGACTGGGAACTTATTAGCTATGTTGTGGATTTCAAACCACTCGAGGACAAGGAACATGAGGGCCACCGTCAATGATGTTCTAGTTGCCACCATTGGGCATATTATTCTATCACGCTATGGCATCCCATGGAATCCAGATATGCACATCCACTGTCTTGCTCACATTGTGAACTTGGTGGTTCAAGATTTTTTAGCTGCCATCGGTGAAGTAGAGCATAACGCCACAACATTTGATTATTTTGAGCTCCATAAAAATGAACCTGTCCATTATGACATCAATGCAGATGAAGACCAGATTGCTCTTGAAAATGAGGTTTTTGACAGCGATATTTCAGTGTTAAAGGACTACATTCTCGAGCCGGAAGAAAAGGAAGTACACAATCAAAGTCCATTGAAAAAGATACACTGATAAATTCAAGATATAATGTCTTTTAACGTTGCCTGTAAGCTTTGATTTATCACCACAAAGATTGTCTCTTCACCTCAGCACCGCGGACGCTTCCATAAGATTGCCCACATCAAATATGCAGAGAATCCATCCACCAAACATCTAGCTGGGTTGATGGTTGTTTGAGACGTTTGTACTCAATGGAATTACACCCAGGCTATGATTGAATGAGGGTTGGAATTACGCCAGGCAAGTACTATGCTACATATTACTTTCCTGTCTTGGAAGTTGATTCGCTTTAATGATCACAAGCTATTGATCAATGGCTCACTGATACCAGAGAAATGGATGAGATGAGATTGAACCGCGCTGACTGGCAGCTGCTTGATCAGTTGAATAAAATACTTAAGGCATGTTTCGTACATCTCATAGAATTGGTTTGTTACTAATTATCTTTTGCCAGGTTTTTACTGAAGTGACTCTCCAAATATTGCAGGCGTCTATGCCAACTCTTCCTTTCGTCCTTCCTCTCTACCTTCACATGGAACACCACCTTAATACCTGCAGTAATGACTTTGACTTGCCGTATGATATTTGAAGTGGGGCTGATGCTGCACTCAAGAAGTTGTTCAAGTACAAGAAACTCGCTGTAACGCTTGCCGAAGCTAAAGCCATTGTCGAGCAAGAAATGGTGACAAAAGCAAAGGTTTTGCTTGAGCATGTTGCAACAAGCTACCTCAATGAAGCGTCCACGCTCTGCAAGGTTTCTCCAGCCGCAAACTAGAGTTCAGAAGTTTCAAAGCTGTCTTCATCGGTAGCTTCATGGATGAGGCATGTGATGTCAAAGTTTCGGAAGCTCTGGCTGCAGAAACTACCTCCACACCACATAAATTGTTGGAGGACAAAATTAAACGGTATGTTGCATTCCAAGGCAGAAAAAGAGAGCTACAGAAGCCATTGGCTTGGTGGAAGGTGCGTAGATTCACATCAAAATTTTATAATCTGCTTAGAGTTGAATTTCTACAGGAACACAAGAGACTCTTCCCGACCATCACTCGCGTTGCCCGTGATATTCTTGCCATCCCTGCACAAGTGTTTCTGTTGTGTCTTTTCTAAGTCTTGACACATTTGCTCTGACGTCCGGGGCTCTTTAAAGGCGGAAACTATCACTGAAGCTTTGCTTTCAAAAGTATGGATTTGGAGCAGCCTTTTTGACCTGAATGAACCCCAAGTACCTCGCCAAAAGCATGGCAGTATGATGGATGTCGATTGTACATAGGTTTTATAGTAAAATTTGCCTCCTTTTAAAACCATATACAGATTACTCTATAACCATATATATACAGTAAACAACTGTATCTGTATATTTAACCCTTGAGCCCTATATGTATACTATATGGTTGGAGCCTTAGTTATCAGACTTTGTTAAAATCAGTTTGACAGACGGGAATTTTTCCCAAAAAGGAAATACACCCTCAGATCAAAGTTATCTATTTTTAGACCTGTTTAGCATTTTAAATTATGTCGTCATCATTAGTGTTTGGAAGTCCGGTTAAAGGACTACGAAAAGACCGGGACTGGACCAGGACTGGACTGGAAAAGACCGGAAATTCGCAAGACTGATCAAGACCGCAACCGCGGTCCGGTCTTCGGTCTTTGTCAATTTCGAAAATCTCAAGACCGACAAAAAACCGGTTTAAACCGGTCTCAACCGGTCTTTTCGCGTATAAATTTACACAAAAAACGCCTACTAAATACCTTTCGAACAATATTAATTTCATATTTTTAAGTCAAAAACTAAGAGAGTTATGGCCAAATCAGTTAATTTTATCGAATTTAGACATAACTCAGCCAATCCTTGAAGAAATTTGATTTAATTACACATATTTCATGTCAGTACCAAGGTAAATTCATTTATCATTGTATTCAGTTCGATTTACAGCTATATTCATGTAAATTAGTCTTACATATCAATGAATACACATGATTATACATGTCTATCTACTAGTTTGTGAATATATTACTTGGGACTGAAAAGACCGGTCTAAACCAGTTGAAAGACCGCCCAAGACCGACCAGGACTGCTCTGAACCGGTCCTGGTCGGTTTTGGGCGGTCTTTTGCAGTTAATGAACCGCAAAAGACCGGTCTCGGTCTCGGTCTTTGGATTTCAGACCTAAAGACCGGACCGGACCGGACTTCCAATCACTAGTCATCATACCCTTTCCTTATTGAGATATGGACCATTCTATCTAGCTACATACGTCACAATAATATATGAGCATGTACAGGTGTCTCGTTCACCCCCGCCACATCTACTATTCAACTGCAAGACCGACGCAGCTCGAATGCCACATCCGAGACAAGGATGAGGATGTACCGGGGCTGCCTGTGTAATGTGACTGCGACAGCACTCACACTCGTTCGCAGCCGACCCCCAGACCGCAATGCAGAGGAGATGTCGACCTGCATGGGTGGCAAGTGACTTTGGTGCCAGCTTGGGGTCTGGACACGTCAAGCCCCCATCCTCACTCGTACCACCGTCGCCTCGTCCTCTGGAGACCGCCATGCCCACCTCATCCTCTCGAATGTCCGGCAGCTCGCAGTCCCCCACCCCGCCCGCTTATCTACAATCCGAACCACATCAGCAGCTGGCGAGTTCAGGCAAGGACACGAAGGGACGAGAAGCACAGCTAAGGTGGTATGGGCAAGGTGAACAGCAGGACACCTGTCCTGCTGCCGTTATAATGCTTTAATTTTATGTAGTTTTGATGTAGTAGTGTAGTTTCTAATATAATCTGTTATTTTCTATCTAAATGACAATCTAATAGAACCTCGAGAGGAGGATGAGGCGGTAAAAACAGTGAATAAATCTATTTTTAGCACCCATGCCACACATTCATTCATTGTTTAACCCCTTTCTGGGCACATTTCAAAATAAAAATTATATCATTAGGTTTGTATTTACAAGGCAATCAAGAATATGCATTGATAACAGGAGGGACAGACAAAATGCAAGAAATATTGCAGGTGAACTGATCAAATCTATTGTTATCACGCGTCCAAAAATAGCCAAATAGGCGCGACACTTCTGAAAATGGAACCAGGACCCCATTGGGACTTCTGGAATCCGTTGTTGCTCCTCCTGCAGCCTCTCCCGCCGCCCCGACGGGGTGACCGACATCCCAGATGGGATGTAGGTACCAATAAACATACCCCCTGGCGCTTTTTCTGCCCCTCCTGCCGCCGCCCCCAACAACAAGCAGCAGCAAAATATATGTTTTTGATGGGCTTACTGATTTATTCCTGTGCCTAAAGCCGCCCAAACAATGAGCAGCACCCATTATACAGTGCCTGACACCATGGGGGACATTGTTTACATTTGTTTACAACACCCCGCCACCCTTGAGCACCCATACACCCATCCCCGGTGTGCCCAACCACCCTAGAGCAGCATATATATGGACTGCCAAAAGACAGACTGTGTTTTTACAGTCTGGATGTATGAGGCATGTCTGGCTAAACACAGTCATCAGCAAAACTGCGCTGACCTTACCCTACAATACATAGCCCATGGAAGGTTCACATGGTCCACATGGTGTGGAAAGTTTTAAGTAAACTTCTATCGGAATAGGTTCAAACTATTTCCTTGTATAGTTGCCCAAATATGGCAGAAGTGCCAATTTTAGGCAACCTTGAATGCTTGTCACATTCTGGGATAACCTTGTAAGATAGCCTAACTTTGTTTGTCCTTCTATGTACATGGATAGCGTGTCACCAAGGAATCAATATGTCGTTGCCAAAAAAAAACCCCAGGTGTAGTGTGTGATGAAAAATTTAATTCCCTACAGACCACAATGTCTTGAAGGGCCGAAATGTTATTGCACATATGAGGACTCAAACCGCCGAGCTCAAACCCAATGGATGAACATACCTAAACCACTGCGCCACGGAGGATATATCTGTAGGCTGAATTTTAGTAATCATGATGGTGGGGGACCAGCTCCTGTGAGATCACCACCTCTATCAATTGTGATGCATACATGACATCATAGTTGTCACTCTATGGCAAGCGATTCTTTTATGCCCGACCATACAAAGTTGTCAATTTTTCCTGTCACCTTCCATTGCTCTCGCCAATCTTGGACAGGTTTCCAGCGCCGTCGTAAAAGTGGAATTCACTATATAACCTAGATCCATTTCTTGAGACTATGTTCCAAGTTTGGGCCAAGTTTCCTCAATCCAAACAAAGTGCGTAACAATATTTTACTGTTATTTAAGGTACCTAAATTCTTTTACATGTATGCAAAGACCAGCCAAATTTTTTGCGATCATTAAATACAGTCTGAAATTTTTGGGCCACCATCCCAGGCACTTCCAAGGCCATTCCAATTCTGTGAGAGCTTGGAAAGGGTACATTGCATGCCGAGGTTTTGGTGGGTTTGCTGATGGTGTTTCATACATGAGTAGGGCTGCTACAGGTGCAGCTATCCGACTAATGCAAGCACCCACTGACGAAACGGAGGAACCAGTGCGATCAATACAGGTAAGCACACCCACTGCATCGTCCCCACCACTGCGTTACTAACTTGTCTACATGGTTTACAGGACCTGTGGCTGCTGCTCGCTCCTGCCACATTGACGATGAGTGTGATAGTTCCAAGTTTTGACGAGATTTTTCTCAGGGCAACTTGGGGCGGAGATAATGGAGACGCATTTGAGATCAGGCAGACAGCCTTTGGGGGTGCAGCAGTGACCAAGAACAGTTACGAGTCCGACGAAGGAGGACTCGTTTACATAATCTCCAGACCAGGCCATAATTCGACGAGGGGAACGTTTAAGACGCCGGTAACTTCCGTGATGGCATTACATAAGCGTCGCCAGCTCATTTCGACATCGCCGGCTTGAGTTGATTTCGTCGTGCTCATCTCTTCCATTCACCAACATGGCCAGATTGCTTGAATAATACTACCCTTAGCAGAGTCTCAGCTGCATTTGCGTGTCCTGATCTTTTAGCTGATGCAAACCATGAACAACAATTGGGAAATATCCGCAGAAACTCAAGAAGGTACTGGTGTCCGTACCATGTCAGGCATAGAGGGCAAGGAATCAGCAGTGGGTGAGGAAAGAGCAGCTAAGAAGTCATACAACAGGTACGTATACTTGCTGGTCCTTACCACCGCAGTATTAATCCATTTACAAGGCCTACATTCTTGCCACAATAGGCACTAACCCAAGCCCTGCTTTCTTGCTCTCATCGTGGCGAGCACCTGGGTATTAGTCGATAAGCCGTCACCAACCTTTTGCATGCCACCACACTGCAGGGTGCCCACGATGCACACCTTTGCCCTTCCAACGTCGCACGGGCAGTCGATGCGCCATGCCGCGGACCCATTCCCGATCAATGACTATACATGGCCTCCATTTATAACCGTCTGGACCCCAAGGTCGACACCAAGGGTCAGCAACTGCTCCCCTCGTCATTTTTCACCGCAGTACCGTGCCATGTTACGGTGAGCATGCCGCGGTAGGTACTGTGGTGGTGATGGTGTCGTGCCATTCGCAATCGCTGGGGTCCCGCCACACTCTCTCCTATTTGTGGATTTGATGCCCCAGCGTCGAGCCCAGCGACCCCGTCGTCTCCCCTGGCCCTTTGTACCGCGAGGCTCATTTGCAATTACTAGCCCACGCACCTGCGCCGCCCGGCGCCAAGATCTAATACCTACATGCTTACATTTACGTTGCGCCAACTGTGCGTCCACCGACGCCTTTTCAGAACTGCGCTTAGCCAACCTCAGCCTTCTGTGGTCTGGCACCCAGCATGCACCCATTGACGATCCACTTCTGGTGGATTCCGCCAAATTTGCTGGCGTGGTTTCTTGACGGTATGGATACTAAGTTTTTTATCTACCTTCGACGTGCTTTTCTGTATGATATTTTGTGGTCATTTATGTAGGTATATACATTAATAAATTCGAAATATTGTCAACTACACAATCGTTGTACTCCAACAAACAAGCAGACATTCTTGAAATTTATGAAGGTAATATTAAGGTCTGGACTCGTCCATGCCATGCGATAGCACTGGCTTACACAAGCCAAGTAATTGTGGGTGCGCAGAGAACAGATTTGAGGCCTGAGAACGTACCACTGGCGTACTTCATGCATTGAACAACGCAATTAACATTCTAAAAGTGCTCCCAGACAAAGCATCAAATGCCTGGGTTCTCGGGGATGGTTTCAAAGTCGCCATTCGTATCAATATAACAAGAAGTGGGGGCACGGAGCAGAGCATCGTCAACGAAGGGATTAACAACTTTAGGAATTTCAGGGAGGCATATGTATACGACATCGTCATGAAAGATTGGATTGGAGGTATGTAGATTTGCCCTCAAAAGTAGAGGAGACAGTCCCTCTCTGACCATTCGTTGGTATGTGGAGATCAGGTTGAAGACTTTCTGAGTTTGTGAATACCTTTTGCAACAGATTGCAATATTCCATGCAATATTCCATGAAATATTCTATAAAATATTCCATGTAATATTCCATGAAATATTCTATAAAATATACCATGTAATATTCCATGAAATATTCTAAATATTCTATAAAATATTCCATGTAATATTCCATGAAATATTCTATAAAATATTCCATGTAATATTGCAGGGAATATTGCATAGAATATTCTATAAAATATTCCATGTAATATAGGGAATTGCATAGAATTTCTATAATATTCCATGTATTGTAGGGAATATGCATGGAATATTCTATCAAATATTCTATCAAATATTCCATGTAATATTGTAGGGAATATTGCATGGAATATTCTATCAAATATTCTATCAAATATTCCATGTAATATTGTAGGGAATATTGCATGGAATATTCTATCAAATATTCCATGCAATATTACATGAAATATTGTATCAAATATTCCATGCAATATTCCATGCAATATTCCATGCAATATTACATGAAATATTGTATCAAAAATTCCATGCAATATTCCATGCAATATTACATGAAATATTGTATCAAATATTCCATGCAATATTCCATGCAATATTCCATGCAATATTACATGAAATATTGTATCAAAAATTCCATGCAATATTCCATGCAATATTCCATGCAATATTTCATGAAATATTGTATCAAATATTCCATGCAATATTCCATGCAATATTCCATGCAATATTACATGAAATATTGTATCAAATATTCCATGCAATATTACATGCAATATTACATGAAATATTTAATAGAATATTTGATAGAATATTCCATCTAATAATTCTTTCAAAATCTCTCAATATGGCTTATTTGCTCATATTTCACAGATTAATCCAACATTTTAAAAGATTTTGGTAACCTAAGAGTTTAAAAGTTCCATCACAAGTATTGTCTACTTGCATGCTCAGTATGCTCAAGCCTCTGAGGTTCAGTGAAGCATTGTCAAACTGTATTCCATCTGCCAAATCTTGGTTGCTATAAGAAAGGTCAGAAAAAAAATATGGAGGGTACAAGTTGTCCTACCATTGACTGGGCATTCAGATCAAAAAACACAGCAGGTACGGTCAAAAGTTTGGCAGGGATGGTCATTGGGGTCATATCAACACACATACCAGCCTCTTGCAAAAATTCAGAAAGAGCATGGTCTTGAACAGGGAGTTAGGCAGAGCGGGCAGACTAGCAGGGGATCCGAAGGTTTAGTTTATTAAGTAATCAACTAAACTAACAATAAACTCACCTAGCAGGGCATCTGTAAGGGCAACTGCGAGCCAGAGCACAGGGGACGGAGAGTTGGGCGGAGCGGGCAGACTAGCAGGGGATCCAAAGGTTTAGTTTATTAGGTAATCAACTAAACTACCAACTAACTCACCTAGCAGGGGATCTGAAGAGGAAAGGATGCGGATCCCACTGCTGGTGAGAGCTATAAGTACTGACATGTGGTATGACATGAATAATAAATAAATGAGTATGGTACAATAGGAAAATGAATGGCACGGTGTTTCCAGCAGAGTCCAGAAAGGATGGAGCAGACAGGAATGGCGCAGCGGACAGAAAGGGTGCGGCTGATGTAGTGACCGGCCGACGCAGCGGCCAAGGGGCAGATGGAAATTGGATGCGTACAGACTACAAACTATTGTAGTCTGCATCGGTGCGGTGAAACGTAAAGAGAGCTTGCATCCAGAGGTGTTGGGTGCAAGGCTGGCGTGGCGGTGAACATAGTGGCCAACGCAACATCTGGGTTAGCAGCCAGAGTTATGGCCGACGTATCGGCCGGAGAGGGCAGACGGAAATTGGATGCATATAGACTACAACTATTGTAGTCTGCATTGGTGCGGCGGAATATAAAAGGAGCTTGCATCCAGAGGTGTCAGGTGCAAGGCTGCTACAGCGGCCACAGACAACACAGTGTCTGGGTTAGCGGCCGGAGTTACGGCCAACGTATCAGCTGGAGTAAGGGGCCAGAACAGAGTTCCCCTTACAAATTCCCAAATATTGTAGGTATTCATCTTGAGGCTGTTGTCCTGCTGCATCATGGCAACAGCAATCCAGACACCTGCCCTTTTTGCTCATTGGAAGGTTGGGTGTTTGTGATATCAAAGACTGAGACAAATGCTTTCACACTGTGCAAGCATTAATCTTCCACATTGAAGTTGACTATTCAATTCAAAGTTAATATGTGAGTGAAGACTTTTAAATTTCAGCCAAGAAATAAACATACCCAAGATTGTTTGGACATAGTAAGTTCTTCTTGCACTTCACCATGACTGGTCCAACTTCCAAGCTTTCTGAACTGTCCAATGACTTATAAATCTTCAAAGTCTAAGGCAAACTTGAAAGAGCATCAAGAATACTGAGAAGCAAATCTGTATGGCACAGGGTGAAGGAAAGTTCTTGTAATTGAGCTGGTTCCAAAGTTTTTATCATGTAGCATAATCTAGTGACCAGAACATGATGCTAGTCAATGATAAAGATTAAGTTCTTGTTAAGTGGTGTAGCATCAACTGCATCTACTTCCTTGGATTGTAGTATGACTCTGAAGATAGAAATCAATGGCTGCAGGATGAGTGATTGTGCTATCAATCAAGGAACCAGCATGACAATTTCCATTTTTCTCTTTCCCTTCAGGTCAAACCATTAGTTGACTGAAGTGGAGATCTAAGAGTAACAAACCAACCTTTGTTGTAATGGAAAAAGACTGCACAATAACTACAGACAACCTAAAATTAGTGACAAGAACAAAGCCAAAACAGGATGACTAACTGTTTTCCAACAACAATAAATGTAAGAGAAGGATAGGCGTCTTTTAACCCTTTTGATTCCCCTGGATTATTGCAGGCTTCTATAAACAAATTGTATTAGGACAGAAAAAAAGAGTGAAGAAGCCAAGAATCTTTGATATTTTCAAAAAGTCTTAAAAATGAGGGCCTCCCTGGTCATGTGTCCAGGCACATTTGGTATTGCTAGAAAGCCCTAATTGTTTTTGATTTTTAAAGGCTCTGATCATCCAAATCAGTTCAAACTTGAGCAGACTATGAATTAATGATTCATTTAACCTCTATTTAAATTGAAGCAAAGTAAGAACTTGTTTTTGCCATGTGCAGGAATGGCAATGGCCTCTGGCCTAGTTCAAAACTCTCAACTGCCATTGTGACATATTTCTTCAATCAAGGATTTGCTCAATGCACCAAGTGAAATATATTGGGCTGCATACTGAGCATGCAAGTAGACGATACTTGTGATGGAACTTTTAAACTCTTAGGTTACCAAAATCTTTTAAAATGTTGGATTAATCTGTGAAATATGAGCAAATAAGCCATATTGAATATTTGATAGAATATTCCATGCAATATTCCATGCAATATTCCATGGAATATTTCATAGAATATTTGATAGAATATTGCATGGAATATTTGATACAATATTTCATGTAATATTGCATGGAATATTCCATGCAATATTCCCTGCAATAGTACATTGAATATTTGATAGAATATTCCATGCAATATTCTCGTTCTATTGTTGCTATCAGTCACATAACTACTGGACTTGATGCCATCCTGTTTATACTCGTCATGACAATATAATCCACAGGCGTCAGATCCAACGATTGCGGCCATAGCTCCCACGGGGGGGTGGGTGTTACCCACCCCAAAAACGGATAGCCTACGTAAGCAAGGCAAAAGCACGGCAAGAGTCAAGCGAGGAAGCTCGGCATGAACATACCAGAGGAAAAGCGTGGATGGTCATCGGTTGTTTCTGCTGATGCGCATGAATTGCGTTGTCTGACCCAGATCCCATCCGTTCGCGACAGTTGTACAGATTCACCACAAAGATTGAGGCCAAGTCAGGCATGCTCAACCCCTGGCCATGTTTTCGTTGCTCTGATTTCTCTTACAATCCCACCTAGAAAGGAAGTATAATGGAGAGAAAATATACCAGCGACCGGCCGATGCAGGAACTGGCCAACGCAGCAACCGGCCAACACAGTGACCAGCCAGCATAGCAACCAGCTGACGCAGCAACTGGCCAATGCAGTGACCAGCTGATGTAGCGGCCGAGGGGCAGATGGAAATCAGATGTGTACAGACTACAACTATTGTAGTCTGCGTTGGTGCAGCAGAACGTAAAGGGAGCTTGCATCCAGAGGTGTCGGATGCAAGGCTGGCACGGCGGTCGATGTAGCGGCCAATGTGGTGTCCGGGTTAGCGGCCAGAGTTACGGCCGACTATGAGGAACCTGATATTAGTGACAAGGACAAAGCCAGAACAGGATAACTAACCGTTTTCCAACAACAATAAATGTAAGAGAAGGATGGGGGGTTTGTAACCCTTTTGATTCCCACAGATCAGTGCAGGCTTCTATGGACAAATTGCATTAGGACAGAAAAAAAGAGTGACGAAGCAAAAGACCTTTGATATCTGCAATCTCCTGTCTAGCCACTCTTTCATACTCTCCCTATGAGAGTCCATCCCTGAAGAATGAGTCTCCTTGGTGCGGTCCTGTTTTTGGCGCCAAGGCTCTCAAACACCATCATGACATATTTCTTCAAGTCTAGGATTTGCTCTATGCAAGGCGGTTGCATCCCAGTAAGTGCAACATATTGATACTCGTGACAGAAGGCTTTTGGACACCAGGTCCAGGGTGACCCATACATATCCACACCTAGAAAAATAATAAGGGCACTAAATGAAAGGAATAATGTGATGCTTACCCATGATCATGACAGGATCACTGAGAGTCTCCTTCATTGCTGGTGAGATACTGCAAAAATTGACACCACCAAGATGGGCATTCAGCCTGTGATAAATATTAGCAAAGCAAAGACCAGCAGTAAACAGAAATATACTACAGGGCAATATTGTTAAAATACTGATCATTTGCTGTAGCAACCTTAGCCTCTCAGAGGCACAGTGTTGTGATCCCTGGGCTAATTGTGAGTACCCTGCACCACCAAGTGTTGGATCATACCATTCTGAATGTTGCCCCAGTACTTCGCTGCATTCCAAATAGGACCACTGTTGTTTGGAAATAAAACAATAATGATAAGCTTCCTAAGCTGGTCCTCCTCAATTCTTCCATTATTATATTTTGTGGCAGCCAATCCCATTACATTGTTAAGGCTTTGCATGTTGAGAAGATTAACACATTCATATGGGTTTTGATGAGCTCATGCCATGGAAGATAAAATTTCACATACCCCAAAAACATTATGACCATTGCCTCTATGGTAGGCGCGTGGTTGTGAGGGATCTGAAATGAAGTACATGAGACAAGTTTTACAATGAGCACAGACAAGACAGAGACCACTTAGGAATTTAATTTTTAAAGTCAAGTAGTTGCAGGACTGACAGCAAACTGACCTAGATTGGCGCAAGAGCACATTGAACTTTGACCCTGGGTCATCAATTGATATGCGCATTCATCAGATATGCTTTCAACAAAATTCACAACAACTCAATGCTCAAGCCTCTGAGGTTCAGTGAAGCATTGTCAAACTGTATTCCATCTGCCAAATCTTGGTTGCTATAAGAAAGGTCAGAAAAAAAATATGGAGGGTACAAGGTGTCCTACCATTGGCTGGGCATTCAGATCAAAAAACCCAGCAGGTACGGTCAAAAGTTTGGCAGGGATAGTCATCGGGGTCATATCAACACGCATCGAAATGCTGCTGCAGCGTCGTACAATGTTAGATAGTATGACATTCAATGAAAACCCACATACTACAACTGTTGTCTTCCAGTTGTCCTTTACAAGTTCTAATTCACCAGCTCAGGGAAAAAAGCCATGAATAGTTTTGGTGTGTGATTGATTCTTGCCCGTTGTGACCTTCACACAAACTTTCTTGTAAAATTTTGTGAGCTTCCTCAAGTTGGGGTCGTTATCTGACAGGTTGAGCTGACTGGCATGCAGAATTCAAGGTAGACCATGGCAAGATTCAGCAAGGAACCACTTTGATACCTGCCAATAATGAGTATCAAATACAGTTTAAATAAGGATGGGCAGCAGTACATACACAGCAGCAGTATAGGTATCAACGGTAAGAATCATTTTACCAATTGTTGGCCTAACTGATCAATACCAGAGGTCCTAAAATGAAAAAAAGTTTCCTGCTGCCTGTGACTTGTAGAATCAACATGAAAGGGTATTAGTGTATGGTCATGCCAGGCACTAGTCCACTGCAAATTGACAAAGTCAAGGCCAAGATACAGGCTACTAGTCCACTCACAAATTGATGTCCACCACAACTCGACAATGTCAAAGCTAAGATCCAGAATAATGTCAAGGTGAAGATTCAATATACTAGTCCACCGCAAATTGACAATGTTAAAGCTAAAATCCAGGACAATGTCAAGGCAAAGATTCAAGATACTACTCCACCGCAACTTGACAATGTCAAGGCCAAGATTCAGGACACTTGGTCACTGCAAATCAACAATGTCAAAGCTAAGATCCAGGACACTTGGTCACATCGCACCACCATGCGACAGACTCTCTGCCCCACAGCCACGTGACAAGTTGCCAGCACCTTGTCCTCGTGATGAATTCCCGACTCCCCTCCACGCAACAGATTTGCTGATCCGTGCCCTTGCGACGAGTTCCATCCTCCATGCCCACCCAACAAATAGCCCGATCCACGACCGCACAACAAACCAGAAGATGACGATGGTTGCAAGGCCACACCAGACTCCAAATCAACTCAATTCCCAACGGTATTGCCACGTTCTTCCAAAGAAATACTTTCCATTCTTGTGGGGTAGGAATTTGATTGTCCCCAGGAAGTCGATTCATAGCACAACTGAACCATGCAACGCGCATTGCGAGCCACACTGTGGCATAAACCAAAGTATGCCCAACATTCCACTCTGATTAACCAGGAGCATCATTCATCAAGAGGGAAGGAGGAAGCATGGGACAACCGTGGAGAAGCTTGAGGTCTGGATGGTTGATAATCCTTCCCCAGCTTCTATCAATACCACTGCAGGCAGACTTCCAGATCTCACTGCCATTGGGCTGCAAAATGGATCTCGGCTCCTCGAAATTCATCAGGTCAACAGCGAACTTTTGTTCCCTGGATATAAAACAACCAGGAGAACTAGAAACAGTAGGCGGAATGGTCGACGAGGTGGAAGAGGAGGTGATCAGAGGAACCTGTGAAACAGGGACTACACGCGGAGAGATCAATGTTGAGGCAATAGCAGGGAGAGCATCAGCTTGGGTTGCACAAGCAGGAAAGGCTTCCAGAGGATTGACAAGCCTCACGTTATCTAGAATATCAATCAGATACAAATGTCATTCATTGGACATAGAAACATACCAATCTCATAGTTAGTGACTTCTTGTTCCAAGGTAATGTGGAATGCACTATGGCCCAATTTAATGGTTTGCATGCCAGTCCGTTGACACGCATGGTTCTGGGTGGCATTGGCGGGTCCGGAATAAGCAAATGGCTTGTTGGCCATGACCTCTTGCACAATGCCAAAGGGAAGCCTTGGCTCACAATGATAGGAGATGTTCATGTCGAGTGGGATTGCGGAGGGTGGCCTAACAAGCCAAACCAGCACTCCCATGGCATGCATACGAATAGCTATGATTGGTTCAGCCGTCAGTGTGCCAATGATAGATTTATCGACAGGATGTGGATCAACGTCGGCGTTCATCTCCCTCTCCTTCCATGCTGTGAGGTATGCGTAGCATGCAAGTGCTTCCAAAATGTTGCATGGCGACCATAAGAAGGTTGTCGTCATAAGTTTGCGGGGCAAAGATGAGAATGAGCGATGAATAGTGCATGCCCATCTTTCAGACCAGAATCTTGACGTACTAATTGGCTGGCCACCAAGCCTCTTCGATGAGGGCGTCAATCTTGGCCGACAATCTCTTGCGAAGAGCAACAAATTCATTTGCCAGTTCAATTTTGATCCTTCCCAGACCAGAAAATTTGGCCCCTTTCTCCAATATGAAATCCGACCTTGTGAGGACTCTCCATGCAAGACCGTACTTGTGTTGGGCGAGCTCGCTGATGAAGGGGGTACTGGGACAAACGGTAGGAAGTACATTCCCTGGAAGAACCACTGAGGCGCTCAGCAACTATCAGCCATGAAATAAAAACTGTCCACTCAAGGGAGAACCATGTCGGAATCCTTCATGATGTCTGGGATCCAGTCCATGTTCCTGGTCACCGCAAAGCCAAGCTCCAGGATACTAGTCCACCACGACTTGACAATATCAAGGCCAAGATTCAAGATACCAGTCCACTGCAATTTGGCAATGTCACAACTAAGATCCAGGACAATGTCAAGGCCAAGATTCAGGATACTAGTCCACGGTAAATTAACAATGTCAACTCTAAGACCCAGGACACTTGGCCACACCAAATTAAACATTTATACTTTTAGAAAATGTTTTAAGAATCACTAAAAAAACATTTTATTCATCCTCAAAATGTTTCAGAGATGACAAAAAACATTTTATTCATCCTCAAAATGTTTCAGAGATGACAAAAAACATTTTATTCATCCTCAAAATGTTTCAGAGATGACAAAAAACATTTTATTCATCCTCAAAATGTTTCAGAGATGACAAAAATCATTTTATTCATCCTCAAAATGTTTCAGAGATGACAAAAAACATTTTATTCATCCTCAAAATGTTTCAGAGATGACAAAAAACATTTTATTCATCCTCAAAATGTATCAAAAATTGTCAAAAACATTTTGATAAGGAATAAAATGTTTTAATGACAATAGAAAACAATTTATTTATCTGCAAAATGTTCTGACCTTTAGATATATTTTAAAACCATTATCAATCACCTGACTCCTAGCAAGTTGGAAAATGCAATCAAAACATTTTCAAGTATATCATCAGTGCATTTAGCATGTTTTGCTTTTGACAATTTTGAACCTGTATTGATAGATAAACCCACAGAGATCACAGATACGGTGTGGGTAAGCACCACAACTCACAGAGGTTAGGATATGTGCAGGTACAGATGTGGGTAGATGCTGAGATAGATGCAGGTTATGGCATTCACTTGTTTCACCTGGTAAAACACAGGAGATGATCAATATGCTTTCAAAATGTTTTTTGCATTATTTAACAAGTATTTTTTCAAAATATTTTGTCAGCTATCCAGTGATAATAATCACCAGTAGGAGAGGGACTGGTGATAGGTTTGGAGGAACCTTTGATGGTATCTCTGACAGTTGCCAAAACCTTGCCAAGGTTTGTGATGACCATAGGAATATCATAGTATTCATCAGAGCCATGGAAGTAACCTTCCTCCTCTGAAAAAAATTAAACAAATTTGTGAGCAATTATTTAATATGAAAAAAAGAAACTTACCAGCAGTCCAGGGCTCAAGTTTAAACTTGAGCTGAGAGGTGTCAGCACCAGGCAAGAAGTGATCATCAGTCAGCCCAGCAGCCAACCCAATCCAATGTTGACCAGTGATCTGTTCAAACTTAAATCCAGGACCACCTGGATGGATCAGAACATTCCATGGCCAGATGTGAAGTTGCCGAGTTTGATGTCAAATAAAACGAGGAACAAGTGGCAACACACTAGAGCTTCCGAGAGTTTGAGTTTAGAACTTAGCGAGGAAATGCGTGTTCAAGGTACTCGTATTCGAAAGACTGAGGAACTACTGTAAATCTAACTAGTATTTATAGTATTCGAGCGCTTGAGATGATGTAATCTATGAACTAACTAATATGGAGTGTCCGACTCTTACTACTTGTTAATAGCACATCGTGGCTGCCTCATGCTCTATGTGATTTAACAAGTATTCTAAATAAGGTATGTGCGACATTTACCTCTCGATAATATCACCTCGAGGTGCCTCGTGTTCGAGGTGATTTACTAACTGAGTCATAAGGCTGTGAAGACAATAGATTTTGGTAGGGAGCGTGGTGATACAAGCGAGTGTGCAGTCCGAGAGATCATATGATCTCTCGGTTCTCTAATCCGAATCCTGCTGGCTGTGCTCTGTCGTGTCCGAGACCTTACACCAGATCACCCTGTAATGCAAGGTAACAGCATAATGTTCAGCTTTGCACCATGAAAAGTTTCCACGCTTTTCATCATAGGCACCTTGTGAAGCAAAATCAATAATAGTATATAACACTCAAATAAAATAAAAACATACTAAATTGATGACACGCCCATCGACCAACAATTTCTGCAGCTGCTGCAGCTGATATTACAGATGTGGAAGTTACTGCAGATTGTTCAGTCTTCACTGCTTTGGGTGCCTTAAGAACCTTAGCAGCCTTCTGGGTGGTGTTACCAACAGGAGCCTTTGAGCTGTTTATAAACCCAAGTGCTGACGTGCTAGCTACAGGCTTGGAAATTTTCTTGGATGGTCCACCCTTCATAGCAGTGGCAACAGAGGCAGCAGAAAACGCTCCTCTGAAAGTCAGAAGGAAGATAATGAGACACAAAAATAGAAAAAAATCAACTGGATATGCTTACCTGACCAGACTAGTGGCATGGTTCATAAGACTGTGGACAGGGATCTTGGAGGCTACTTCCATCAACAGACCAGAAGACATGACATTTGTTGGAGGCAGCTGGAGGCCATCTTTATCACTCAAAAACATTTCCACAAAATATGTTTTCAAAAACCTTTTCAAAACATTTATTTCTTATACAAAACATTTTTCAGTACCTATTAGATATGGTAAAAGATAAAAATATACCATACCTAATAGGTATTACAAAACAGTATCCTGAAGTGCATTGCTCTCTGTTTGCATAAGAGCTGAAACACATCGCTCTTAATACGTCTTGTTCAATCTTAAGATCGCATCCTTCTGCTCCTTCTGAACAGTAAATTCCCTCACATCCTGTTACTCCACACGACCTCTCTTTGAGACCACTTGGCAGTCGGTATTTGCTGTTCAGTCGCTCGCAAATCTATCCTATTCGATGTCAATATTGCTGCTTCTGAGTTGTAAGTTCCCTCACGTCTTGTTGCCTTATATTACTCATTGCAATGACTTGCCTAGTTAGCCTTCCCAACTTCAGCGTCCTCTCTTTCAAGTTGATTGTCGTCGACCCAAAACACCATCAAATTTCTCCAACATGACTTGGCTTCATTCCAGTCACTAATGACACCATTAAACCTCCCTGAAGATGAAGAAGTAATCTGATTTTCTGGTTTCCTTCGAGCCTGAACCTTGGCTTGAAATTTCTATTGTCTGGAAATCCCTTGCACTCTAGCTATTGTAGGATCCTCTCCAAAGGTGATAGATATGTCATTTGCCATTACATCTTTGCTCCAGTTTAAATGCTGATATCACAGGGAAGTCGACTACTTTTCACTCTGAGCATCTGAGCATCTGCAAATCCGGAAATTGAAGATAGTTTTCCATTCACATTTGTGTACTATTCACTTAATGTAGTGGTTTCAATTAGATTTAATACAAATTTTGTGAATTGGTCTAATTTTTCATTACTATTTCCTGATTGCCTTATCTTCTTTCATTGACCAACTGACTTCATGCATTTCGTGCTCATAACTGCACATGTGACTTGGAACGTACCTGTCACAACAACTTCGAACTTTCCTTTCTTCGAACCCACCAACTGCCCAACATCAACACAGGTGAGCACCCTCTCGCTGCCTTTCGCACCCTTTTCCTTTACTTTTCTCGAGGATTGGCTGAATACATCGCCATCCTATACTGGGTCTGAATACATTGACCCTTCGCATTTCACTTTCTCAAGGACTGGCTGAATACCTTGCTGTCCTGTCCCTCAGTCTGAATCTTTTGACCGTTTATTCTGATTCTCGCTGATGCCTGGTCTGAATCCTTTGACTTTTTGCGAGTCTCTGGGCCCTTGTTCGATGCCGACAATTGGCAGAATTCATCGCCATCCGACGTTGGAGGTTGATGTTGCCATGCCTGAACTTTGCTCTGAATCAATCTGCTTATCTTTCTTTGTGCTTTTCTGCCTGCTATTGTTTGGTATTATCTTCTCATTCATCCTTTTTATGATTGCAGGTCTTGATTCTTTACTATGCCTATCAAGCCTCCTGGTGGTTTGTCATTTTCTATTCAATCTTTGTTTCCTTGTCTGACATGATACAGAGACATATATCGATTGTTATGGGCATGAGCATTACTCGTCTAGTGGGATCTGGAAAATTGTGGCATATTCTCAGCTGAATTCACGTATGTAATCTGCTTTTGACAAATTATATTGATAACTGACAACATTACAGCTGGCTATGTCAGGACCGACACTCTGGTGATCCACGAGTACCCAAAACACAGCATGAGATACAGTGTTCCAGGGCTTGTTATGGCATTGAAGGTGAAGACAATCGACAGTACAGCCGTCTGACTGGGATGGTCGTCACCTCGCCGAACATGGACTGGATCCCAGACATCATGAAGGATTCCGACATGGTTCTCCCTTGAGTGGACAGTTTTTATTTCATGGCTGATAGTTGCTGAGCGCCTCAGTGGTTCTTCCAGGGAATGTACTGTGCAGGATCAGGTAACGAACCACCCTGGGAAACGAACCATTTCTGTATTATACTGATAAGTTGCGTACCTAGCTAAAATATTCTAATTCCTCCCGGAAGAAGAAAGTCCAGAGATGGTATGAACAACTTTTCGTGTCTGTGAGCTTTGTAGATTAGATGGGAGGGCGTGTGAAGTTTGGTGTTTTGCCAAACAATGCCAAATACGAAGAATCAGGGGGTGCGGACAGAGATGAGGCCACAGAAATAAAAACAGTCACTAGATTGTGGTTTTTATGGTGGTTATAGTATATCTATTAGTATTACTCACTGTTTGAGCTCTTTTTATCATTTCCAGAAGTCGTAAATTGCTAATAAATGCACGAGTGGTTTGTTTCCCGGTTTCGCCCAAAATGGCAACCATTCCAGGAAACTGGTTACCACGGTCGAAGACGCACTCCAACACCCACGAAAAGCTATGAATCAATGGTCAAGATAGGTGAGAACACAATGATTGAAGGTTTGGAACAAAAAATTGTCAATTCGTATAGTAGCCCATCAAATACCCTTAGGTGGTTCGTTTCCCCATGTTGCACAGTACTTCCTACCGTTTGTCCCAGTACCCCCTTCATCAGCGAGCTTGCCCAACACAAGTACGGTCTTGCATGGAGAGTCCTCACAAGGTCGGATTTCATATTGGAGAAAGGGGCCAAATTTTCTGGTCTGGGAAGGATCAAAATTGAACTGGCAAATGAATTTGTTGCTCTTCGCAAGAGATTGTCGGCCAAGATTGACGCCCTCATCGAAGAGGCTTGGTGGCCAGCCAATTAGTACGTCAAGATTCTGGTCTGAAAGATGGGCATGCACTATTCATCGCTCATTCTCATCTTTGCCCCGCAAACTTATGACGACAACCTTCTTATGGTCGCCATGCAACATTTTGGAAGCACTTGCATGCTACGCATACCTCACAGCATGGAAGGAGAGGGAGATGAACGCCGACGTTGATCCACATCCTGTCGATAAATCTATCATTGGCACACTGACGGCTGAACCAATCATAGCTATTCGTATGCATGCCATGGGAGTGCTGGTTTGGCTTGTTAGGCCACCCTCCGCAATCCCACTCGACATGAACATCTCCTATCATTGTGAGCCAAGGCTTCCCTTTGGCATTGTGCAAGAGGTCATGGCCAACAAGCCATTTGCTTATTCCGGACCCGCCAATGCCACCCAGAACCATGCGTGTCAACGGACTGGCATGCAAACCATTAAATTGGGCCATAGTGCATTCCACATTACCTTGGAACAAGAAGTCACTAACTATGAGATTGGTATGTTTCTATGTCCAATGAATGACATTTGTATCTGATTGATATTCTAGATAACGTGAGGCTTGTCAATCCTCTGGAAGCCTTTCCTGCTTGTGCAACCCAAGCTGATGCTCTCCCTGCTATTGCCTCAACATTGATCTCTCCGCGTGTAGTCCCTGTTTCACAGGTTCCTCTGATCACCTCCTCTTCCACCTCGTCGACCATTCCGCCTACTGTTTCTAGTTCTCCTGGTTGTTTTATATCCAGGGAACAAAAGTTCGCTGTTGACCTGATGAATTTCGAGGAGCCGAGATCCATTTTGCAGCCCAATGGCAGTGAGATCTGGAAGTCTGCCTGCAGTGGTATTGATAGAAGCTGGGGAAGGATTATCAACCATCCAGACCTCAAGCTTCTCCACGGTTGTCCCATGCTTCCTCCTTCCCTCTTGATGAATGATGCTCCTGGTTAATCAGAGTGGAATGTTGGGCATACTTTGGTTTATGCCACAGTGTGGCTCGCAATGCGCGTTGCATGGTTCAGTTGTGCTATGAATCGACTTCCTGGGGACAATCAAATTCCTACCCCACAAGAATGGAAAGTATTTCTTTGGAAGAACGTGGCAATACCGTTGGGAATTGAGTTCATTTGGAGTCTGGTGTGGCCTTGCAACCATCGTCATCTTCTGGTTTGTTGTGCGGTCGTGGATCGGGCTATTTGTTGGGTGGGCATGGAGGATGGAACTCGTCGCAAGGGCACGGATCAGCAAATCTGTTGCGTGGACGGGGAGTCGGGAATTCATCACGAGGACAAGGTGCTGGCAACTTGTCACGTGGCTGTGGGGCGCATGGTGGTGCGATGTGACCAAGTGTCCTGGATCTTAGCTTTGACATTGTTGATTTGCAGTGACCAAGTGTCCTGAATCTTGGCCTTGACATTGTCAAGTTGCGGTGGAGTAGTATCTTGAATCTTTGCCTTGACATTGTCCTGGATTTTAGCTTTAACATTGTCAATTTGCGGTGGACTAGTATATTGAATCTTCACCTTGACATTATTCTGGATCTTAGCTTTGACATTGTCGAGTTGTGGTGGACATCAATTTGTGAGTGGACTAGTAGCCTGTATCTTGGCCTTGACTTTGTCAATTTGCAGTGGACTAGTGCCTGGCATGACCATACACTAATACCCTTTCATGTTGATTCTACAAGTCACAGGCAGCAGGAAACTTTTTTTCATTTTAGGACCTCTGGTATTGATCAGTTAGGCCAACAATTGGTAAAATGATTCTTACCGTTGATACCTATACTGCTGCTGTGTATGTACTGCTGCCCATCCTTATTTAAACTGTATTTGATACTCATTATTGGCAGGTATCAAAGTGGTTCCTTGCTGAATCTTGCCATGGTCTACCTTGAATTCTGCATGCCAGTCAGCTCAACCTGTCAGATAACGACCCCAACTTGAGGAAGCTCACAAAATTTTACAAGAAAGTTTGTGTGAAGGTCACAACGGGCAAGAATCAATCACACACCAAAACTATTCATGGCTTTTTTCCCTGAGCTGGTGAATTAGAACTTGTAAAGGACAACTGGAAGACAACAGTTGTAGTATGTGGGTTTTCATTGAATGTCATACTATCTAACATTGTACGACGCTGCAGCAGCATTTCGATGCGTGTTGATATGACCCCGATGACTATCCCTGCCAAACTTTTGACCGTACCTGCTGGGTTTTTTGATCTGAATGCCCAGCCAATGGTAGGACACCTTGTACCCTCCATATTTTTTTTCTGACCTTTCTTATAGCAACCAAGATTTGGCAGATGGAATACAGTTTGACAATGCTTCACTGAACCTCAGAGGCTTGAGCATTGAGTTGTTGTGAATTTTGTTGAAAGCATATCTGATGAATGCGCATATCAATTGATGACCCAGGGTCAAAGTTCAATGTGCTCTTGCGCCAATCTAGGTCAGTTTGCTGTCAGTCCTGCAACTACTTGACTTTAAAAATTAAATTCCTAAGTGGTCTCTGTCTTGTCTGTGCTCATTGTAAAACTTGTCTCATGTACTTCATTTCAGATCCCTCACAACCACGCGCCTACCATAGAGGCAATGGTCATAATGTTTTTGGGGTATGTGAAATTTTATCTTCCATGGCATGAGCTCATCAAAACCCATATGAATGTGTTAATCTTCTCAACATGCAAAGCCTTAACAATGTAATGGGATTGGCTGCCACAAAATATAATGGAAGAATTGAGGAGGACCAGCTTAGGAAGCTTATCATTATTGTTTTATTTCCAAACAACAGTGGTCCTATTTGGAATGCAGCGAAGTACTGGGGCAACATTCAGAATGGTATGATCCAACACTTGGTGGTGCAGGGTACTCACAATTAGCCCAGGGATCACAACACTGTGCCTCTGAGAGGCTAAGGTTGCTACAGCAAATGATCAGTATTTTAACAATATTGCCCTGTAGTATATTTCTGTTTACTGCTGGTCTTTGCTTTGCTAATATTTATCACAGGCTGAATGCCCATCTTGGTGGTGTCAATTTTTGCAGTATCTCACCAGCAATGAAGGAGACTCTCAGTGATCCTGTCATGATCATGGGTAAGCATCACATTATTCCTTTCATTTAGTGCCCTTATTATTTTTCTAGGTGTGGATATGTATGGGTCACCCTGGACCTGGTGTCCAAAAGCCTTCTGTCACGAGTATCAATATGTTGCACTTACTGGGATGCAACCGCCTTGCATAGAGCAAATCCTAGACTTGAAGAAATATGTCATGATGGTGTTTGAGAGCCTTGGCGCCAAAAACAGGACCGCACCAAGGAGACTCATATTCTTCAGGGATGGACTCTCATAGGGAGAGTATGAAAGAGTGGCTAGACAGGAGATTGCAGATATCAAAGGTCTTTTGCTTCGTCACTCTTTTTTTCTGTCCTAATGCAATTTGTCCATAGAAGCCTGCACTGATCTGTGGGAATCAAAAGGGTTACAAACCCCCCATCCTTCTCTTACATTTATTGTTGTTGGAAAACGGTTAGTTATCCTGTTCTGGCTTTGTCCTTGTCACTAATATCAGGTTCCTCATAGTCGGCCGTAACTCTGGCCGCTAACCCGGACACCACATTGGCCGCTACATCGACCGCCGTGCCAGCCTTGCATCCGACACCTCTGGATGCAAGCTCCCTTTACGTTCTGCTGCACCAACGCAGACTACAATAGTTGTAGTCTGTACACATCTGATTTCCATCTGCCCCTCGGCCGCTACATCAGCTGGTCACTGCATTGGCCAGTTGCTGCGTCAGCTGGTTGCTATGCTGGCTGGTTCACTGTGTTGGCCGGTTGCTGCGTTGGCCAGTTCCTGCATCGGCCGGTCGCTGGTATATTTTCTCTCCATTATACTTCCTTTCTAGGTGGGATTGTAAGAGAAATCAGAGCAACGAAAACATGGCCAGGGGTTGAGCATGCCTGACTTGGCCTCAATCTTTGTGGTGAATCTGTACAACTGTCGCGAACGGATGGGATCTGGGTCAGACAACGCAATTCATGCGCATCAGCAGAAACAACCGATGACCATCCACGCTTTTCCTCTGGTATGTTCATGCCGAGCTTCCTCGCTTGACTCTTGCCGTGCTTTTGCCTTGCTTACGTAGGCTATCCGTTTTTGGGGTGGGTAACACCCACCCCCCCGTGGGAGCTATGGCCGCAATCGTTGGATCTGACGCCTGTGGATTATATTGTCATGACGAGTATAAACAGGATGGCATCAAGTCCAGTAGTTATGTGACTGATAGCAACAATAGAACGAGAATATTGCATGGAATATTCTATCAAATATTCAATGTACTATTGCAGGGAATATTGCATGGAATATTCCATGCAATATTACATGAAATATTGTATCAAATATTCCATGCAATATTCTATCAAATATTCTATGAAATATTCCATGGAATATTGCATGGAATATTGCATGGAATATTCTATCAAATATTCAATATGGCTTATTTGCTCATATTTCACAGATTAATCCAACATTTTAAAAGATTTTGGTAACCTAAGAGTTTAAAAGTTCCATCACAAGTATCGTCTACTTGCATGCTCAGTATGCAGCCCAATATATTTCACTTGGTGCATTGAGCAAATCCTTGATTTGAAGAAATATGTCACAATGGCAGTTGAGAGTTTTGAACTAGGCCAGAGGCCATTGCCATTCCTGCACATGGCAAAAACAAGTTCTTACTTTGCTTCAATTTAAATAGAGGTTAAATGAATCATTAATTCATAGTCTGCTCAAGTTTGAACTGATTGGATATCAGAGCCTTTAAAAATCAAAAACAATTAGGGCTTTCTAGCAATACCAAATGTGCCTGGACACATGACCAGGGAGGCCCTCATTTTTAAGACTTTTTGAAAATATCAAAGATTCTTGGCTTCTTCACTCTTTTTTTCTGTCCTAATACAATTTGTTTATAGAAGCCTGCAATAATCCAGGGGAATCAAAAGGGTTAAAAGACGCCTATCCTTCTCTTACATTTATTGTTGTTGGAAAACAGTTAGTCATCCTGTTTTGGCTTTGTTCTTGTCACTAATTTTAGGTTGTCTGTAGTTATTGTGCAGTCTTTTTCCATTACAACAAAGGTTGGTTTGTTACTCTTAGATCTCCACTTCAGTCAACTAATGGTTTGACCTGAAGGGAAAGAGACAAAAATGGAAATTGTCATGCTGGTTCCTTGATTGATAGCACAATCACTCATCCTGCAGCCATTGATTTCTATCTTCAGAGTCATACTACAATCCAAGGAAGTAGATGCAGTTGATGCTACACCACTTAACAAGAACTTAATCTTTATCATTGACTAGCATCATGTTCTGGTCACTAGATTATGCTACATGATAAAAACTTTGGAACCAGCTCAATTACAAGAACTTTCCTTCACCCTGTGCCATACAGATTTGCTTCTCAGTATTCTTGATGCTCTTTCAAGTTTGCCTTAGACTTTGAAGATTTATAAGTCATTGGACAGTTCAGAAAGCTTGGAAGTTGGACCAGTCATGGTGAAGTGCAAGAAGAACTTACTATGTCCAAACAATCTTGGGTATGTTTATTTCTTGGCTGAAATTTAAAAGTCTTCACTCACATATTAACTTTGAATTGAATAGTCAACTTCAATGTGGAAGATTAATGCTTGCACAGTGTGAAAGCATTTGTCTCAGTCTTTGATATCACAAACACCCAACCTTCCAATGAGCAAAAAGGGCAGGTGTCTGGATTGCTGTTGCCATGATGCAGCAGGACAACAGCCTCAAGATGAATACCTACAATATTTGGGAATTTGTAAGGGGAACTCTGTTCTGGCCCCTTACTCCAGCTGATACGTTGGCCGTAACTCCGGCCGCTAACCCAGACACTGTGTTGTCTGTGGCCGCTGTAGCAGCCTTGCACCTGACACCTCTGGATGCAAGCTCCTTTTATATTCCGCCGCACCAATGCAGACTACAATAGTTGTAGTCTATATGCATCCAATTTCCGTCTGCCCTCTCCGGCCGATACGTCGGCCATAACTCTGGCTGCTAACCCAGATGTTGCGTTGGCCACTATGTTCACCGCCACGCCAGCCTTGCACCCAACACCTCTGGATGCAAGCTCTCTTTACGTTTCACCGCACCGATGCAGACTACAATAGTTTGTAGTCTGTACGCATCCAATTTCCATCTGCCCCTTGGCCGCTGCGTCGGCCGGTCACTACATCAGCCGCACCCTTTCTGTCCGCTGCGCCATTCCTGTCTGCTCCATCCTTTCTGGACTCTGCTGGAAACACCGTGCCATTCATTTTCCTATTGTACCATACTCATTTATTTATTATTCATGTCATACCACATGTCAGTACTTAGCTCTCACCAGCAGTGGGATCCGCATCCTTTCCTCTTCAGATCCCCTGCTAGGTGAGTTAGTTGGTAGTTTAGTTGATTACCTAATAAACTAAACCTTTGGATCCCCTGCTAGTCTGCCCGCTCTGCCCAACTCTCCGTCCCCTGTGCTCTGGCTCGCAGTTGCCCTTACAGATGCCCTGCTAGGTGAGTTTATTGTTAGTTTAGTTGATTACTTAATAAACTAAACCTTCGGATCCCCTGCTAGTCTGCCCGCTCTGCCTAACTCCCTGTTCAAGACCATGCTCTTTCTGAATTTTTGCAAGAGGCTGGTATGTGTGTTGATATGACCCCAATGACCATCCCTGCCAAACTTTTGACCGTACCTGCTGTGTTTTTTGATCTGAATGCCCAGTCAATGGTAGGACAACTTGTACCCTCCATATTTTTTTTCTGACCTTTCTTATAGCAACCAAGATTTGGCAGATGGAATACAGTTTGACAATGCTTCACTGAACCTCAGAGGCTTGAGCATACTGAGCATGCAAGTAGACAATACTTGTGATGGAACTTTTAAACTCTTAGGTTACCAAAATCTTTTAAAATGTTGGATTAATCTGTGAAATATGAGCAAATAAGCCATATTGAGAGATTTTGAAAGAATTATTAGATGGAATATTCTATCAAATATTCTATTAAATATTTCATGTAATATTGCATGTAATATTGCATGGAATATTTGATACAATATTTCATGTAATATTGCATGGAATATTGCATGGAATATTGCATGGAATATTTGATACAATATTTCATGAAATATTGCATGGAATATTGCATGGAATATTGCATGGAATTTTTGATACAATATTTCATGTAATATTGCATGGAATATTGCATGGAATATTGCATGGAATATTTGATACAATATTTCATGTAATATTGCATGGAATATTGCATGGAATTTTTGATACAATATTTCATGTAATATTGCATGGAATATTGCATGGAATATTGCATGGAATATTTGATACAATATTTCATGTAATATTGCATGGAATATTTGATAGAATATTCCATGCAATATTCCCTACAATATTACATGGAATATTTGATAGAATATTTGATAGAATATTCCATGCAATATTCCCTACAATATTACATGGAATATTTGATAGAATATTTGATAGAATATTCCATGCAATATTCCCTACAATATTACATGGAATATTTTAGAATATTCTATGCAATATTCCCTGCAATATTACATGGAATATTTTATAGAATATTTCATGGAATATTACATGGAATATTTTATAGAATATTTAGAATATTTCATGGAATATTACATGGTATATTTTATAGAATATTTCATGGAATATTACATGGAATATTTTATAGAATATTTCATGGAATATTGCATGGAATATTGCAATCTGTTGCAAAAGGTATTCACAAACTCAGAAAGTCTTCAACCTGATCTCCACATACCAACGAATGGTCAGAGAGGGACTGTCTCCTCTACTTTTGAGGGCAAATCTACATACCTCCAATCCAATCTTTCATGACGATGTCGTATACATATGCCTCCCTGAAATTCCTAAAGTTGTTAATCCCTTCGTTGACGATGCTCTGCTCCGTGCCCCCACTTCTTGTTATATTGATACGAATGGCGACTTTGAAACCATCCCCGAGAACCCAGGCATTTGATGCTTTGTCTGGGAGCACTTTTAGAATGTTAATTGCGTTGTTCAATGCATGAAGTACGCCAGTGGTACGTTCTCAGGCCTCAAATCTGTTCTCTGCGCACCCACAATTACTTGGCTTGTGTAAGCCAGTGCTATCGCATGGCATGGACGAGTCCAGACCTTAATATTACCTTCATAAATTTCAAGAATGTCTGCTTGTTTGTTGGAGTACAACGATTGTGTAGTTGACAATATTTCGAATTTATTAATGTATATACCTACATAAATGACCACAAAATATCATACAGAAAAGCACGTCGAAGGTAGATAAAAAACTTAGTATCCATACCGTCAAGAAACCACGCCAGCAAATTTGGCGGAATCCACCAGAAGTGGATCGTCAATGGGTGCATGCTGGCAAGGGTGCCAGACCACAGAAGGCTGAGGTTGGCTAAGCGCAGTTCTGAAAAGGCGTCGGTGGACGCACACCTGTATAAGCCTACATTATATATGAAACATGGGCAACTGCCCAAGAGTGTGATACATAAATTAAAGCATTGTAACAAAGGCAGAACTGCCTGCCGTGCTATACTCCTTGCCCCTTCCACCTCAGCCGTCTCTCTTGTCCATTCGTGCCCTCGCCGTAGCCCGCCAGCTGCTGATGAAGTTTGGATTGTAGACGTGCGGGGCGAGAGACTGCGAGCCGGCGGACATCCAAGGGGGATGAGGTGATTGTGGCGGTTCTGGAGGACTCGGCGAGGGCGGTATGGGTGAGGATGCGCTGTTGACGAGGGCAACGCCATCCGAACCCCACCACCCATACAGGGTTACACCTTCTCTGCACTGCGGCCCACGTACGACGTGGAGTACGGGCGGCAGGGAGATGTTGGTACACAGGCTGAGGGCAAGGCGACGACGACGGCTTGAGTTCGAGGGTGGGCTGCGAACGAGCCCAAATGCCGTCGTGGTTACGTGTGTTGTCTTGACACACATGTAGCCTCTGCCCCCAGCTATTGCATTTCCGGTTCGTCCGTCGTCTTGGTCGTAGTCGTCGTCTCGGACGTGGTATTTGCCCTGTGGCGGTCTTGAAGGCGGTTGGATTGTGGATAGGGCGGTGGTGATCGAGAGGCAGGTGTGGTTGCGGAGATAAAGACCGCGAGGGGAATAGGATGGGAAGGGGGGGATCAGGAGGGGGGTCGGTAGTGGTGGGGTCGACAGGTGGAGTGGTTTCTGCACCAAGCATTCGAGCAGCAGCGGTCGTGCTGTTGCTCTTCATGCTGGTCGCAGGTGGTTCGTGGGACCAAAAGGCGTAGGTGCAGGGGAGAACTGAGGACGTCGGATACGAGCGGGAGGAAGGGGGAGAGGTAATTCGAGAGGGGGAGGAAGGGGAGGGTATTTCGAGAGGTGGGGATCCGGAGGTAACGATATTCATTACCTCTGCGCCATGCCGTCCTCGTCACCTAAGCAAAGCAGCAGGCATAAAGCTGCTGCACTGCTGTGGCTATGGACATTCGTGTCGAAAGGAAGAGCAGCAACGGTCGTGATGCTGCTCCTCATGCTGGTCGCGGGTGGTTCCTGGGACCAAAATGTGGAGGGGATGGGGGCATAGTGATGCAGCCGGGTTTAATATCCGCGTGGGCTGCAGCAGGGCACGTAAAAATCCTGTTGCGGTATGCAAATGAGCAGAGGGTGGAGGAGGAGGAAGACTAGTGAGACGAGTCGTATTCGACTTGTCTCGCGACGTACCTGGCGGGCCTCCCTCTCCAGGGTCTCCCCTCGTTGTCCTTCACCCATTCCCCACCCGAATTCGCTGGAGCGTCGGCCCACGGTCCTCGACGTGAGGGGGGGCTCGCGACGCACGACACGACGTGTTCGTGTCATAGAATAACTAATGAGATCGAAAAGTGAGTAAAACAACAATTAAAAGATGTGCAGAACACTTACAAAACATGTTCTTGAGGTTTTGAGGGAGGGACGCACCAGGAGGGGGAGAAGGGAGGTGGTGGTGGTGGTACAAGGCAAGGATCAACCAAGTTGATGGCGGTTGATCGTGAGTCGGCGTTTTCGGCAGTCAATCTGATTGGCTGCCCCGAACGGACCGGGATCTCCGCAGAGGCTGCTCATCGTCGAGGACACCTCGGACGACGATAACACGAGACATACACCTAGAAATCAGTATAGACACATATTTAGAGTTAAATTAGATCCTATTGATGTCTGCCCGATGGCCCTTTTGGCTGTTTAATAGTCGTAACGAACAGTCGGTCTTGGAGCGTGGTGATTTTGGGCAAACACTAGGTAGAAACAAACGGTATTGTATTGCATTAGGCTTTGTAAACTTCAAAGAAATGCTCTGAACAGATAATATATGTAATTCAAAAGGCTTCTAGATACTTTACAGGGTAGACTTACACTTTTAACATTCCAAACCTCTCCTTTACAGTTTTAATGCACGAATGGTTGAAGTTTTCCAACTGTCGACATACCTTTAGTTTGGTTATTAGTATTCTCAAATTTTAATCTATTTTCATTTGAAGTTATGTCCTAAAATACCTACCATGTATTTACCAACGAAATATAGACTCCAGGAGACCGTTGGGATCGCTGCGCAGGATGTTCGAAACGATGATGACGGGTCGGAGTAATTCCGGCCCGACCGCATTAGCCAATCATGCGCCTTCCCGAAGGCCGATCAACAATGTTGATGTTGAACTTCACTCCTCCTCACACCACCACCACCACTTTCCACTTCACTCCCTCGACCCATCAAGAGTGCGCGTTGCCTCTAGCATGAGGGACGGCGCTCTTGAAGCACATCACTGTCGCCTGCGAATCCCATCCACACCTCTGCGAAGGCCCTAATGCCCACCACCACCCGCCGCCGCCCTCCCATCCTTCCTACAAGGCCTGTGTCACCACTCGAACACCTAAGAACATATTTTGTGAGTTTTTTTATGTTTTTTACGTGTTATATCACTCATTTTTTATCGTTACAGGTCTCTCACGCACGAGAAATGTCGTGCCGCGCGCCTCGAGTACCCCCTCAAGCGGATGGCTGTGGACCGACGCCGACGTTGCAATGGATTCAGCCTGTGCTGTTAGATGAAGCAATCAGGTTGGACAGTTGTCCAACAAGGCTTTTACATCAGGACCATCAGTTGCCCTTTTGGACAGTTGTCCAACACGACGTTTTATCTCGTAAAACGTAAGCACTGGGAAACAATAGTGTTTATTTGGCTAATGATGGGAATAGAGGTCATGTGACTTTGAATTTGCCTCTATTTACATGCTTGTCGCACATTTATGTAATTTTATGGCCTCAAATCCAAACAAATATAAATATAGCACCTCAGGGTCTTTCCATCAGTCCCCAAATGCAAACAAACATGCCATTTCCTGATTTGGGCAATGTTTAGTCAGCTGGTGGACTTGGTGATTTATTTTGCAAAGTCCTCAATTACATAATATTCGTTTAGCTTATATCTATGTGGGAAATGCATTTGATGGCATCATTTGACTGCCATAAATATCTAAAAATAGGTGGCTTTCATATTATATTATTTCCTTTTTAGGAAATTTGTTCCCACGGCTTGTTTGTGCTGTAGTGGTGCGGGAAATGGATATAAAGGGAAAATTTTGATGGATTCAGGGTCGCCTTGATGCTTAAGTCATTTTTTGTCAGAGGTGCGAGACAATCCGAGCACATCTTACATAAGCATTGGACAGTTTGCCAACGTTGGACAATTGTCAGTCAGGCTTATGTAAGCTTACCTAAGACCTGCTCGAAATGTCTCGCACCTCTGATAAAAGATGACGTAATCATCAAGGCGACCCTGAATCCACCCAAATCATCCCTCTATCACCATTTCCCACGCTTCTAGAGCATAAATTACGTCATGTTGGGCAACTGTCCAAAAGGGCAACTGATGGTCCTGATGTAAAAGCCTTGTTGGACAACTGTCCTAGATTCATACATGAATCCAACAGCTACTGGTGAATGGATTCGGGTTTGGGACTGCGAAGGGAGACCCTGGAGAGGGAGACCCACTCGGTACGTCGCGAGACGAGTCAATACGACTCCTCTCGCTCTTCTTCCTCCTCTGACACCTACCTGCTGACTCCGCGATCGAGCACCCCTCGCATACCACGTCTGGAGTCCCTGCCCTCTCCTTTCGCTCGTACAAAGCAGAAGCACCCGCGACCTGCAAGAGGAGCAGCGCGAACCCTATGCTCCTCCGTTCCTCAAAGTCTCTGGAAATTGTTCGGTAAGTCATTTGTATGTTATTTACTTGATATCTCTCTCATTTTAACACCTGTAAGGGCAACTGGAGCCGGAACGATGGGAAACCAAGGTTCGGAAAGCTAGCAGGGAACCGAAGTTAATTTTATTAAATGAGGGCATCTAATCTAATCTATCTAGACTCACCTAGCAGGGAACCGAAGAGGGAAAAGTGGGAACCCAATGCTAGGTGAGCAGTATATAAAGAAAGTACGCTTTAGGGCAAGCAGCACGTGCTAAATTAAATGTGGTACGATAAAATAAATGTCCGTGAATAAAATAAATAAAATGAAAACGTCGGAGCTACGTCCGGAAGGCCGGAAGGGGGCGGAGGCACGGAGCGTCGGAGTTTGAATTCGGAACGGAAACGGAAGGTCCGGAAGGCGGAACGGGAGTTCCCCTTACAATTACCCCCCCTCCAGATAAGCATCGCCTCGATGTGACGGGCAGATCGGTAATGGGCCTGAAAGGAATTGAACCAAATGCTAAGGCACGTATTTGTCTTGGTGCTCCAGGATTTTGCTGGTGGAACCTAGTGATTAACTCTGGGGCATTGAGATTGTCCTTATACTCCCAGGAATTATCTTCTGGACCATAACCTTCCCACTTGATCAAATACTGGAGTTTACGTCTGAACATGCGGCTGTTGAGGATTTCCTCCACTTCATAGTGTTCCTCTCCATCTATGAGCTCTGGCGGTGGCGGTGGGGCAGCTCGTCTCCCAGGAATGGGGTCATCAGGTGCAGGCGTCAGCTTGATCACGTTGAAGACTGGATGAAGGCGTTTGAGGGAGACAGGAAGGCGAAGTCGGTAGGCGTTAAGTCCAATCCGCCTTTCAACCACATAAGGACCCAGGCGACGGTGAGCGAACTTCTTGGATGGACGAGTTGTATGAATGTCACTCGCATCCAGGTAGACCTTATCCCCTGGTTTGAAAGCAGGAGTCGGTGTCCGCCGTTGGTTGTAGTACCGAGCCATGTCGTCTTTGGCCTTGGTCAATGCTGCCTTGGCTTCCTCCAATGTATCCTTCATCCTTGAGTGAACTCATTGACTGCTTCCAGCCTGGATGGGGGCTGACGAGGTTCAAAGCCCATCCGCGGATGACGTCCAGTGTCTAGCAGGAAGGGAGTATGCTGAGTAGAAGAGTGCACATGGTTGTTATATGCAAACTCAGCCAGTGGGAGGAGTCCGTGCCAGTCGTCTTGACGTTCACTGACAAAGACTCGATATACTGCTCCAATTCCTGGTTGACTCGTTCAGTCTGTCCGTCAGTCTGTGGATGGTAAGAAGTGGACGGAGTTGCCTGAATTCCAAGTAAGCGGTACAACTCCTTGGTGAACTCTGCAACAAACTGGGAACCGCGGTCAGAGACTTTCCAGGGTAGGCCATGGAGCTTCCAGACATGCTTCAGGAAGAGTTGGGCAGCTCCAGCAGCCGTAATGGTCGTCGTAGTCTCAATAAAGTGACCGCGTTTCCAGCACTATCCACAACCACCATGATTGCGTCATACCCAGCTGAGTCTGGGAGTCAACTATAAGTCCACGCTGATGGTATGCCAACGCTCAGAAGGGACCGGAAGGGAACCAGCTCGCCGGAGGGTAGACGGTGTTGAACTTTGGTGCGGAGACACATGTCACAGGTAGCCACATACCGGCCTACATATCTGGACATGTTTGGCCACCAATAATTCCTTGACACCAGCTCTAAGGTCTTAAACCGTCCAGCATGCCCAGCAATCCGAGTGTCATGGCAGAGGGAGACATGCGCCGGCAAGATCTGAGTTGGGGGGGACGTAGATCTTGCCTCGGAAATAGAGAAGGCCATCTCGCTCTGACCACTCAGCGGAGTGGAGGGAACGCGTAGAGGTCTTTCTAAGCGCTTCAACTGCCTTTGCCACTGGTTCTTCCTCAATGGGACCTTTGACTCCCTTGCGGATGTCGCGGAGGATGTCAACCTCTGCTCCCACCACTTCAACCTTCCAAAGCACGAACCGCGAAGAGCTTGGGGGTCAAGAGGGTAATATTGGAATTATCCTCAGACCCTGTACCGTGATCTGCTCTTCGGGATAAGGCATCTGGCTTTCCCATAGTCCGACCTGGCTTATGATGCATAAGGAAGTCAAATCGGGCTAGGACTAAGGACCAGCGTGCTTGGCGACGGTTGAGCTGTTTCGCGGTCATGAAGTATTCCAGGTTCTTATGATCTGTCCAGATCTCGAACTGGTGTTCAGCTCCTTCAAGGAAATGCCTCCACTCCTGTAAGGAGCGGATGATGGCGAGCATCTCCTTGTCATGGATCTCATAGTTCCGCTCAACAGGGGACAGGGACTTGGAGTAGAAGGCGACAGGGTGCCACTTGTCATCCTCTGGGGAAACCTGGGACAGCACCGCTCCAGTAGCAAAGTCCGAACTATCAGCCTCAACTCGGAATGGACGGGTGGAGTCTGGAGACATGAGCACAGGGGATGAGGTGACTGACTGTTTGAGCTTGTCAAAAGCCACCTGTGCTCTAACCCCAAGACCACTTGGCATCGCCCTTGGTGAGGTCAAAGAGGGACGGCATGCTCCGAGAAGTCACGGATGAACCTTCGATAGAAATTGGTAAGCCTAAAAAGGACTGCACCTCTTCTTGTTCTTGGGTTCTGGCCATTCCGCAACTCCTGCCACCTTACTGGGTCCATAGCCACCGAGTTGTGGGAGATGATCACTCCAAGGTACTCCACTGTGTCTGTCAAACTCGCATTTATCTGGCCGGAGGTAGAGCTTGTGCTTTTCCAAGAGCTCAAGTACTCTGCGGGTGACCTTCCGGTGTTCTTCCAACGTTGCAATGAAGATGAGAATGTCGTCAAGGTATACAACTACAACACCTTCAGAGATTAGATCTTCGAAGATGTCATTCATCATCGTCTGGAACGTCGCTGGACTATTGGTTAATCCAAAGAACATAACGAGCGGCTCAAACAGTCCACGGTTGGTCCTAAAGGCTGCCTTCCATTCATCTCCTTCCTTCATCCGGACATTATTAAAACCCCAGCGAACATCAAGCTTGGTGAAGTACTTTGCACCTCGGAGTTTATTGATCAACTCGGAGATGAGGGGAAGTGGGTACTTATTTTTCACCGTCATAGCATTGAGTGCGCGGTAGTCCTGGACAAGGCGGAGAGAGCCATCCTTCTTCTTAATGAAGAAGACAGGGGAAGCCATGGGGGACTTGGAAGGACGAATACGACCGGAATCCAGGTTTTCCTTGATAAAGGCATCAAGCTCCTTTTGCTCTGAGACTGCAAGTGGGTAGACCTTGCAGCTGCGCGGGGAGGCTTCAGCTACCAGTTCTATCGCATGGTCCCAGGGTTTATGCTCAGGGAGGTTGTCAAATGACTCCTTGGAAAACACCGAGTGGAAGTCCTTGAGGTGCTCAGGGACATGCTTCTCAAAATGGATGGTTCCGAGTTCTTCTTGAAGGCTTCCGCAAGGCGTTGAGAGATAGTAGAGCCTGCGCGGATATACTCTGCTTCTGGTAAAAGCCCAGTTGCAAAGATCTGATTGCTTCTTCAAGAAGAATCATCAGGAGGGGGGAGGTAGAACTTTCCTCCTCCTCGTCATCGTCATCATCATGAATGTCCACCAAGTCAGGAAGATCGCCCATCCGGCAAGCATTGATATGACGCATCATTGCTTTCTGGACTTTGCGTTCTTCCCGACTACAGTCCTACAGCCCAAGCAGCACCGGGGTGAACACCTGGTCATTTTCACCGTACCTGTAGTGAAATCAATATCCGGGTTGTGCTTCTTGAACCAGGTGTAACCCAAGATGACCTTTGCTTCCCAAGTTTGGTGACAGCAAGTAGGATGCGCTCCGAGTGTGTCTGGTAGGTCATGAGCACGTCTACCACCTTAGAGATCATGCCGGCCTCATTAGGAGAACCATCCACGTTGAACACTGGAATGGGTTGGGAGAGATTCCGAGTGGGTAGGTTGCATTCCTTGACGTAGTCCTCGTCAATAAATCCCAGTGGCTCCGGTGTCACCAAGAGCATCCGCGCCAACCTCGATCATTGTATCCGTGCTTTTGAGGTGCACTGGAAGTATCAAGGAAGTGGGTCCTGGGGCCATGGCATTGATAACCAGCCGATCATGCATCCGCTTCTCCCATTTGGCTCTCCGTGGGTTTTAGCCTTAGGAGGTGAAGCTGGTTTCGAAGAGGGAGCTTCCAGGCTCACCTGTTCCTCAACTTGAATGGGCTCGGGCTCAGGTTCGGGAACAGGATCCACCTCCAGTACCGAAAAACGGTTCTTGGAGGGCACCAGGGACGGGGGAACAACTGGAGGTGAAGTTCGGATTGGCTTTGACCTTCTTGGAGCTACCTGCGTTTCTCTTTCTCCTGCCGGGACTCGCGGATCAAGTCCACCAGCCTTTTCTCCAAGTTATCCCTCAGCTCAACTGGATCCATGAAGCGAACATCAAATTCCTGCTCCTTGGGTCCTTTCTCAACCATAGGTGCCGCATCTGCAACCTGGGGCTGGCTAAGGATAGGGTCTGCAGGAGCTGGGATCGGTCCAGAGTGGGGTCGAAGTGTAGGAGGCAAAGAAGGCCTCATCCGCCTGCTGATTTTGGTCAATCTGAGTGGCTAGCTGATACCAGCCATCAGGATCTACGTCAGAAGGCCTCCCACTCGCTAATCCGCTAAGAACCACAGAAATGCGAGGGGAGCCCACGTCGGAATTTAACCACAATCGTGCGGGGGTCGGTGTACCGAATCATGCACCAAGTCTAAGAATTCATCCAGGTAGTCGTCCACCGATCGGTCACCTTGAAGTACGCAGATCCCTCCAAGGTGTTGATGGCAGTGGCAGCAGCATTTGCAGGTGTGAAGTCCCGTCGGAACTCATACTCGAACTCTGCCCAGGTGTCCCAAGGGAATCCACTTGCTTCTTCCTGTGCCAATTTCCTTTCCGCCCAGCGGAAAGCTCGTCCGGATTTCATGAAAGAAAGAACCCAAAGTATTTGTACAGTCACGTCCGGAAAAGCAGCCGGAACGAGACGAATGTAGGTGCGGCAGGTGAAGATAAAAGATCTGCCTAGAGTGCGGTCTCTGTTGAAATCCAACGGAACTCCGGGACGGAGCGGAGTGACGCTCCGAAATTTCGGAAGGGTGTTCCGTGGTTCCGTAGGTACGGTCCGGAAGCCAATGCACTCCGCGTCCGACGTGGACGCGCTCCAAAATTCGGACGATGCCAAATTTTTGGAAGGAAGTGGAGGCGGAGCAGAGCGCCGAAGTTCAGACAATTCCAAATCTTCAGGGGTGCTTGGAGGCGGAAGGAAAGCGGAAAGGGGACCGCGGGAGACCGGAAGGAAGTCCGTCGGAACGCAGGAACGTTCCGTCAGAACGGAAGACTCCGGAAACGCGGAAGCGCTCGGAGGGGGAACAGTGGGTGCTGTGGGGGGAGCCAGACATCCGAGAGAAAGGGAAAGTCGTTCTAAGAGGTGGTGGGTACGTTCCCCTTCGTTCCGTATCCGGGCCAAGGCCGTCTCAAGGGCGGAAATGCGATTTTCGGAAGCCATGTCGATAAAAAGGCCAAAAACGTCGGAACGCGGAATTACGGAGATGAGGAGGGATTCGGGAGCAGAAACAGCGACGGAAAGCGGAGTTTAAAAACTACGGAACGTCGGAAGGCGGTTTGCGGCTCCGGAATCGGTCCTCCGAGGGCACTTTTCCCTACTGTAAGGGCAACTGGAGCCGGAATGATGGGAAACCAAGGTTCGGAAAGCTAGCAGGGAACCGAAGTTAATTTTATTAAATGAGGGCATCTAATCTAATCTATCTAGACTCACCTAGCAGGGAACCGAAGAGGGAAAAGTGGGAACCCAATGCTAGGTGAGCAGTATATAAAGAAAGTACGCTTTAGGGCAAGCAGCACGTGCTAAATTAAATGTGGTACGATAAAATAAATGTCCGTGAATAAAATAAATAAAATGAAAACGTCGGAGCTACGTCCGGAAGGCCGGAAGGGGGCGGAGGCACGGAGCGTCGGAGTTTGAATTCGGAACGGAAACGGAAGGTCCGGAAGGCGGAACGGGAGTTCCCCTTACAACACCCCTACAGGTACTCTATGCACGAACATTTTCGTGCGACTCGTCACGACTCCCACTTTCGTGGAAGGCAGTGGGCACACATTCCAACTCGGGTAGGAAGGGGTGAAAGTTCGCGAGGGGAAAACATGGAGAGGGGCACACTCAGTACGCCACGAGACGAGTCGAATACGACTCCTCTCGGTTGTCTCCTCCCCATACGTCCGCTTATTCGCACTTCAATACGTAGGTTCGGTTAGGAGGAGCAACACGTCCGTTGCTGCTCCTACAACACGAACTTTCCGTGGGTTGGCAGCGGCGGCAGCAATGTTTTTGCTGCTTTACTAAGGTGACGGGGGCGGCGTGGTGTGGAGGCAACGGTATTTGTTGCCTCTTCGCGCCACCTCTCAAACCACCCCTACTCCGTCGCCTCCTCGTATCGCTAGCATTGCCGCCATGACCACCACCACCACGTCTTTCGCCCACGTCGTCAGCTCAATCGTCGTTAGCCCTCCTTACGACGGCCCAAGCAGGCATCACGAATTCAAAGGACCAACGCGAGCACAAGTGGATGAGAACACAACAAAATGCGAAGGTGTTTGCATTCATTTTGCCACGGGCTTCACGGACGAGGGGAAGACGAGGGCGTACAGCAGCGGAGGCTGCTTCGGGTACTTTGGCAGAGGAATAGGCTCACGCACGCCTTTTTACTCGATACCGCCAGCTCGCTGGGCACCACCATTCGGGAAGCGAGGAAGGTGGGTAGTCAACCCAAAGGTTTGCGTTCGAGATACCATCTCGAACGCGTATCTTTTAAATTTACTTTACATGTAGTACATATTTAAAGGTTTGTAATATATCTTTGACCCAATACATAGAATGTGCAACAGACCGATACCTACAGTTGGCACGAAGGGTGGGGCAAAAATGTTGATCTATTTTTAGCACGTCCTACAATAGCATCGATTGTTTCACCCTTTCCCGAGCACATTTTACAATAAAATTTATATCATTAGGTTTTGATTTACGAGTAAATTAAGAATACGTATTGAGAAGGGGAGGGACGGACGAAATGCAGGTAATATTGCAGATATACAGGTGAATCTATTTTTATTGCACATCCAAAAATAGCCGAATAGGCGCGACGCTTCTGAAAATGGAACTAGGACCCCGTCGGGACTTCTGGAATCCGTTGTCGGTCCTCCTACAGCCCATCCCGCCGCCCCAACGGGGTGACCGACATCCCGCCATTATAATGGGTTTCACTCATGCCCGGGCTCCCCGAGGCAGTAGAGGTATATGCAGGCCAAAAGGCCTTGGGCAATCTGCCCTTGTATATGTATCACACTCTTGGGCAGTTGCCCATGTTTCATATAAAAATATAGCTACCATGGCTGGGACGCACAGTTGGCGCAACGTAAATGTAAGCATGTAGGTATTAGATCTTGGCGCCGGGCGGCGCAGGTGCGTGGGCTAGTAATTGCAAATGAGCCTCGCAGTACAAAGGGCCAGGGGAGACGACGGGGTCGCTGGGCTCGACGCTGGGGCATCAAATCCACAAATAGGAGAGAGCGTGGCGGGACCCCAGCGATTGCGAATGGCACGACACCATCACCACCACAGTACCTACCGCGGCATGCTCACCGTAACATGGCACGGTACTGCGGTGAAAAATGACGAGGGGAGCAGTTGCTGACCCTTGGTGTCGACCTTGGGGTCCAGACGGTTATAAATGGAGGCCATGTATAGTCATTGATCGGGAATGGGTCCGCGGCATGGCGCATCGACTGCCCGTGCGACGTTGGAAGGGCAAAGGTGTGCATCGTGGGCACCCTGCAGTGTGGTGGCATGCAAAAGGTTGGTGACGGCTTATCGACTAATACCCAGGTGCTCGCCATGATGAGAGCAAGAAAGCAGGGCTTGGGTTAGTGCCTATTGTGGCAAGAATGTAGGCCTTGTAAATGGATTAATACTGCGGTGGTAAGGACCAGCAAGTATACGTACCTGTTGTATGACTTCTTAGCTGCTCTTTCCTCACCCACTGCTGATTCCTTGCCCTCTATGCCTGACATGGTACGGACACCAGTACCTTCTTGAGTTTCTGCGGATATTTCCCAATTGTTGTTCATGGTTTGCATCAGCTAAAAGATCAGGACACGCAAATGCAGCTGAGACTCTGCTAAGGGTAGTATTATTCAAGCAATCTGGCCATGTTGGTGAATGGAAGAGATGAGCACGACGAAATCAACTCAAGCCGGCGATGTCGAAATGAGCTGGCGACGCTTATGTAATGCCATCACGGAAGTTACCGGCGTCTTAAACGTTCCCCTCGTCGAATTATGGCCTGGTCTGGAGATTATGTAAACGAGTCCTCCTTCGTCGGACTCGTAACTGTTCTTGGTCACTGCTGCACCCCCAAAGGCTGTCTGCCTGATCTCAAATGCATCTCCATTATCTCCGCCCCAAGTTGCCCTGAGAAAAATCTCGTCAAAACTTGGAACTATCACACTCATCGTCAATGTGGCAGGAGCGAGCAGCAGCCACAGGTCCTGTAAACCATGTAGACAAGTTAGTAACGCAGTGGTGGGGACGATGCAGTGGGTGTGCTTACCTGTATTGATCGCACTGGTTCCTCCGTTTCGTCAGTGGGTGCTTGCATTAGTCGGATAGCTGCACCTGTAGCAGCCCTACTCATGTATGAAACACCATCAGCAAACCCACCAAAACCTCGGCATGCAATGTACCCTTTCCAAGCTCTCACAGAATTGGAATGGCCTTGGAAGTGCCTGGGATGGTGGCCCAAAAATTTCAGACTGTATTTAATGATCGCAAAAAATTTGGCTGGTCTTTGCATACATGTAAAAGAATTTAGGTACCTTAAATAACAGTAAAATATTGTTACGCACTTTGTTTGGATTGAGGAAACTTGGCCCAAACTTGGAACATAGTCTCAAGAAATGGATCTAGGTTAATAGTGAATTCCACTTTTACGACGGCGCTGGAAACCTGTCCAAGATTGGCGAGAGCAATGGAAGGTGACAGGAAAAATTGACAACTTTGTATGGTCGGGCATAAAAGAATCGCTTGCCATAGAGTGACAACTATGATGTCATGTATGCATCACAATTGATAGAGGTGGTGATCTCACAGGAGCTGGTCCCCCACCATCATGATTACTAAAATTCAGCCTACAGATATATCCTCCGTGGCGCAGTGGTTTAGGTATGTTCATCCATTGGGTTTGAGCTCGGCGGTTTGAGTCCTCATATGTGCAATAACATTTCGGCCCTTCAAGACATTGTGGTCTGTAGGGAATTAAATTTTTCATCACACACACCTGGGGTTTTTTTTTGGCAACGACATATTGATTCCTTGGTGACACGCTATCCATGTACATAGAAGGACAAACAAAGTTAGGCTATCTTACAAGGTTATCCCAGAATGTGACAAGCATTCAAGGTTGCCTAAAATTGGCACTTCTGCCATATTTGGGCAACTATACAAGGAAATAGTTTGAACCTATTCCGATAGAAGTTTACTTAAAACTTTCCACACCATGTGGACCATGTGAACCTTCCATGGGCTATGTATTGTAGGGTAAGGTCAGCGCAGTTTTGCTGATGACTGTGTTTAGCCAGACATGCCTCATACATCCAGACTGTAAAAACACAGTCTGTCTTTTGGCAGTCCATATATATTATGCTGCTCTAGGGTGGTTGGGCACACCGGGGATGGGTGTATGGGTGCTCAAGGGTGGCGGGGTGTTGTAAACAAATGTAAACAATGTCCCCCATGGTGTCAGGCACTGTATAATGGGTGCTGCTCATTGTTTGGGCGGCTTTAGGCACAGGAATAAATCAGTAAGCCCATCAAAAACATATATTTTGCTGCTGCTTGTTGTTGGGGGCGGCAGGAGGGGCAGAAAAAGCGCCAGGGGGTATGTTTATTGGTACCTACATCCCATCTGGGATGTCGGTCACCCCGTCGGGGCGGCGGGAGAGGCTGCAGGAGGAGCAACAACGGATTCCAGAAGTCCCAATGGGGTCCTGGTTCCATTTTCAGAAGTGTCGCGCCTATTTGGCTATTTTTGGACGTGTGATAACAATAGATTTGATCAGTTCACCTGCAATATTTCTTGCATTTTGTCCGTCCCTCCTGTTATCAATGCATATTCTTGATTGCCTTGTAAATACAAACCTAATGATATAATTTTTATTTTGAAATGTGCCCAGAAAGGGGTTAAACAATGAATGAATGTGTGGCATGGGTGCTAAAAATAGATTTATTCACTGTTTTTACCGCCTCATCCTCCTCTCAAGGTTCTATTAGATTGTCATTTAGATAGAAAATAACAGATTATATTAGAAACTACACTACTACATCAAAACTACATAAAATTAAAGCATTATAACGGCAGCAGGACACCTGTCCTGCTGTTCACCTTGCCCATACCACCTTAGCTGTGCTTCTCGTCCCTTCGTGTCCTTGCCTGAACTCGCCAGCTGCTGATGTGGTTCGGATTGTAGATAAGCGGGCGGGGTGGGGGACTGCGAGCTGCCGGACATTCGAGGGGATGAGGTGGGCATGGCGGTCTCCAGAGGACGAGGCGACGGTGGTACGAGTGAGGATGGGGGCTTGACGTGTCCAGACCCCAAGCTGGCACCAAAGTCACTTGCCACCCATGCAGGTCGACATCTCCTCTGCATTGCGGTCTGGGGGTCGGCTGCAAACGAGTGTGAGTGCTGTCGCAGTCGCATTACACAGGCAGCCCCGGTACATCCTCATCCTTGTCTCGGATGTGGCATTCGAGCTGCGTCGGTCTTGCAGTTGAATAGTATGTGGCGGGGGTGAATGAGACACCTGTATATGCTCATATATTATTGTGACATATGTAGCTAGATAGAATGGTCCATATCTCAATAAGGAAAGGGTATGATGACGACATAATTTAAAATGCTAAACAGGTCTAAAAATAGATAACTTTGATCTGAGGGTGTATTTCCTTTTTGGGAAAAATTCCCGTCTGTCAAACTGATTTTAACAAAGTCTGATAACTAAGGCTCCAACCATATAGTATACATATAGGGCTCAAGGGTTAAATATACAGATACAGTTGTTTACTGTTATATATATGGTTATAGAGTAATCTGTATATGGTTTTAAAAGGAGGCAAATTTTACTATAAAACCTATGTACAATCGACATCCATCATACTGCCATGCTTTTGGCGAGGTACTTGGGGTTCATTCAGGTCAAAAAGGCTGCTCCAAATCCATACTTTTGAAAGCAAAGCTTCAGTGATAGTTTCCGCCTTTAAAGAGCCCCGGACGTCAGAGCAAATGTGTCAAGACTTAGAAAAGACACACTCAACAGAAACACTTGTGCAGGGATGGCAAGAATATCACGGGCAACGCGAGTGATGGTCGGGAAGAGTCTCTTGTGTTCCTGTAGAAATTCAACTCTAAGCAGATTATAAAATTTTGATGTGAATCTACGCACCTTCCACCAAGCCAATGGCTTCTGTAGCTCTCTTTTTCTGCCTTGGAATGCAACATACCGTTTAATTTTGTCCTCCAACAATTTATGTGGTGTGGAGGTAGTTTCTGCAGCCAGAGCTTCCGAAACTTTGACATCACATGCCTCATCCATGAAGCTACCTGATGAAGACAGCTTTGAAACTTCTGAACTCTAGTTTGCGGCTGGAGAAACCTTGCAGAGCGTGGACGCTTCATTGAGGTAGCTTGTTGCAACATGCTCAAGCAAAACCTTTGCTTTTGTCACCATTTCTTGCTCGACAATGGCTTTAGCTTCGGCAAGCGTTACAGCGAGTTTCTTGTACTTGAACAACTTCTTGAGTGCAGCATCAGCCCCACTTCAAATATCATACGGCAAGTCAAAGTCATTACTGCAGGTATTAAGGTGGTGTTCCATGTGAAGGTAGAGAGGAAGGACGAAAGGAAGAGTTGGCATAGACGCCTGCAATATTTGGAGAGTCACTTCAGTAAAAACCTGGCAAAAGATAATTAGTAACAAACCAATTCTATGAGATGTACGAAACATGCCTTAAGTATTTTATTCAACTGATCAAGCAGCTGCCAGTCAGCGCGGTTCAATCTCATCTCATCCATTTCTCTGGTATCAGTGAGCCATTGATCAATAGCTTGTGATCATTAAAGCGAATCAACTTCCAAGACAGGAAAGTAATATGTAGCATAGTACTTGCCTGGCGTAATTCCAACCCTCATTCAATCATAGCCTGGGTGTAATTCCATTGAGTACAAACGTCTCAAACAACCATCAACCCAGCTAGATGTTTGGTGGATGGATTCTCTGCATATTTGATGTGGGCAATCTTATGGAAGCGTCCGCGGTGCTGAGGTGAAGAGACAATCTTTGTGGTGATAAATCAAAGCTTACAGGCAACGTTAAAAGACATTATATCTTGAATTTATCAGTGTATCTTTTTCAATGGACTTTGATTGTGTACTTCCTTTTCTTCCGGCTCGAGAATGTAGTCCTTTGACACTGAAATATCGCTGTCAAAAACCTCATTTTCAAGAGCAATCTGGTCTTCATCTGCATTGATGTCATAATGGACAGGTTCATTTTTATGGAGCTCAAAATAATCAAATGTTGTGGCGTTATGCTCTACTTCACCGATGGCAGCTAAAAAATCTTGAACCACCAAGTTCACGATGTGAGCAAGACAGTGGATGTGCATATCTGGATTCCATGGGATGCCATAGCGTGATAGAATAATATGCCCAATGGTGGCAACTAGAACATCATTGACGGTGGCCCTCATGTTCCTTGTCCTCGAGTGGTTTGAAATCCACAACATAGCTAATAAGTTCCCAGTCGGAGCTAATAAAAGAACTGATGGTACACGCGAATGTATAGACCATTTGTTTGGTAGTCCAAGTGTCTGTCGCAAAGGCGATCTTTGAGTTGACGCCCTGTAAGAGAGTCAGATTGCTACACGTACTATTTGACGCTTCAAATTTACCACAAATGCTTTTACAACTTTTCCATGAAGCTCCGCAAATATCTGTGCCAATTGGTTGCGTACAGTCATGTCAGTAGGAAGTGTAAAATGAATTTTGAGATATTTAAAAAGCGTGTGGAGGCCAGGCGCTTCACCAGTTGTCCATGGAAGACTTTGCCATATTTGGCATGATGTCGTAAATGTTCTGCAGTGCGTAGGTTTTCTAAAATAGATGTTGACACGCTTCCGGTGGCTTGAGAACTGTACAGTACTACGTTATGTAATTTTCCAAGCCAAAATATCACACAGGTAGACACGGGTTGAGGGTAGCTGGCTGCCTACCCGTACCCGTACCCGTACCTGTTGGTACCCTTACCCGTGACCCGCATGGGTATGGGCAACCTGTGTATTTCCCTATATATAGCAAATTGAGAGGTCTTTACCCTGCCCCACCCGGAATGTGGCAGATTCCGGTGGATTCCGGTGGCATTCCAGCGGAATTTCTCTGCCAAAAATTCAAATTCCGGTGAGTTCCACCGGAATATGACCAAAAAATGCTCATTCCGCCGGACAAAATTCCGGTCACCAAAACCGGAATGGACTGGAATGGAATAACAGGACTGATTCCACTGGAATCCACTGGAATAAACTAAGTAAAATTTATTTGTAAGTATTTTTGACGTTATTACTGGTATATTTATACAAATAAAAAAATAAATAACAACTGGATAGCTTTGTTTGTTAAAATTTCAAGGTATTTATAGTCATTGTATTTATTTGTATTGATTCTAAAAATAAAATCAATGGCATTAATTAGTTCTAAAATAGTTCTAAGAATTAAATTAATAAAAACCAATAGTTTTAAAAATCCAAATAGTTAAATTAATCTGATTAGTTCTAAAAATAGAACCAATGCAATTAGTTCCATTTTGAGATCAGATTAGTTTTAATTTTAAAACTATAAATAGAATCAATTAAATATAGAAATAACTGATTAGGCTTTATAAATAGAACTAATTGGATATAGATCTAAAAATAGAACAGATTAAATATAGAGATAACTGATTAGAAAGCTATAAATAGAACTAATTGGTTACAGTTCTATTTATAGAACTGATTAAATATAAAAATAACTAATTAGTTTTATTTATAGTAGCTCTAAGAACTAATCAGTTATTTTTATATTTAATCAGTTCTATTTTTAGAACTATAAATAGAAGTAATTGAATATAGAGCTATAAATAAAACTAATTTGGAAGGTGAATTGGAAACTGTGCACTGCCTACTTGTAGACCTATAAATAGAACTGAATCAGAGATGGAACTAATGTTGGAACTATAAATAGAACTAATCAGAATACTGTACCAAAGGTTATCAAATTATTTCTTTGAATATTTATATTTAAATATTTTGATTAGTATTATTGGTGTATTGCATTCCTGTCTATTCATTCCACTGGAATATACTGCAGTTGGTAGTTCTATATATTTATTCCACTCCACTGGATTCCAGTTTACCATTCCAGTGGATTCCGGTGGATTCCGGTCAGCCATTCCACTGGAATCCACTGGAATTTCCTTGTTTTTGGTGTGGTTTCCACCGGATTCCACTGGATTCCACTGGATTCCGGTGGATTCCGGTCATTCCGCCCATTCCAGGTGGGGCACAGTAAAGTACAGCAAATTGAAATGAATAGTCGCGTTGAACACTTGTCTAATATTAATAATGCCTCCTGAAATGACCAGCCATGATCAATCAATGATTCTCGGGGGCCGGGATGGCATCTAAAGTGCATCAAACAACAAACCCGCCTGCCGAAATGATTTTCAGAGCGCTGGATTGGCCCTATACGGTGGCTGGTGGTATCTAATTTAGTCAACTTGGCACGCAAAATGACCAGCCACGATCAATCAATAATATTTTTGGGGGCTGGCATGGCATCCAAAAGCCCAACAACAATCCCAGCAACCAGAAATTTCAATTTTTGATGGCCGAAATTTCTGTGTGGCGTGATTCTGGCTGCCCTCCCATGGCAGCGCAGTCCATTTGGACCCGTGATCCATGCTACAACGTAGCCAATCCATTTGATCCCATTAACTATGCTACATTGTTGCATTCTCGCCAAGTCCATGTGACTCCATAATCATTGCTACATTGTTGATCAGTTATTTCCCTTATAGTATGGACTTAGGTAACTTTCCCATGTGATGCAGTACCAATGAAATCTTGATGTTTTGCCTTCAGATTGCTGCTTTGCCTCATCAATGATTTGTTCAGTCCATTCCTGAGTACAGCTTTGAGCTGGAGTTGGGTTTTGAAGGTCGGTAGCCGGAGCCTTGCATTTAACGCATGTCCCATATTTTGTGCAGGCAACAAGGCATTGTTCTGGGTATTTGGCAACATAGCGTGTAAGAATGGGATAAACACATTGAACAGCACCGTCAGAACTGGTCATATCCACACCATTTCTACCGGCCTCAATAAGGGGCTCCAGGATGATTGGCATTGACTCATGGAACAGTCGTTGCACAAGAGAACGGTGCTGTTGATCATTCATCCTGGAGTGATCCATCTTTTCAACTGAAAGATAGGCAATGAGGATGCATGCATGTTTTGATGGTTTTTGGCGACTGGCCTTGGGGATATTCCCAATGGTGAGGTAAACAGGATATGCAGCTTTGTTTCCAGAAAATTGAGTCAGTTAAGTTTTATTGGTCACAATAATTATGGGAGCCAGGGTAGCTCCAGGGGGTAGATGGGACTAGGATACATTGTTAGGAGATATAACATGCTAGATGGTAGAACATTTACCTGAAGAACGTGTCAAAAAATGTGTTACCACTTTGCGGTATTCATTTCAGTGTAAATTCTATTCTTTAGTGTCTTTTCTGAGAAAACTTTCTGACCAGCAAAAACCATCTCAGGAGAGAGTTGAGGATCCTTCCAGAGGCTTTTGATTGCTTTAACAGAATCTTGATGTTGAAGAGTAAAGGATTCATTTGGTCTTTCCTTAAAACTAAGTATAGTGACCTTCCAATCACCAGCTTTCTCTGGAATAGCATCAAGCTTCTAGTGAAGTCCTCAAATGTTATGATAGGAAAGGCCAAGCCGTTCAACAACCTAACTTACAATCAGAACCAAAAATCAAGGTCAATTAAATTTACTTACCCCTGGAGTTTCCAGAAGCTGGTTAAAAGCATTATGTCCAGGTCTATCTTTCACAGCCCAATTTGCTATTTGCCTGTCCAGTTCTGATGCAAATGAAAAGAAGAGATTGTGTTTGCCATCGTTGCCCATGACAATATCACCATCCTTGTCAACTGAAAAATACTTTGGTAGTGGATCATGTCGGTGTATCTTGCCTGCTATCTTATCAACCTGTATAACATGTTCATCATTGTCATCATCGAGGACAGTGTGCCTTGTGTTTTCTACTCCTCAAAGAATTTGATTTGCTGCTGACTGTGGCCCTGGTCCTGCAATGCCCTGTCCTACTTCAGGTTCCTCAGGAGGAAGAAAATTGAATTCATCCTTGTAGGGTCCAAAGTCCATGTCAACGTCTGCCTCAAAATCCATATCACGCTCTGGATCATAGTTTCCCCATTCTTTACTGCCCTCTGGCTCAGGAGTGGGTAGAGGAAGATCGTCATTGTCATTGAGCCCCAAGTCCCTCAACTTTCCCTTTACATACCAGGCACAGGACCTCGTAGTACTGAGGTGTAGATTCATAGATGGTATACTGGTAAACCAGCATTCAAATTTAGCTTTGCAGGGATAGTTCATCTTGCACAGACAAAGGATGAGTGAGAGGGATAGACAAGATTATATTGTCAGGAAGAGTATAAACAGGATGGCATCAAGTCCAGTAGTTATGTGACTGATAGCAACAATAAAACGAGTGACCATTGCATGCCTATTGCGTGAGGTCAAATAATGGCTTGGCATACTCATTTGCCAAGAGCACAGCCACATCCAAGAACATTTGACATCCAGCCCACTAGGTAATTTGGCTGAAAACCAGATTTCAAATGTCATCAGATGTGGCTCAAAAGAGTGTGCCAAGCCATCATTTACCCTGAATCCATTTAAATCGTGGCTGTACCTTCTGTATTTGGCAAGATATAGCCCCATCAAAATTGTTATCAGTAAGGCTCCAACTGTACTATCTACCTACCGTATATATACAGTAAATACCGTATATGTACGTATATGTATAGAGCTGAGCCTGGGGTCATGCGTATACAGTAAATATACGGTATACTGTACAGTTATACGGTTAGGGTTTGATGGCCGGCCAGGTGGCTTATAAGACACGCCGCGTTACAACTGATGCTCTTTACAGACGAAGGGTATTCCGAAGCTGCCAGCAATCAACTCAGGCAAGGAATCAGATGGATGTCAGCTTTGAAGAGTGTCCAGGAGCACAAAAAAAAGCAAGGTGCTCGGTGTGGTCCTGGCAATGCCAGTTATTTTCATGACCCTGTCCCTGTTCTTGGTGAACAAGGAAATTTGCAATGGGAATTTTGTTGTCGCCATTGCCCGAGGTATTTTCTGTCTTTTCAATAATTGAGTAATGGCATTTAATCCCAGGACAGTGTTTGTTCATTCGCCAGAACTGTTGATGGCAAAGATATCACCTTCGACAGTGAGCCCACCCTTCCGCGGCTCAACAACCTTGCATCCCATGTCATGGAGTGCTTGAAAAAATGCGCAAGCAAGGCCGATAGTGAGGACAACAACGCACCGCCATCCAAGAAAATGAATCTTGCTCAATCTGCAGAGTTCATGCGTGAGTACCTCAAGGAAGGAGAGCTGAACCCCAAAGTTAATGCCACTCAGAAGGGGTTTCTCTGCATTTTTTCAGCATGGATTCTTGATGAAAGTCTTCCATGGACAACTGGTGAAGCGCCTGGCCTCCACACGCTTTTTAAATCTCAAAATTCATTTTACACTTCCTACTGACATGACTGTACGCAACCAATTGGCACAGATATTTGCGGAGCTTCATGGAAAAGTTGTAAAAGCATTTGTGGTAAATTTGAAGCGTCAAATAGTACGTGTAGCAATCTGACTCTCTTACAGGGTGTCAACTCAAAGATCGCCTTTGCGACAGACACTTGGACTACCAAACAAATGGTCTATACATTCGCGTGTACCATCAGTTCTTTTATTAGCTCCGACTGGGAACTTATTAGCTATGTTGTGGATTTCAAACCACTCGAGGACAAGGAACATGAGGGCCACCGTCAATGATGTTCTAGTTGCCACCATTGGGCATATTATTCTATCACGCTATGGCATCCCATGGAATCCAGATATGCACATCCACTGTCTTGCTCACATCGTGAACTTGGTGGTTCAAGATTTTTTAGCTGCCATCGGTGAAGTAGAGCATAACGCCACAACATTTGATTATTTTGAGCTCCATAAAAATGAACCTGTCCATTATGACATCAATGCAGATGAAGACCAGATTGCTCTTGAAAATGAGGTTTTTGACAGCGATATTTCAGTGTCAAAGGACTACATTCTCGAGCCGGAAGAAAAGGAAGTACACAATCAAAGTCCATTGAAAAAGACACTGATAAATTCAAGATATAATGTCTTTTAACGTTGCCTGTAAGCTTTGATTTATCACCACAAAGATTGTCTCTTCACCTCAGCACCGCGGACGCTTCCATAAGATTGCCCACATCAAATATGCAGAGAATCCATCCACCAAACATCTAGCTGGGTTGATGGTTGTTTGAGACGTTTGTACTCAATGGAATTACACCCAGGCTATGATTGAATGAGGGTTGGAATTACGCCAGGCAAGTACTATGCTACATATTACTTTCCTGTCTTGGAAGTTGATTCGCTTTAATGATCACAAGCTATTGATCAATGGCTCACTGATACCAGAGAAATGGATGAGATGAGATTGAACCGCGCTGACTGGCAGCTGCTTGATCAGTTGAATAAAATACTTAAGGCATGTTTCGTACATCTCATAGAATTGGTTTGTTACTAATTATCTTTTGCCAGGTTTTTACTGAAGTGACTCTCCAAATATTGCAGGCGTCTATGCCAACTCTTCCTTTCGTCCTTCCTCTCTACCTTCACATGGAACACCACCTTAATACCTGCAGTAATGACTTTGACTTGCCGTATGATATTTGAAGTGGGGCTGATGCTGCACTCAAGAAGTTGTTCAAGTACAAGAAACTCGCTGTAACGCTTGCCGAAGCTAAAGCCATTGTCGAGCAAGAAATGGTGACAAAAGCAAAGGTTTTGCTTGAGCATGTTGCAACAAGCTACCTCAATGAAGCGTCCACGCTCTGCAAGGTTTCTCCAGCCGCAAACTAGAGTTCAGAAGTTTCAAAGCTGTCTTCATCAGGTAGCTTCATGGATGAGGCATGTGATGTCAAAGTTTCGGAAGCTCTGGCTGCAGAAACTACCTCCACACCACATAAATTGTTGGAGGACAAAATTAAACGGTATGTTGCATTCCAAGGCAGAAAAAGAGAGCTACAGAAGCCATTGGCTTGGTGGAAGGTGCGTAGATTCACATCAAAATTTTATAATCTGCTTAGAGTTGAATTTCTACAGGAACACAAGAGACTCTTCCCGACCATCACTCGCGTTGCCCGTGATATTCTTGCCATCCCTGCACAAGTGTTTCTGTTGAGTGTGTCTTTTCTAAGTCTTGACACATTTGCTCTGACGTCCGGGGCTCTTTAAAGGCGGAAACTATCACTGAAGCTTTGCTTTCAAAAGTATGGATTTGGAGCAGCCTTTTTGACCTGAATGAACCCCAAGTACCTCGCCAAAAGCATGGCAGTATGATGGATGTCGATTGTACATAGGTTTTATAGTAAAATTTGCCTCCTTTTAAAACCATATACAGATTACTCTATAACCATATATATATACAGTAAACAACTGTATCTGTATATTTAACCCTTGAGCCCTATATGTATACTATATGGTTGGAGCCTTAGTTATCAGACTTTGTTAAAATCAGTTTGACAGACGGGAATTTTTCCCAAAAAGGAAATACACCCTCAGATCAAAGTTATCTATTTTTAGACCTGTTTAGCATTTTAAATTATGTCGTCATCATACCCTTTCCTTATTGAGATATGGACCATTCTATCTAGCTACATATGTCACAATAATATATGAGCATATACAGGTGTCTCATTCACCCCCGCCACATCTACTATTCAACTGCAAGACCGACGCAGCTCGAATGCCACATCCGAGACAAGGATGAGGATGTACCGGGGCTGCCTGTGTAATGCGACTGCGACAGCACTCACACTCGTTTGCAGCCGACCCCCAGACCGCAATGCAGAGGAGATGTCGACCTGCATGGGTGGCAAGTGACTTTGGTGCCAGCTTGGGGTCTGGACACGTCAAGCCCCCATCCTCACTCGTACCACCGTCGCCTCGTCCTCTGGAGACCGCCATGCCCACCTCATCCCCTCGAATGTCCGGCAGCTCGCAGTCCCCCACCCCCCGCTTATCTACAATCCGAACCACATCAGCAGCTGGCGAGTTCAGGCAAGGACACGAAGGGACGAGAAGCACAGCTAAGGTGGTATGGGCAAGGTGAACAGCAGGACAGGTGTCCTGCTGCCGTTATAATGCTTTAATTTTATGTAGTTTTGATGTAGTAGTGTAGTTTCTAATATAATCTGTTATTTTCTATCTAAATGACAATCTAATAGAACCTTGAGAGGAGGATGAGGCGGTAAAAACAGTGAATAAATCTATTTTTAGCACCCATGCCACACATTCATTCATTGTTTAACCCCTTTCTGGGCACATTTCAAAATAAAAATTATATCATTAGGTTTGTATTTACAAGGCAATCAAGAATATGCATTGATAACAGGAGGGACGGACAAAATGCAAGAAATATTGCAGGTGAACTGATCAAATCTATTGTTATCACACGTCCAAAAATAGCCAAATAGGCGCGACACTTCTGAAAATGGAACCAGGACCCCATTGGGACTTCTGGAATCCGTTGTTGCTCCTCCTGCAGCCTCTCCCGCCGCCCCGACGGGGTGACCGACATCCCAGATGGGATGTAGGTACCAATAAACATACCCCCTGGCGCTTTTTCTGCCCCTCCTGCCGCCCCCAACAACAAGCAGCAGCAAATATATGTTTTTGATGGGCTTACTGATTTATTCCTGTGCCTAAAGCCGCCCAAACAATGAGCAGCACCCATTATACAGTGCCTGACACCATGGGGGACATTGTTTACATTTGTTTACAACACCCCGCCACCCTTGAGCACCCATACACCCATCCCCGGTGTGCCCAACCACCCTAGAGCAGCATAATATATATGGACTGCCAAAAGACAGACTGTGTTTTTACAGTCTGGATGTATGAGGCATGTCTGGCTAAACACAGTCATCAGCAAAACTGCGCTGACCTTACCCTACAATACATAGCCCATGGAAGGTTCACATGGTCCACATGGTGTGGAAAGTTTTAAGTAAACTTCTATCGGAATAGGTTCAAACTATTTCCTTGTATAGTTGCCCAAATATGGCAGAAGTGCCAATTTTAGGCAACCTTGAATGCTTGTCACATTCTGGGATAACCTTGTAAGATAGCCTAACTTTGTTTGTCCTTCTATGTACATGGATAGCGTGTCACCAAGGAATCAATATGTCGTTGCCAAAAAAAAACCCCAGGTGTAGTGTGTGATGAAAAATTTAATTCCCTACAGACCACAATGTCTTGAAGGGCCGAAATGTTATTGCACATATGAGGACTCAAACCGCCGAGCTCAAACCCAATGGATGAACATACCTAAACCACTGCGCCACGGAGGATATATCTGTAGGCTGAATTTTAGTAATCATGATGGTGGGTGTTATGGAACATACCCAAATATAGAATCTCGGAACACAAAGACTATCGCCCGAATAAAGACTCCGAAGACATGAGTCTCAACTGACTCAACCTCGCGACTTGAAGGATATGGGAGCTTGTAGATAATAGTAGAATACGGTAGAAGATTCCGCATAAACATGTATATAAGACTCGCTGTAAATACTATGAAATCCATCCATCTTTTACCCTCGAAATATCAGTGCAAACTAAGTTCCTTTCTCGTCCTAAGTCTTACAGGGGTCCTGTAACACACGCTATTGCCAGTGCAGTACATAGCGGCGAGCCTCGTATTAAAAGGTTAAATAGGATATTATTTTCTCATCTTAAAATCTACTAACTGACTAGCAAGTCGTTACTCGATTCCGAACTCTATTTTACTTGCGAACTTCAACATTGGTGGACACATTGGGAAATCGAGTTATTAACGACTTCTCGAATACGTTCAGTGAGTTATTTTAATTCATAAACTAACCATGTCCCTTACACAGACCGAACGGGAATTACCTCCTCACATGCCTGACACGACTGGGACTCAAGGAGACAATACCGAGGATATCGATTACGATTTAACCCCTCTAACCCCTCTTCAAGGACCGATTAGTCAAGCTGACTTCACGGGAGAAATAACGATTGGTCTTCTTAATCTACTGACTCTCCAATCGGCTTCCCGGTATAGATCCGACGCAGACCTATCTGACAGGAGGGTTCACGCGCTAGCTCTCGCGGGGGATTATTTTCGGAGAGTTATTGATAAGGATGCGGCTTTTTCTAGGCGACTTTGTAGGGATGTTTTTAATACTACTGAAAATAACCTGGATGATTTGTTAATGTCCGTAAGGAAGGTTGAGACAAAGAAGGGAGTTGCATACACAGTCAGACGAGAAACTTACTCTGATCTCATGGGCGCTCTTTACAGAGTACTCAAGGAATTAAAGGATTTTGTTCTGGTTGAAGGATATGCAGTTCCTCCTCTTCCTATCTGGGGAAAATCGGGTGATATTAATTCATTCCATACAGAAAACGACTACGAAATTCTGGCGATCGCATTTCGAACCGAGGTAGAAGGGTTTCTGAGGACTTTTGATTCAGTTTACAATTTTGCAGAGGCTCAGCCAAAGAATGCGAATTTATTCGGAATTGATGATCCTAATTTAAGTGTATTTCATTCACATAGATCGCCTTCGTTGAACAAGAAGAAATTCCGAGGACACCACGAAGACGAAGAAGAAGTACACACCTCAACGCCTCTAAGACCTGGAAGGCGTCATTCCTCCATGTACCAATACAGCGCCGACGGACTAAGTCGCTTGAAAAACACTACGATAAATAGTCACGCTCGCGACAAGCCACCGACTGCAACATTGAAAAACCTTCTCGATAATGTCGGAGATAGGTTCCGAAACGAGGAACGAGAGCGAACTCCAGAGTCGCCTATTCAACCGCCGAGACAGCCAACTGGTAAAAGAAACCACGACAAAGGAAATAACGGAAGCGCTCGAGGTCAGAGAGGAGGATCACCACCCGATCCATCTGACGACGATGATGAAGACAGCGATGACGACTCGAGACGCCGAGGACCTCATAGACCGCCAAGAAACCTACGACAGACGGACGGCAATCGAGGTAATGATAAAGCAAGAACCACTTCGAACAGCGAGACGACCGAACGACAGCCTCAAGAGGCTCACTTCGACATCAAGCTCAAGCCTGAGACCGTGCCGAAGTGGGACGGCAACACGAATACGCTAGTCAGATGGCTCGCGAAGGTGAATAACCTTGCACTTATGTCCAAGACCGTATTTACTCAGTTAGGGAGAATTGTTCCTAGATGTTTAGAAGGTGCAGCGGAGGTTTGGTATTGGTCTTTGCCTAGCAAATTTCGCGATTCGAGTGAGAAAAATTGGGATACATTGCGTAACACAATTACGGATTACTACATGAATCGCAAGTGGCTAGATCAACAGAAGAGCAAGGCCAACCGCGCTTACTACAGGGAACCTAGCCACTCGAAGGAAACGCCTAGCGAGTATTTCATACGTAAAACTGAACTTTTGAATATCGTTTGGACTTTAGAGGACTCCGAATTAATTCTGGAAGTCATGGAAGGCGCTCCGGCTAACTGGAATACAGTCCTCACGACCCAGCTCTACGCAACCGCTATAGAATTCCAGGCCGCTATTCGATATCACGAAGACACTTTAATGCGTATGAACACGCCGACAAATTTTTCGCAAAACCGCAATAAGGAGTATCCTAACCGCGATTACTACTCAGCGCGAGTGCACTTAGTGGGCGCTTTCAAGTCTATGGAGCCGCCCAAGTTCCCCAAGGACGATTCTAACGTGTCAAAGAAAGGATTAACACCGGAAGAAAAGGGCGCTCGGCCCTGCTTGGATGAGCCCGTGAAAGTCATAATAGACACTGGTTCGGATATTACTCTTATTTCATCTTCAACCTTGGAGAAATTGCAAATTAAACCGAAGATTAAGAGTGGACAAAAGATTAACCTCATTCAGGTAACCGGAACAAGTTCTATTTCAGGTTTTGTTGATCTCGATGTTTGTTTCCAAACGGAAGAAGGACCAGTAAAAATCACTGTCGAAGCCTACGTTGTCAAAGGAATGACTACGCCTTTCATTCTCGGAAATGACTTTGCGGATCAGTACTCAATTTCAATCATTAGAAGAGAAGGTAGTACATTCTTAGAATTCGGGGCTTGTGGTCGGTCAATCCAAGTTGAAAACTCTATCGGCTCTATTCTATCTGACGAACAAGGTCAAACTTTTCAAATTCGGACGTTGCCCGAATTAAATTCCTCTAACTTCAGATCCAGACGTCACCGTCAACGACAGAAATTAAGGACCAAAGAACGAAGACGACGTGGTTCCGGAGAAGTGCGCGCAAATGAACGACAAGTCATCCCACCCTTTTCCAGTAAGTCGATCCCCGTCACACCACACGTACTTAATGAGGAAAATTCTATCTTTGTCGAACGGCAATTTATCTGTGACAAAAATATGAATATATGTATTGGAAATCCTGACACTCTATTCTCTGCCGAACATCCGACTCTTCACATTTCGAACTTTTCCGACACTCCGTACACCGTGGCCAAAGGACAAGTTCTTGCGCATGCGCGAAATCCTCGAAACTGGCTTGATCGAGAAAACACATTTAGTGCACAAGACCAAGCTAGAATTCATGCGCATGCCGCGCTAATTCGAAATTTAGTCTTAGAAAGGGAGACTAAGCTCATCAGAGCCGAGACAGAGATTACCTCGAAGGCTCAACGCAATGCTACCGAGGAAAATGACCCTTCTGCGACAGAACCTATTGAGGGAGGACCCAAGACATCCGAAGTCCCACCCGAAAATATACCACGGGATAAATTACTAACAGAAGTAGATATTTCTTCAGCATTAACAAAGGAACAACAGCAACAATTAGAGGCTATAGTGCTATCAAACGAACAAGCTTTCGGACTTGATGGGCGGCTGGGAAATTACTCAGGCAAGGTAGAAAAATTCAGATGAAGCCAGGCACTACCCCGATATCTTTACCGCCATTCCCATCATCGCCGGCAAAGCGAGAAATCATTGATAAACAAATGGATTCCTGGATTGCACTTGGAGTTATTGAACCCTCGAATAGTCCATGGGCAGCCCCAGCATTCATAGTTTATCGGAACGGTAAGCCCCGTATGGTCATAGATCTACGAAAATTTAATGAATGTGTAATTCCTGATGAATTTCCTTTACCCAGACAGGACAATATTTTACAAGCGCTGAATGGAGCGCAATGGTTAAGTACCCTTGATGCCCTAGCTGGATTTACCCAACTAACCTTAACAGATTCCGCCGCTGAAAAATTAGCATTCCGCACGCATCGAGGATTATGGCAATTTCGACGTATGCCGTTTGGATACCGGAACGGCCCTAGTGTTTTTCAACGAGTCATGCAAAATGTTCTTGCTCCGTTCCTCTGGATTTTTGCTTTAGTATACATCGATGACATCGTAATATTTTCCTTGACTTTCGAAGACCACTTACTCCACCTGGATCAGGTTTTTCGAGCTATCAGCAAAGCAAATATCACATTGTCACCTTCGAAGTGTCATTTAGCTTATCAGTCCCTACTGTTACTTGGGCAAAAGGTATCCAGATTAGGACTTTCAACTCATAAGGAAAAGGTAGATGCAATTGTCAGCCTTGAATCACCAAAGGACATTCCTGAGTTACAGACTTTCCTTGGTATGATGGTCTATTTTGCAAGCTACATCCCTTTTTATGCATGGATTGCTCATCCACTATTTGAACTACTGAAAAAGGAGAATAAGTTCGAATGGACTGAGGTCCACGATGAAGCTTTTTCGCTTTGCAAAGAAGTTCTGAGCAATGCACCAATTAGGGGATATGCTAAGCCGGGTTCACCATACCGAGTATATACGGATGCATGCGATTATGGGCTCGCGGGAATACTACAACAAGTTCAGCCAATCACTATTAAGGATTTAAGAGGCACTAAGGTTTACGATAAACTAAAGCGAGCATTCACAGCTGGTGAACCCGTTCCGCAATTAGTAATCTCACTCTCTAAGGAGATTAATGACGTACCGGTGTCAGGTAAATGGGGAAGGACATTTGAGGAGACAATAGTACACATTGAGAGAGTCATTGTACCGAACGTGAAGCCTTAGCGCTTAAAGAAGCGCTCATTAAATTTCAACCGTTTTTGGAAGGAGAGCACATCTTAGCAATCACGGATCACGCCGCGTTAACCTGGAGCAAGACCTTTCAAAATATTAACCGACGATTACTTACCTGGGGAACAGTATTCTCAGCTTATCCAAATCTAAAGATTATTCATCGGGCTGGAAAGGTTCACTCAAATGTGGATCCAATTTCTCGACTCCGACGACGTATACCTTTTTCAGAGGGACCTGTAACGGACGAAAACTCGGTAATAGAGCTATCTTCGTCAAACGACCCTTTAAAAAATATGTTCGATGAGTTAGGTGATTGATTCGAGGAAAAATTATTAGGAGTCGCTAAAGGTTTTAATCAATCCGAAGCCGTTGATTTGACCAAGTGTTCCACGGCCATTACTAACGAAATTAATGGATCTAATGATCTACCCACCATATCTTGTACATTATCTGACTGTTATTCTGTACTAGTTGGATTAAGTAACGAGGAAACCGAAATCTGGAAGAAGGAATATTTCAATGACAATCATTTCCTTGAAGTTATTGAAGCCTCCCGGAATGGAATCGAAGGGAAATTCCAACACTACCATTATGCAGAAGATGGTCTGATTTATTTTGAGGACGCCCTCGGAAATAATCGCCTCTGTGTTCCATCATCTCTGCAACAAGGAGTAATGGAAGAGGTTCATGAAGGTAAAACCGAAACTGCGCATGCTGGTTATCATAAGACCTATAATCGGATAGCTTCCACTTATTACTGGCCGCGTATGTCGCGAGATATCAAGCTCTTCACTACAAGCTGTGACATTTGTCAAAAAATCAAACCTAAACGGCATGCGCCATTAGGTTTACTGCAACCCATTCCTATTCCGACTCAACCATTCGAGGTTGTATCTATGGATTTCATTCCAGAATTACCGATTTCTGAAGGCTGTGACAATATTTTAGTCATTGTCGACAAACTCACAAAATATGGTATTTTCATTCCATGCACCACCAATATCACAGAGACAGAAACCGCAGCTTTATTTTTCAAACATGTAATTTCGCACTATGGAATTCCTAAGCAAGTTATCACTGATCGCGACCCTCGGTGGCGCAACGAATTCTGGGGAGAAATTTGTCGACTTATGGGAATGAAGCGTGCATTAACTACAGCCTACAACCCTCAAGCTGATGGACAAACGGAAGTTCTTAATCAGACATTAGAAATATCATTACGAGCTTATGTCGAGCCTTCGAGAGATGATTGGGTCAATCACATTGACGGAATCATGCTTGCTTATAATTCTACCCCACACACGGCTACTTCATTTCCACCAGCCTATTTGCTCCGAGGATATACGCCTATCACACGATCAACGATTATACACTCTGGCAATCACATTAGTCGCGATATAGCGGTTCCGAATAATCAAGAATCAACGGATCAACGAGCTGTTGATATGATGGAACAATTTCTTGCCGACAGAACTCAAGCACTTGATGCTCTCAAAATCGGACAAACTCACCAACAATCCAGTTATAATAATGGCCGCTTGAATAAAGAGTTTGAAGTAGGAGATCTAGTTTTATTAAACCCACACTCTTTAAATCTACTTCGTAAAGAAAAAGGACGAGGTCAAAAGCTACTTGGGAAGTACGAAGGACCCTTCGAGATCCTCAGGAAATTAAGTCCGGTAACTTACCATATTCGTCTTCCGGTGTCTTATGGAATACACCCGATCATCAATATAACGCATTTGGAATCTTATACGTCATCACCATCTAAATTTGGCACGCGTTCGACGCGACCTGCCATGCGCGATTCCTTCAACCAAAAACCTGAGGTTGAGTTAGTCGGTATACTAGATGAACGACTTCGGAAGGTTCGAAAAGGAAGAAGAGTTCGTGAGTACAGAGTTCGGTATGTTGGCTATGGACCGGAGGATGATGAGTGGCTCACGAAACAGGAGTTGAGAAATGCACCGGAGGTTTTGCTGGACTGGAAAAAAACGAGGCTCAGCCGGTCCTTTCATGAAAGAACGGCAAGCTCTGAGATTTCTCCAGAAATCTAGAGAACGAACCAGAGTATTCTACAGTGACGTACGCTTCTTCAGATGCGTCATTCCTCCCATATTTATCGTCCTTTCATGCAACAGAAGTTATAAGCCCGTCCAAATTTTCGAATTCCCTCATTCCAACGCCCATCTTCTCTTCGCTATTAGCCTCAACACTCTTACTATCAGTTCAATCTTCTCTATACCATCTCAAAAGATGACTACTACCTCTAACTCTTCCTCCCCTTCCGTCACTGCCAAGTTTCCTTTCATGTCTCCGCAGTCATTCATCGCCGACCCTACCGCACTTCAGTGAACCCCTTGATAGTAGTCTTTAGGTTGGTTAATTCCTGATAGCATACCCAACCTAAAGGGTGTCCAAATATAAGTTCTAAAAACATATTTCTACCTTAAAATATATGTTAGATATAAAATATTTATCAATATATAAATGTATTAATATATATACATTGCATATATATCTGATAAAAACATATGTGTGCCCTTTGAAACATAATTTTCATTGTCACATTGGGTGTCAGGGGTCCTAGAAGTCAAAAACTTGTTCTGGGCTGCTAAAAATGAGTATTATCCATTGGTTTCATGGCTAGGGCTTCTGTTATACATAATATCCTTGCTTTGCAATGATTTAAAATTGCTTTACTGTGAATTCAAATGGACTACAGGCCAGACAAGCTTGATATGTCGGTTGAATATTCACTGGACCATCAAACCAACTTGGATGATCATTAGCCCAACTCAGATGATTGTTAAACCAACTCAGATAACCATTAGACTATTCGGATGACCACTAAACCAACTCGGATGATCATTAGACCACTTGGATGACCACTAAACCAACTCAGATGGCCACTAAACCCACTTGGGTGACAACTCGGATGATCATTAGACTACTCGGATGACCACTAAACCAACTCGGGTGACAACTCGGATGATCATTAGACTACTCGGATGACCACTAAACCAACTTGGGTGACAACTCGGATGACCAATAAACCAACTCGGATGATCATTAGACTACTCTGATGACCAATAAACCAACTCATATTATCATTAGACTACTCAGATGACCACTAAACCAACTCAGATGACATTAGACCACTTGGATGACCACTAAACCAACTCAGATGACATTAGACCACTCAGATGGCCACTCAACCAACTCAGATGGCCACTAAACCCACTCAGGTGACTACTCAGGTGATGATTAGACCACTCGGATGACTATGAGACTACTCGGATGGCCACTAAACCAACTTGAGTGACAACTTGGATGGCCATTTTGTAATAAATAAGGTCTTTGCCATTGATTGCAGCCTAGATGAACTTGGCATGTCTGTTAATTTTAACTTAAGTATTTATTTGTTCTATTACCAATATATATTTGGACTCTGCAACATATGTTGCAGGAAATATATATATATATTCCAGTGATATAATATATTTGCTATTGCAAAAACATATGTTTTTTTCAGTGAATATATGTTCATTTGGTTCAAAAAATATTTAGAATAGTTGTGAAATATATATTTAGTTCAATGTATATATATTCAGGACATTGCAACATATATATTTAGTCCAATATATATATATATTCAGGATGTTACAACATATATATTTTGCTTATAAATATGTTTGTGTATTGAATATATATTTTGTATTCAAAATACATGTAGGCAACAAATTTTATTTAATAATATTTGAATCATTCAAATTCCAATCCAATATTTTCCAAGTTATCAACTAATTCTGCATCTTCAGTATTACCTTCCTCATCTGTTTCATATATATCCATGTCTTCTTCGTCTTCATCTTCATTTATCCTACCCTTCAAAAAGCTTTCTGAAATTTCAAATCTGTGTGCTTCTTCTAATTCTTCCAATGTTGGCCCCCATGATTCTTCAAGATCTTTGGGAATGACTCGCACAGCTGGTATCCAGTTCAAACAAAGTCGGAGGAGATATTTTTTCCGCTCCACAAGTTGATAAACCAAGTCTGGATCATCTGATGACCAAGACAACGCATTAACAGCAATAACCCATTCTTCTCTCATCCATTGCTGCATTGAAATTTTTTCTTCTACCAAACGGTGTTCCTCTTCAAGACAACGATCAAGTTCTAACAAGGCCTTAATTCCTGTTCGAATGTTATCATTTCCCAACCACTCAGGAATCAAAGACCCATCATCGTTATCATCAGTCAGTCCGATATCTTGCCAGATATCATCATCAACATCCAGTTTAAACAACCCATCCAGTTCAATTGGAAGAGCAGCAATAGCTCCTCTAGGGGCTTTTCCTGATACAATCATCTTTGACATTTCACTGCAAAGCTTATTGTAATTGCGAGCCAAGGTCTGAATTCCAGGTTCCTTCCTCTTCAGCTGCTGTTCGGTATGCTTTTGCAACTTGGCATGATTTACGGTAGAGCGATAAGCTCGTTCAATGTTTTCTAGTTCAAATTTTCTTTGCCGTAATCGATCACGTATACGCTGTTTCAATGCCAAAGCATTCATGCGAGTCTTCAAAAACTCATTTCCCATCAATTTGGAAAGATTCAGCCTGCCATCCACCGATAACTTTGCTTTTTTGTTAGAAATAGCCTTTTGAGCCTTTTTTAACTTTTCAGCTAGTTCTTCCAGATTTTCTTGGATGGTCATAGCATCAAGACCCTCATCATAGACCCCTGATTCCAGCATAGTTTCAAAGTCTCCAACTTGAGTTTTATAAGACTCCACATTCTTTGAAAGAAGCAATATTTCTTCAATTTCTTTGTTTGCAAGAAATTTAGATTGCTTTTTGAGAGGCTTTGTTTGCTCTGTTACTTGTTTGTTCCATTCACTTCGAAGAGTGGCTTCATCAGTCCCCATTGCATAGACCTCCTCCAGGACTTCCTTGGCATCACTTTTCCTTAATGATGTGGCAATCCATTTACGCTTTAACCAGCCTCCCAAGCCAAACATTGACTTTTCATCCAGATGTTTCACTTGAGTATCGATAGTATAAATACGGTTGTAATATCCAGACACTCGGCAGGAAGGAATCAATGACTTGATCATGCTCCAGAATCTTTCACATCCTTCACCATCAGTGAGACCAAAACCTTGACATTTGCGAGGATGATATATCAGCTGGCAAGGCCACTGGTGTCCATATGCATGGAAAACTGAGATTCCAAAAATAATACGGTCCAAGAAATTCTCCAGAAACTGATATTTTTCACAGCTGCGGTGAAGCTGACATCCAATATCATAAAGTACCCCCATACGCATATTGGCAGGAATATGTTCAAAAAGCTTCTGCAACAGCGACAGTGCATAATGCTGTTTTTCACCAGCAGATGTCATATTGACAAGCCATAGCACACGGTCATGGCGGCACAACATTGCCATCAAGCCAGTATCAGCGAAAAACAATGTGCTCGCTTTCATACGTTTCTCATCAGCAGCAACAAAAGAGTCATTACAGCCATCCAAGACACTGGTTGGTATCCGCATGCCAGGCTCATAGTCATCTGCATGTGTAGTCTGGTGTGAAGAGTGGCTCTGATGATCTTGATTTGCAGGTGTCTTCTTAGGCCTTTTAGCTTTCGTGCTTGGACGGACCTCCTCAACTTCTGCTTCCATAGTGTCAACATCTTCCTTGGAAACAAATACTGTATCAGGGTGAGTGCGAGGTGCTGCCCATGCCTGACTATCTGACTTGCGGCGCTTTTGAGTAAAGCAAGCATCAATGCAAACAATAGCATCCACACTAGATATTTATGTTAATATGTTAGAGATAAATATAAGTCAAACTTACATTTCATCCTTTTTACACCAATTTTCTCCACCAAAGCAAAGAGGACATCTTTCTCGAAGATAATCACTGGGTCGATTACCTTCTGCTGGATTATTAAAACCTGGAGTTACTGGTGGACTTGACATGTCAACATCAGGCAAGTGTTCAGGTTGATATGAAATATCTAGCATATCAAATATTTAAAAAATTCAAATCCAATAATTGAGTTGGACAAACCATTCATTTCACTGTCCAGATCCTCATCATCCATTGATAGGATAGCCCCCCGAACTTGGTCCAAGTAGTTTCGCAACATGACATTTTTGGTATCATTTAAAGTTGCATACCAGTGGAGAGCAGCCCCAAAACGACCCCGCAAGCTGTTCTATAAACAGATAAGAACCAACAAAAATAATAGAAAATATTATACTTACTCGAGTCTTAAGTTTGAACTTACGAGCACTTAGAAAACCCTCCAATGTCTCACACCATGCTGTGGTATTAGGAGCTGCATTTACAAAAAGCTCCCGTGCAAAATCCAAGACATTGAGATCAACTGCCAAAGAAGGCTCAGATGGAGCACAAGGAAATAATCCTCGGGCCAGTAGCTGCAGAGCTGGTTCTGTACAAGTGCAAAGTACAATTTTCTCAAGCCCTTATAATATATTCACTATGTCAGGATTTTATACACAACTAAAGCAAAAGACATACTTTCAAAAAACACACATGAAACTTCTAATAACCTTCCCTCAGTGCAACCTGCACACCCTTTCTCTTGCCTTACACCATCCATATCTCTCAACCCTGAAGTCTCCCTCAAAAGTTGCATGTAGGGCTTTAAGAGCTGAGGGATAATGTCCTCACTCCACTTCCTCCACTGCCGCTTCTTCTTTCCAATCCGCTTGGCAGCATCATCAATATCAGCAGCATCGCCAACACCCTCATCCTCATAACCCAAGGGGACATCAACCACTTCCTTCTCAATAGTATTACCCTGAGCAACTACTTGTGAAAACGACCCAGTTGGAGCATACACACGGCCTTGCACACCAACCACAGCATGTGGTACACCATAAGGACGACGTCCAAGAGGAACAGTCTCCAAAGGAAACAACCCAGGAATAGGGGCCTCCCCCTGCTTCCTATCACGAGTCTGCCGGAAAGCATTAGGCATGACAAAAGAGCAAGCAGATCAAGGTATAACAAGCACAGGAGAGAACAAGGGAAAGGAAGGAAGGTTCGAACAAAATTTACCACCTTTTATCTTACTTATGACAGACACATGCCAAGAACACGCGGCAAGAGATATAATTAAAACAAAAGTGATCACCACTCAGGTGATCACTTTACACGAGGTACGAGATATATACATCAAAAAACCTATCAAACAATGTCAGCTATGGTGTTTAGAGCCCGAAAAGCACTCACTGCAAGAAATTATCCCCCATTTCATGAGACCAATGCATCACCTCAAATGCCACACCTCAAATGCGCCTCGGAAGAGGGTGGGGAAGCGACGGCGCCCTTCGAAAGTAGTTGAAAAATGTCTGGCAGTATAACGGAAAGGCCACCCGTTCAACTGCAACCACACTCTCTTCAGAGAACTCCTTGAACCGATCGGTTTTCTCCAAGTAGACGGACATCGTGTCAAGCCGTTTTGCTTCTGGACTATCTGGCCACGTCGATAGAAGAATACGAAAAGCCTCAACAAACTCCGCACGAACTTCCCACTGAGCAGCTCCAAGTCCGTCGTCGTGCGTCGGAAGATCCATCTGCAAGTACGAGTTGGTGGGTAAACATGCACGAACCATCGAATCACGAAGGGCAGCTTTCATCTCAAACCAACGGTGGCGAGGGTAAATGCATTGGTCGAGGGCCGAAAGTTCAAGACGAAAGTTATTCTCGTACAGATCCCAAACAACCTCTTGAATCAAAGTTGTTGAAAAAGAGACGTTGCACCCAGGGAGATCCATCGCCGATGCCACCTTCTCACCGGCCCAAAACACGTCAATTGGTCCAGTGATGCCAGAAAGATCCATGGCAAACACATCAGTGCTCTTCATTCGTTTTGCTGGCCGTTGAGCATCGGATGTAGGAGTTCGCATTCCCAACGAAACAGCAACCTTGTCCACCAAAAAAGTCTTCCACTCGGTGGGATTCGGAAGGGTTCTGTCGGTCTCCTTTCGCTGGGACGTGCGCATGAGCCATGCCTTCCGAAGTACCAACCAGCAGAGTAAATAAAGGGTCCTTCGACCTGTTGCATTGAAGATAAGATTAGGGTCCATGGTGTGATAACCGTGCAGGAGGTCCTGATCTTCGTGCTCTTTGGTGAGAGCAAGATCGGTATTGACAGCAGTAAGGGCCTCCGCCCACGTGTTATTTAAAGGCGTAACATAGGGAGAGGAGATGGTTTGGAACTTGTCCATGTTCACGTTGACACGAGAAGCGGGGCCTGCAACAAGGCAGGAAGTTGGAATCGGGGTTTGCACAAGCTGACGAGCGAGTCGAAGGTTTGGCTGATAGGGGCCTGGAAGGTAATCAGTTGGAATACATGGTAATCAACAAACTTCCCCATACCTGTTGGCGCTGGCTCGACATTAAAAGTTTGCCCAACCGAGCCTTGGGGACGGCTGCTGTTCTTAACTCCCAAGGTGATTGTGCCAAACCCCGCCATTTGACATGCACGATTACGATCGGCGCAAGCATCCCGTGTACATACGGGGTCTAGATCCATGTAGTCCGCAACGAGGTCTTGAGGAATCGACGGTTGACATTCGGAGCCAATGTTCATCGACTTTGGAATCTGGGAAGCAGGTCGGAGCACCCAAACCTCCACACCAAGGTGGAAAAGGCGTGTGACGACATCATCTATGTTGAAGACAATCGCGCCCATTACAGATTTATCAACAGGCCGAGGACTTTCGCCGAGTAAGCGTCCCATCGGTTTCCAAATGGTGAGATATTCGTAGCAAGCCAGTGTTTCCAGAAAATATCGCTGGAAGGTCGTGAGGGTGAGAAGTGTTTGGGTGAAAGTGAGCGGGGCAAAAGTGAGGACAACGGACGAGAATAGCATCCCGTTTGCGCAGTAGCAGAGGTCGTCCACCTCCTGACCTGTGTGTTTCCCATCTGCGACGAGCTCGTCGACTTGCTTCTTGAGGGTTTTCCTAAGCTCAATAAACTCCTGCACCAGATCCTGGCGGATACGACCAAAATCGCGAAGAACCGTCCCATCTTCCAACTTGAAATCGGTTCGCCGCAATTCGTACCAAATAAGGTGATATTTGTGACGCTTGAGGTCTGGGGGGGCAGGCTTCCTTCGTACATAGGGAAAGTACCACGTCTCCTTGAAATATAACTGAGGGACACGTGAAAAGTCGGCGGTGTAGAAGCTGCCATCCTTCCGGGCGCGAACCTCGCGCTGGTCTTGCACGATGTCAGGAATCCAGTCCGCATTCGGGGATGTGATGACGAGGGTCCTCGGTTTCTCGTGCCCTTGCGAATCCAGCCCTCCTTCTCCATACTCCAGCCCAGGGACTTTGTACCTTAGTCGTCCAATTTCAGCGATCACACGCGCATCGAGAATATTGAAATTAGCTAGAAAGGTTTATGAATTAGGCGCTGCATTATCTGGGACACGCAAAACGAACACTTACGAATATCGTCCCGGAAATACGAGTCGAAGATGGGCAGCTTTGAAGTGGCATATCGCCGACGACCATAACAATCTTCATACGTTCCTTTGGTCTCCGTAAGAAAGCAGAAGGCGTGAATTCAGTTGAAGACCTACCAGAAATGACCGCGGACATGGCGATGGTTTCGAAAACAAGCTGGGTTCCAGGATATACGAGCAAAATCAGCGAACGTAGACCCCCGAAGAACAACAGATAGCCTCGCCAACCCAACGAACGAACGCGAATGCTGACAGCCTAACGATGAGCAGGACGATACCCGTTCGTTGAAGCATTCAAACGTTCAGGTGTCAATCCAGTCAACCCAACACCGAAACATTCAGGCGCCAGGACAACAACCAGCGAAACATTCAGCTGGTTGGGTGGGCGAAACATTCAGCCCACCCTGGAGGAATACAGAGGAAACGGTCTGAGAGTACTCACCTTCTCGAGCGTGAAGTAAGTTTGAGTTGATGAAAGTGGGTGTGATTCTGGGAAGTCGTTGATGAAGTCACGAGGGAATTTGATAAGATAAAGATTAGATTTCAAAATCGCATCATTTGTACTCACTTGAAATCTAATCGTTATCAAGCTCACATAAACAGCTGAGTTGTTGAGCGGTAAGTCGTAGTGTACGGTCGAACAGTGGCTGGATTCCCAATGAAAATTGTCTGACTGATGAGTATTGTGATGGTATAATACAACAAATTTGACGATGCCAAGTGTAGAGACGATGTAGCTACGAAAGATGGAAGTCAATGCAAAACTTATCACGAATTAAACCCTCCCGTGTATCGAGAACGACGTATGTTTGACCGAGCTATGTTGCCATCGCCAAAGGGATTTTCTGTGTGATACAACTATGGTGGTGAAGTTGATACACACAGGGAATCATCAAAGATGATCAGGACTCACCGAAGCGGATGACGCTCGCAAACTAATCGTCATAACTCTGAGATCGGTCCCCTTAAGCTAACTTCAGAATTGACGTAAAGCACGAACAGGTTCAAATACCTGGAACTGAACTGACCTGGCGCGAATAACGAGTGAGAGAGACCACTCCTAAGGGCTCTTTGAAGACGATGGAGACGAGACACTGCAGGGCGAAATAACTGTTAAAGTGCAGAGGGTGGACGAAGCATTCAGCCCTTACATGACCCGGAGAAACATCCGCAAGGATGTTTCCAAAGTGTTCGCCTTCGGTGGTTAGATAGAATGAAATAAAGGTACTATATCATAACACACCTGTTGGGCCACCGACCTGTCCCTTTTCTGAAATTCGCCCAGCAAACTACAGAATCATCGCCAAAGTCCGACTGCCACGTTCGTAAGGACAGAGCGCGCCAGATGTTACGTGCGAGCTTCGGGAAGAGAGTGCAGTGAAGCCCGGGTCACTGATGAACACGATCTAACTTCGTGAGGATGTGGGTAGGACCATCGAGCTGAGACTTGTAGGAAGTTGGGCATGGTCTTCGAATGATTTGACGGATTTGAAGCTGAGGAAAGGTAGGCGATGTGTAAAGGACGAAAAATTCAGTCCACAACTGAATGATAGGATATCAAGCGAAGCATTCAGCTTGATGGTCGAGGTGTCGAGGTGGTAGAAGATAAGATACGCCCGACGAATTCGAAGCTGAGACGAAATCCAGAGAGGAAAGGTGAAGGATGTGTAAATGGACGAAACATTCAGTCCACAACGGAATTACTATCAAGCGAAGCATTCAGCTTGATGGTTGAGGCGTTCGAGGTGAGAGCAGATAAGATAAAACGAAAGTGCTAAGTTGGAAGTCGGACTTAGGAAATCGGACAGTCGTGTTTGGCCGTGTTTGATCCACATCCCTCGTCTCCACTCCCACCTCGTCGCCGCCCGCCCGCCATCCAAGGATTCCCCGCCCAGCACCTAGCACACACCGGAGAGGTTTCGTAGGGCTGAATGTTTCGCCCATCGACGGATCTCAGCTGAATGCTTCGCTGAGAGACTGTTCGCCATCGGGCTGAATGTTTCGCCCAATGGTGTTGTGAACCTCCCAATGTTCGCGTCAAACGTCTATTCCGACCCGCTCTCCCTGCACCGACCCGCTCTCCTCTCACCGACCCGCTCTCCTCTCACCGACCCGCTTGTCCCTCACGAGTCTCGTAGCCCGCTTACTTCCAACACCCTTGTCTTTCCCTGACGCGATGCGAATCAACGGTAGGCCCTAGATTCATGCCCACCTCGATCGGCTTTGACACGAAACCAGGCAGATCGAATCTCGTATCATGTTGCCGACTTGTAAGCTAGCTCGATATCCCCCCGGGCGTATCAATTCATTACGGTATGTGTATTGTTACAATGTTTCGTTCTTCGCATACAGTGTTGGACTCACCAAAGACTCTAGGATACTCCAAACTCTGTCTGCGCGTCGCTGTCGCGATTTGGTTTTTGCGATGGGGAAGCCGAGAAGGTCTTGTTGACTTTCCTTCTCATCAGGTTGATTGTCGGCTATCTGGGTACGCAAACATCGATCTTCAATTTTTGAATTCAACATTTACAATATCTCCAATTTGCAATAGCTCCGTCTGTCTTCGTCAATGGGCGCCGTTCCAGGTCTGCTTGAACGGAGCTGTTGGTTTGGCTTGCTTGGATGGATCGACATGCGATCGGGATCCTTTCCATGCGTCTCCGCCGTCCCAAGGATCCTTTGGCCTCGGTGCTTGCAGCCTCTTCAATGCTTAGCCCAAGACTAGGGACGCAAAATTCACTGGAGCGGGTCTTCTTGGGTTCGCCAGGGAGACGAAATCGGGGTCTGAGAGGACCCTTCGGCAAAAATTGTAGGTAATTTATTTTCTGTTTGATATTTCGATCGCTTGATATCTCCAGGCCAGAACTCCCCATTGAGTCCTCAGGTTCGCGGAGACTGCTTTTCTCAAAACCTATAAAATAGCTGGAGGTAAGAAAACAATTTTTTCCACCTCTTTCTTTCCGTACTCACACCATGTCTTCGAAGCGCAAGGCCAATGACGGTCCTTCCAAAAATAACAAAAAGTTCAAGCCTACCGAAGTATGTTCTCCCGCCTCCCCTTCCCAGCGTCTCATTGAATCTGTTCAGGTGGACGCAGACGACGCCGACAATTCAGTACCAGCTCCAGCTCCAGCCCCGGCCAAGGTTAGTGGATGGACTCGTCTCTCTCAACAACTGTCTAATTCAAACTTGGCTGACAGAAGCGCGGTCGTCCTCGCAAAGCCCCGCCTCAACAGTACGTCAAGTCCTATCCTTGGATTGCTACGTGGCAACTGGATCGAGCTGAATGTTTCGCTCGTGATGGGACGATGTGCTGAATGTTTCGCACACGTCTTTTACCGCTGCCAGCTGAATGTTTCGCTGGTGGTTGGATTTCAGTCGTGGCCACGTAGGCATTGTTTATCCCACTAAACTTTTTTGTAGGGCCAATTCACCTGCCCCCGACCCCGCGCCTACCGCCGCCTCGGTACCGACACCGACAGTGAACGAGCCTCATGGGTGAGAATTACTTGCAGAGGCCCGAGCGCATACTAAGTCTTTCTTTTTCAGTGTGGTGTCATCACCTTCTATGAATGCAACTCCTCATCCAACTAGACAAGTTCCTGGTCATCCTACGTAAGACTCTCACTTTGCTCATGCTCCTCGTCCTGCTAACTCTTTCTTTCAGTGGCTCGTCCGCAGACCCCCCTCAAAATTCGGCCTATGTTTCGGTCCCACCCCGAATGACTCGTGGGGCGGAAAAGAAACTAAGGGAAAAGCTTGCGGCAGCCGCACGTCTTCCGAAACCCCGAAAAGCTTCTCCGGGTTTTTATGCCTCTCGTCAGGACGATTCGGATGGAGGATTTAATATACACAAGAACAAAATATTTCGACGCGAATACGACGAGCGTAGACGAGTCGCAGCCGCGGAGGCTATTGTAGAAGCAGACGATGAGGCTGAGAACCCCGACGGACAACCCGAGAAGGAATCAGAAGGAAGTATGGAGGTGGATGGCAGCACGCCTGTGGCCCCTGTACCAGTCGACGATGAAGCGGTCTCTGACATGCGGGGCATAGTTACAACCGGTCCATTCTGTGACCAGAATGAAGCAGGAGCTCCGAAGGTCAAATCCTCGAAGCCTCAGAGGACTTGGGGCAGAAGCAAATTTACCCAGGATCTACTGAAGAAAGCTCGCATGGCTGCTCGTGATCAGGAAACCCCATTCGAGTCTGACCCGAGTGGCAGTGATTACGCTGCAGGGAAGAAACCTTTTGAAGACGATGAAGACGAAGACGACGACGAGCTTGCTCAAGACGTGGTGCCGTCCAGCCCGACTCCGCATGCGCGCACACGAAAGGTCAATGTGGGAGGGAAGGTTGTCTGCCACACGGGAGCGGAGGACGTCGATCAGACTCCGGTCAATCAGCATCGCCAGGACAAGGGGAAGGGCAAAGCGGTAGAGATTGACGACGACGAGACTCCGGTCAATCAGCCACGCTTGGACAAAGGGAAAGGGAAAGCAATGGAGATTAATGAAGACGACTCTTCGTCGTCGAGTGACTCCGAGGTTCACCATGCCCGCCCTGGTCGCCTACCAAACCCCCTCGTTTCTGCTACAAAGTCTTTGGGCCAAGCCCTTGGAAAAGAGGTCGCGGTCCTGTCAGACAAGTATAAATTTCCACCAGAAACAGTCTACCACCTTTTGGAGGTCTGGGCCAAGGGTAGACGATCGGGGAATTTGTGGAACTTTTTCCAACAGGTTCTTGCGTTTACCGACCCACTACCAGTCGGAGATGGTAATACAGCAGAACGACGTAAGTAGTTCATTAGGTGTCATGATATATTCCTGATTAACAAACAGGGGCTGCTTGGAATCGCCGTGCCCGAGAATTATATCGTGCTCGAACCGACCCGAACACGACCACGGAGGAAGAAAGAGAGGCCTTTGCTGCCGAGGTGATGGCCAAGCTCACGGAACAAGCCTTGCAGGTCGATAACCTGCGCCCTGCTGCAACACGGATGAGGGGAATGATTCGTGACATCCAAAATGCAGTAAGTTTCAGTTATCTCTTGTAGGTTAAAATGACTAAATTTTCATCAGCTCACGATGGCCTGTCGGTTCAACCCCGATATGGCTGCATTCGCGCTCGTCATCCACACCGGAACGGACCAGGTTGGTCGCCAGGTTTCGGGCATCATTACCGGGTCGGAGGAAGGACAAGCCGTCCTCAATGAAAACAAAATCCTTGTTCAACCTGTGGTCGACATCGTCGCAGATATATTCAGGTATCTATCCATTTTCTTTTTGTTTGACTTGAATGCTAACATGTCTTTAAATAGAGGCAGAGCCTCCAAGGCTAAAGCTACACAGGCCATCAAGAAGTTCAATGGCGAGCTTGAAACCAGCGTCTCAGCTGAGCCAGCAGTCATTACAGGAACCAGTAGGAAAGCAACATGTGAAGATGCGGATGAAAGCGAGGATGAGGATGAGGATGGAATGGAGGTAGACAATGATGGTGCGAATACCCTGGAAAAGAAGGAGATGACGAAGCGCCAAGCTAAGGCAGCTGCTAAGCGCCTTTCGAAAAAGGACCACAAGTCCAACGAGGCCAACGAGACAAGGAGTCGTGCGACTGCTCTTCTGTTTCAGTATTTATGTGAGTCTAGTCCTTCACTAACTACACCTTTGACTGACTTCATATATCTAGATGAAATTTGGCCTGATTGTGATCGTCAAAATTTCCCTTGGCGGGACTTCCTTAAATTCGCTATCATGTACTTTTTCCGAATGCGGGGTTGGCCAGAAGGTGTCCCCTTCCCTGATGCCACTTTCAAAGCTGAAAGGCTACGTGGCTCCCAGTGGAAAGAAATCTTGGAGTGTATTGAGAGGGGGAAGCTCTGCATTGAGAAGTGGACTAAGGGTATGTGATTCTATGATCCTTCCTTTTTCATACCCTCTTTTAACTTCTTGTACTTTAGAGGAACGACAATTTGCTGAGGGCTCTCTGGAGTATCAACATGTTAGTCTAGTAATCACAGACTCTGGCAGGTCCATTTCCATGGTCAAAGATTACAAGGGCAGCAAGGGTAAGAAGCCTGCCCAGCCTTTCCAGTCTTCCCAGCCTGCCCAGTCTGCTCCTTTGCTGAGGGCTGCAGAACGGTTTTCCTCCACTGCTCGCACTGGTGTGATGATCCCTGCCACTGCTCCTCCTCCTGTTCCTCCTGCTCCTCCTGCTCCTGCTACCAGCATTCCATCTCACTCCTCCCATCGTCAACACACTCCTTACCCCTCTCAGATTGATGTGGATGATGATGTTACCCCGCCACGTGCTGTCCATCCTTCAAACTTGAACTATGATTTGGACATGCAGGAAACTGAGTTGCAGCAGGCACTCAAGGCACTCAGGGCTCGGCGGGCTGCTGGTTTGGAGAAGCCCCCTGCACAGGATCCATACTACAAGCCCTACCAGCTTATTGGGGATGGTGATTACCCTGAAGTGAGACTTGTTGAGGATGTTCCATTGGCCCATCGGGGAGAACTTGGCCGCTCAGCCTATCACTCACTTGGTGTTCCTGCCCAGTCCCATGCTGTCTCTTCAGAGGCCTTTTATCGTCGTCTGCCTCAGTCCAACAATCCTCGTTCATCACAACGTCTTCCACCTCACCATCCTGCAGTTCGGGTTCAACCTGCCATCCTTCCAACAGGGCCTACAACTCATGTACCAACAAAACGTCCCACTGAACCTGTAGCTCAGTCACTGAGACCAGCAGGCCATCGACTACCTTCCTATGCCCAATCTCAATCTCAAAAGCCTCGGTATAATTCAAATTACTACAAGATTAGAGAATCACGTGATGGTCAGGCTGGTCCTAGCAATGAGGTTTTTACCTCTGACTAAGTATATGCTGTTTTCTGTGTTTTATACTCTGCTTTTGGTACATCTATTCTTGTGGTTATAATTGCTTTGGACCTTGTATATAGTGTCATTTTTTTTTTTTGGTTTTGCAACTTGCTTTGGTTTTGTGTATAGTTATCTTTCTTTTGATCTTGGTCTAGATTAGACTGTCCTGTCATTTCTCCCTTTGGTCTATTTTAGACTTTCCTGTCATTTCTCCCTTTGGTCTATTTTAGACTTTCCTGTCATTTCTCCCTTTGGTCTATTTTAGACTGTCCTGTCATTTCTCCCTTTGGTCTGCTTTAGACTGTCCTGTCTTTTCTTCTTGTTTGAAATGTCTGGTCCTTCCTGGCTGATCAGGCATATGGCCATTTGGCATAGTTTACACTGTCTTGTTGCTTGAGTGGAAACTTTAGAGTGTCAATGGTTGATCCTGCATTGATACACTGCTAACGAAATTGAAGGAGCTGTCCACTGTCTTGACTTGAGAAATAAATGGTGTTTAATCTGAATTTTCAGGTGCTCAATGCTTTAAGATGTCCTGTTGTGTGATTTTCCCAATCTCAATTCAGCTGGGCTCATATTTTTATTATTAAGATAGAAATATGTAGTAATTTGAAATATATGTTCCATTAGATTGATTATATATTTCAGGTTGAAAATATCAGCAGTAAATATATATTCTAGTGTAAGTATATGTTTGTCATTGGTAGAACTATATTTCAAGTACAATTACATATGTAGAAGCTCTGAGATTATGTGTTGAAATGCACAAATATATATTTGGTTAAAAAGTATATATATCTGAGACTGAAGACATATATTTCAAGATAGATCAGATATATATTCCGCATTGAGATATATATTTGTGTGATTCAAAAATATGTTTTTGCTGAAAATATATATTTTGCAGTGATTCTAAATATATATATGAATGAAATGAACATATATTAACTGAAGAAAACATATGTTTTTACAAGAACAAATATATTATATCACTGAAAGAGATATATATATCACTTGCAACATATGTTGCACTGTCCAAATATATATTTACATAAAATAATTGCTAAAGTTAAAATCAACAGAGATGTTCAGTGATAAAATAATAATAGTCTGATTGTTAATATTCAGCAGACATATCAAGCTCATCTGGGTGACAGTCCAGTTGGACTCACCGCAAACCAAGAATATTCAACAGACATATCAAGCTCGTCTGGCCTACAGTCCAGTTGAACTCACTGCAAAGCAAGAATATTCGACAGACATATCAAGCTCGTCTGGGCAACAATCCAGTTGAATTCACCGCAAATCAAGAATATTCAACAGACATATCAAGCTCGTCTGGGCGACAGTCCAGTTGGCCTCACTGCAAAGCATGAATATTCAACAGACATATCAAGCTCATCTGGCCTACAGTCCAGTTGAACTCACCGCAAAGCAAGAATATTCAACCAACATATCAAGCTCGTCTGGGCGACAGTCCAGTTGGACTCACCTCAAAGCAAGAATATTCAACAGACATATCAAGCTCGTCTGGGCGACAGTCCAGTTGGACTCACCGCAAAGCAAGAATATTCAACAGACATATCAAGCTCGTCTGGGCAACAGTCCAGTTGAATTCACCACAAAGCAAGAATATTCAACAGACATATCAAGCTCGTCTGGGCGACAGTCCAATTGGACTCACTGCAAACCAAGAATATTCAACAGACATATCAAGCTTGTCTGGGCGACAGTCCAGTTGAATTCACTGCAAAGCAAGAATATTCAACAGACATATCAAGCTCATCTGGGCGACAGTTGAATTCACCGCAAAGCAAGAATATTCAACAGACATGTCAAGCTCGTCTGGGCGACAGTCCAGTTGAATTCACTGCAAAGCAAGAATATTCAACAGACATATCAAGCTCGTCTGGGCTGCAGTCCATTTGAACTCACTGCAAAACAAGAATAGCAGTCTGATTTCATCAGACATATCAAGCTCATCTGGGCTGCAGTCCAGTTTAACTCACTGCAAAGCAAGAATATTCAGCAGTGAACTCACCGCAAAGCAAGAATAGTAATCTGATTTTGAATATTCAGCAGACATATTAAGCTTGTCTAGGATGCAATCAATTTTAAATCATTGCAAAGCAATGATATTATATATAACAGAAGGCCTAGCCATGAAACCAATCGATAATACACATTTTTAGCAGCCCAGAACAAATTTTTGACTTCTAGGACCCCTGACACCCAATGTGACAATGAAAATTATGTTCAAGGACCATACATATGTTTTTATCAGATATATATGCAATGGATATAAATATTATTACATTTATATATTGATAAATATTTTATAACTAACATATATTCCAAGGTAGAAATATGTTTGTAGAACTTATATTTGGACACCCTTTAGGTTGGGTATGCTATCAGGAATTAACCAACCTAAAGACTACTATCAAGGGGTTCACTGAAGTGCCTACCGACGTGTCAGGCCAGACCGTCTCCTCGTCTACCTTGTCGCCAACTTCTTCAAACGCGGTCGCAGTCATTCCTCACTCTTCCATTAACCGTCTTAAGGTTATTCTACGCGACCCTTACCTCACCACCACTCTCCTCGGGACCTTCAACGGTCATATGACCGAATACGTCCTTTCTCCTCTCGATATCGCTCAAGACCTCAGTTTCGGCCTCCCTGGATATTATTTAGACGCGTGTCTCGCTGATGGCGCTTGGCTTGCCGTTGTCAAGATCGCGCAATTTGTACAGTGCGCCAGGAACAACTACAACCCTTATGACTTGAAGGCCGCGCCTCTTCCCCTTACTATTCCCGACTCGGCTTTCAGATCTATCAACACCGAGCCAATCCTTCTTCCAATCACTCTCTTAAATCCAGCTGTGAACCCACTCCGTCAGAAGTTCACCTCTCGTCAGGCCTTAATTGATCGGTTCACCCTCGTTCAGGAGACAGTCCTTTCCCATATCGCATGGGTCGCAATGGCCATCCAACGTTCGCTCGCTCAAGGACCACACTCTCTTTGGAACTGGGGGGCATATCTGGGTATGTCCTGGGGCGAATTTCTTGAGTGTGTATCCGGCATTCACGATGTTTACTCTGTTCCCCCTAACACTCCCTTCATCGAGGAACCTTATGATATGACGGCTATCGAGAATAGTATGTCTCTTCATTTTTTACCAAAAGGATTCAAATTAAAAAACATCGCTTATTTCAGACAATGCCTTGGTGCTTCATCCCGCGTTGTCAAAGGCCATCAAATCTCATCTCGCCAAGGAGGCGCGCGCCGCCGATATTTACGCAGGAAGGATTCCCGTCGCCAAGTTCAGCGAACGAGAACGGTACCTCATACGCATGATGAACTTAGCGGTTAGGCAAGGCATTTGCGTTACTCATAATTAAACTCATCATATGTAAATTTCCTACCGATATGCGCCCCTAACTAACAATTTTCTTCGATTTTCTTTCGATATATTAACATTGTACTCCTAGTAACCTTTCGATTCTCAGTCCCGCAATTCGTATTTTATGCTTACCTGGCTTCTAACAAGGAACTTTTAGGATATCAGTATGCAGACAAATTTTCTTCTATCAATGTACCAATATTATCTAGAGCTACGATACTTTGTATTCCGAGACTGGGGGGGCTAATGTTATGGAACATACCCAAATATAGAATCTCGGAACACAAAGACTATCGCCCGAATAAAGACTCCGAAGACATGAGTCTCAACTGACTCAACCTCGCGACTTGAAGGATATGGGAGCTTGTAGATAATAGTAGAATACGGTAGAAGATTCCGCATAAACATGTATATAAGACTCGCTGTAAATACTATGAAATCCATCCATCTTTTACCCTCGAAATATCAGTGCAAACTAAGTTCCTTTCTCGTCCTAAGTCTTACAGGGGTCCTGTAACACACGCTATTGCCAGTGCAGTACATAGCGGCGAGCCTCGTATTAAAAGGTTAAATAGGATATTATTTTCTCATCTTAAAATCTACTAACTGACTAGCAAGTCGTTACTCGATTCCGAACTCTATTTTACTTGCGAACTTCAACAGTGGGGGACCAGCTCCTGTGAGATCACCACCTCTATCAATTGTGATGCATACATGACATCATAGTTGTCACTCTATGGCAAGCGATTCTTTTATGCCCGACCATACAAAGTTGTCAATTTTTCCTGTCACCTTCCATTGCTCTCGCCAATCTTGGACAGGTTTCCAGCGCCGTTGTAAAAGTGGAATTCACTATATAACCTAGATCCATTTCTTGAGACTATGTTCCAAGTTTGGGCCAAGTTTCCTCAATCCAAACAAAGTGCGTAACAATATTTTACTGTTATTTAAGGTACCTAAATTCTTTTACATGTATGCAAAGACCAGCCAAATTTTTTGCGATCATTAAATACAGTCTGAAATTTTTGGGCCACCATCCCAGGCACTTCCAAGGCCATTCCAATTCTGTGAGAGCTTGGAAAGGGTACATTGCATGCCGAGGTTTTGGTGGGTTTGCTGATGGTGTTTCATACATGAGTAGGGCTGCTACAGGTGCAGCTATCCGACTAATGCAAGCACCCACTGACGAAACGGAGGAACCAGTGCGATCAATACAGGTAAGCACACCCACTGCATCGTCCCCACCACTGCGTTACTAACTTGTCTACATGGTTTACAGGACCTGTGGCTGCTGCTCGCTCCTGCCACATTGACGATGAGTGTGATAGTTCCAAGTTTTGACGAGATTTTTCTCAGGGCAACTTGGGGTGGAGATAATGGAGACGCATTTGAGATCAGGCAGACAGCCTTTGGGGGTGCAGCAGTGACCAAGAACAGTAATTGTGGGTGCGCAAAGAACAGATTTGAAGCCTGAGAACGTATCACTGGCGTACTTCATGCATTGAACAACACAATTAACATTCTAAAAGTGCTCCCAGACAAAGCATCAAATGCCTGGGTTCTCGGGGATGGTTTCAAAGTCGCCATTTGTATCAATATAACAGGAAGTGGGGCCACGGAGCAGAGCATCGTCAACGAAGGGATTAACAACTTTAGGAATTTCAGGGAGGCATATGTATACGACATCGTCATGAAAGATTGGATGGAGGTATGTAGATTTGCCCTCAAAAGTAGAGGAGACAGTCCCTCTCTGACCATTCGTTGGTATGGAGAGATCAGGTTGAAGACTTTCTGAGTTTGTGAATACAGATTGCAATATTCCATGCAATATTCCATGAAATATTCTATAAAGTATTCCATGTAATATTCCATGTAATATTGCATGAAATATTCTATAAAATATTCCATGTAATATTCCATGAAATATTCTATAAAATATTCCATGTAATATTCCATGAAATATTCTATAAAATATTCCTTGTAATATTGCAGGGAATATTGCATAGAATATTCTATAAAATATTCCATGTAATATTGTAGGGAATATTGCATGGAATATTCTATCAAATATTCTATTAAATATTCTATTAAATATTCCATGCAATATTGCATGGAATATTCTATCAAATATTCTATTAAATATTCTATTAAATATTCCATGCAATATTGCATGGAATATTCTATCAAATATTCTATTAAATATTCTATTAAATATTCCATGCAATATTGCATGGAATATTCTATCAAATACTCTATCAAATATTCCATGCAATATTACATGCAATATTACATGAAATATTGTATCAAATATTCCATGCAATATTCCATGCAATATTCCATGCAATATTTCATGAAATATTGTATCAAATATTCCATGCAATATTCCATGCAATATTCCATGCAATATTTCATGAAATATTGTATCAAATATTCCATGCAATATTCCATGCAATATTACATGAAATATTTAATAGAATATTTGATAGAATATTCCATCTAATAATTCTTTCAAAATCTCTCAATATGGCTTATTTGCTCATATTTCACAGATTAATCCAACATTTTAAAAGATTTTGGTAACCTAAGAGTTTAAAAGTTCCATCACAAGTATCGTCTACTTGCATGCTCAGTATGCTCAAGCCTCTGAGGTTCAGTGAAGCATTGTCAAACTGTATTCCATCTGCCAAATCTTGGTTGCTATAAGAAAGGTCAGAAAAAAAATATGGAGGGTACAAGTTGTCCTACCATTGACTGGGCATTCAGATCAAAAAACACAGCAGTACGGTCAAAAGTTTGGCAGGGATGGTCATTGGGGTCATATCAACACACATACCAGCCTCTTGCAAAAATTCAGAAAGAGCATGGTCTTGAACAGGGAGTTAGGCAGAGCGGGCAGACTAGCAGGGGATCCGAAGGTTTAGTTTATTAAGTAATCAACTAAACTAACAATAAACTCACCTAGCAGGGCATCTGTAAGGGCAACTGCGAGCCGGAGCACAGGGGACGGAGAGTTGGGCGGAGCGGGCAGACTAGCAGGGGATCCAAAGGTTTAGTTTATTAGGTAATCAACTAAACTACCAACTAACTCACCTAGCAGGGGATCTGAAGAGGAAAGGATGCGGATCCCACTGCTGGTGAGAGCTATAAGTACTGACATGTGGTATGACATGAATAATAAATAAATGAGTATGGTACAATAGGAAAATGAATGGCACGGTGTTTCCAGCAGAGTCCAGAAAGGATGGAGCAGACGGGAATGGCGCAGCGGACAGAAAGGGTGCGGCTGATGTAGTGACCGGCCGACAGCTTGCATCCAGAGGTGTTGGGTGCAAGGCTGGCGTGGCGGTGGACATAGTGGCCAACGCAACATTACGAGTCTTTTACTTTGTAAAAGTGAGTTCTTTTAATCTAGACGACCCCTGGAATTTTGGAAACGATGTAGATCCTGTTGAAACCCCGGGAAAATTATGTTGATGCCATCAAAACGGGGCAAGTAAGCCGGTTTGCCGACTTAACCGGCTTACGTAATAGTTGTTGCCCTTTCCGGTTGTCGAGGCCTTCGCAGGGCTTCCACATTCGCTCTTTGACTCTCGTCAGTCTCTCGTCGCGTCCATCTTGAATCCAAATGCCCCATTTGCATGTCAGAGCAAAACAAAAATTGATATACCAAAAATATCGGCATAGCAGTGCGTACTGATGGCTCTCCCCATGCTATATGGCAAACCTCCTCTGCAGTCTAGCAGCCGGTTTCATTCCCCTTTCCCTCACAGTTGGTGTGCTGGTTTAGAACTTACAGGTCCAATTTGGTCCAATTATCTTGCCCTTAACTGTGCCCATGCAGTTCAACGTTCCAGAAGGGTAAATCTCTGACCCCCACCACCAGTGCACCACCGTTCACCTGCTGCGTCCCTCCGCTTCAACGATGTTGGCTGGCCTTCTTGTGTGCTGACGCTTGTAGTTTGCCAGGCTCTTACAGCTGCTGGAGGGTAAGAGGCCATTGGGAGGCCGGGCGTTAGTTCTGATATTGTTGCAGCAGACCAAAGACGCCAGCACAGGGCCCAACGGCGCCTTCCTTTCCCCTCAAAACTCTTCCACCATGGCCGTAAGCGGCTGCGTTTCAACACTGGGGAATCCGAGAGAAAGTATAGCAAGGCTGATCCGTAGGACGATGACAACAATGACAACGGAAGGGTGAATCCACTGCCCCTTGGGCTCCTGTCGGACCCGCTTTGGCAACGTCACGGCATCTACCCTCTGTTTGCCGTGCTCAGTACCCCCACACCAACGAGGAACCCACTGCAGAGTGTCGACGCACGAGGAGGTAACGAGATGATGCACATATGATGCCCAGCTCTGTTCTGAGTGCCTACCTCCCCTCCAATGGGGTGTGGGCCTTAATTTGGAGGTCAACTAGCTGAAAATCTTACGTTGCGAAATCGACGCTAACCCAGCCAATCAATCCCCAGGTTGCTATTCCGAGTAACCTCTTAGCGTCCAACACCACTTCGGCATCGCATTTTCCGCTGAACGGCGAGGGGCATGGAAAAATGTACGTACCGGTACGTTGTCGAACAACTCCTGCTAGCCATCTAAACATGTGTCTCCATTGCAGCATCACGTCCTGTGATCCCCAACATAAGCTCAAATATATTTGGCAAGCTGGCGGACCTCTGACTGGATCGAGGCCGAGTCTCTCGTTAGGGATGAATTCTTACGTGGCTACCTTGGATTTGGAAGATTCGGACGGGGATCAGGCTAGTTCGGATGGGGCAGAGCCGGTGGTTGAGCCGGAAAAGGTGCGTTTCCAAGCTTATTTTCTTTGTATGTAACCCCTAATATTCTACTGCAGAAATTAAGTGACATCTTTGTCAATTGTCAATCTACTCACACCATTCAGTAGCCTCTGAAGTTCAAGAATTCATTCGACGAACTTCGACTGTATCTTCACGCCCCGCCTGAGACCACCCACTTACCACTTCGCTGGCAGTTCACGCGACAAACATACCCTTGACTTCACCAAATAGACCTTGACTACTTGTCAATTTCTGGTATGTTTGAATCTTCTGACTTTTTGTTTTATTGCTCATGATTTGCTCAATATTTAGCCACCTTGCTAACATCGAGCATCTTTTCAGCCACTGGCAGTTGTTTCTCTCCTACACCTGAATCCTCTCTCCACTGAATCTACCTGCACCCTTGTGTGTCTTGGTGGTACATGGAGCCCTGTTGGACTTGTAAATGACATATGGAGGCTGATGCAGTTCTTGACAATGTGGAGGCTAAAGTGGAGCTCAGGTCAAAACCCTTGGGGATGAATTCAGTCAGACATGTCGAGGCAAGGCTTGATTACCTATGATCTATATGATCTATCGTGTATATACAATGCTTGCCCCACATGCACCTACTACTAATTGAAAAAGGAAGAAAAGTAAAAGACGAGTTCTGCCACGCAAAGCGGTGGCCCACAAAACAAGTCTGGGTTAGCAGCCAGAGTTATGGCCGACGTATCGGCCGGAGAGGGCAGACGGAAATTGGATGCATATAGACTACAACTATTGTAGTCTGCATTGGTGCGGCGGAATATAAAAGGAGCTTGCATCCAGAGGTGTCAGGTGCAAGGCTGCTACAGCGGCCACAGACAACACAGTGTCTGGGTTAGCGGCCGGAGTTACGGCCGACGTATCAGCTGGAGTAAGGGGCCAGAACAGAGTTCTCCTTACAAATTCCCAAATATTGTAGGTATTCATCTTGAGGCTGTTGTCCTGCTGCATCATGGCAACAGCAATCCAGACACCTGCCCTTTTTGCTCATTGGAAGGTTGGGTGTTTGATATCAAAGACTGAGACAAATGCTTTCACACTGTGCAAGCATTAATCTTCCACATTGAAGTTGACTATTCAATTCAAAGTTAATATGTGAGTGAAGACTTTTAAATTTCAGCCAAGAAATAAACATACCCAAGATTGTTTGGACATAGTAAGTTCTTCTTGCACTTCACCATGACTGGTCCAACTTCCAAGCTTTCTGAACTGTCCAATGACTTATAAATCTTCAAAGTCTAAGGCAAACTTGAAAGAGCATCAAGAATACTGAGAAGCAAATCTGTATGGCACAGGGTGAAGGAAAGTTCTTGTAATTGAGCTGGTTCCAAAGTTTTTATCATGTAGCATAATCTAGTGACCAGAACATGATGCTAGTCAATGATAAAGATTAAGTTCTTGTTAAGTGGTGTAGCATCAACTGCATCTACTTCCTTGGATTGTAGTATGACTCTGAAGATAGAAATCAATGGCTGCAGGATGAGTGATTGTGCTATCAATCAAGGAACCAGCATGACAATTTCCATTTTTGTCTCTTTCCCTTCAGGTCAAACCATTAGTTGACTGAAGTGGAGATCTAAGAGTAACAAACCAACCTTTGTTGTAATGGAAAAAGACTGCACAATAACTACAGACAACCTAAAATTAGTGACAAGAACAAAGCCAAAACAGGATGACTAACTGTTTTCCAACAACAATAAATGTAAGAGAAGGATAGGCGTCTTTTAACCCTTTTGATTCCCCTGGATTATTGCAGGCTTCTATAAACAAATTGTATTAGGACAGAAAAAAAGAGTGAAGAAGCCAAGAATCTTTGATATTTTCAAAAAGTCTTAAAAATGAGGGCCTCCCTGGTCATGTGTCCAGGCACATTTGGTATTGCTAGAAAGCCCTAATTGTTTTTGATTTTTAAAGGCTCTGATCATCCAAATCAGTTCAAACTTGAGCAGACTATGAATTAATGATTCATTTAACCTCTATTTAAATTGAAGCAAAGTAAGAACTTGTTTTTGCCATGTGCAGGAATGGCAATGGCCTCTGGCCTAGTTCAAAACTCTCAACTGCCATTGTGACATATTTCTTCAAATCAAGGATTTGCTCAATGCACCAAGTGAAATATATTGGGCTGCATACTGAGCATGCAAGTAGACGATACTTGTGATGGAACTTTTAAACTCTTAGGTTACCAAAATCTTTTAAAATGTTGGATTAATCTGTGAAATATGAGCAAATAAGCCATATTGAATATTTGATAGAATATTCCATGCAATATTCCATGCAATATTCCATGGAAATTTCATAGAATATTTGATAGAATATTGCATGGAATATTTGATACAATATTTCATGTAATATTGCATGGAATATTCCATGCAATATTCCCTGCAATATTACATTGAATATTTGATAGAATATTCCATGCAATATTCCCTGCAATATTACATTGAATATTTGATAGAATATTCCATGCAATATTCCCTGCAATATTACATGGATTGTCAAAACTTGGAACTATCACACTCATCGTCAATGGCAGGAGCGAGCAGCAGCAGCACAGGTCCTGTAAACCATGTACACAAGTTAGTAATCACTCACTGATGCTGATGATTCCTGACTGACAAGGAATTACATTCGCTCACTAACTAACTAAGAAGTTAATTGTTTTTGAAGTACAATGTGTCCTTAAATCAAGAACAGGGGAGAGAAAGTACAGTATAGACAAGGACTGGGTGTATGGCAGGATTTAGCCTGGCAGTAACGGTGCCAAGGATGGTAGGCAATCCCAGATTAAAGCAAGACAGAAGACAATTTCAATTGGAAATAGGGTAGTTGTGAATGAGGGGACAAGAACAGGGAAGAGAAAGTACGGATAGATGCAGCAGATTCAAGCCTGGCTCTAGCAGTGCCGGGGATGGCAGGCAATCCCAGATTAAAGTGAGACGAGACAGGACAAGATCTCAATTGGAAACTTGGCCAGAGGCCATTGCTGCGCATGGCAAAAACAAGTTCTTACTTCTGCAGGGAGTCTGACCTTTTAAATAATAAATACTGAGAATAAATCATAGTCCGCTCAATTCTGAACCAATTTGGATGATCAGGGACTCAAAAAATCGAGAAAAATCAGGGCTTTCTATTTTTTGATACCAAAATCATAAAAATCAGCCTAGAAATGGCTGAGATACAGAAACCGTGCAGGGTCACTATAGCAGTGGGAGAATTTCCAACGTTTCCGTTAGGAACCAAAGTGCCTGCTTTGCAGGCCAGAAAACAAGTTCTTTTACTATGTAAGAACTTGTAATAGGGTATTGAATTAAAAGAGGGGACAAGAACAGGGGAGAGAAAGTATGGATAGATGAGGAGCCGGCGTATTGCTCGACTTTATGCCTGGCAGTAGCAGTGCCGATGATACCATTCATGCACTCCCGATATAATTTTTATTCGTTCCGTTATGTAAATTTCATACTCACTGTTTATTACATGTAGTAGTACAACGTGGTCGAGAATCTTCAAACTTTTGATCTGATGTTATCTAATTCTGTTGTTTAGAAGTGTTCAATGGTCACTCGTTCTATTGTTGCTATCAGTCACATAACTACTGGACTTGATGCCATCCTGTTTATACTCGTCATGACAATATAATCCACAGGCGTCAGATCCAACGATTGCGGCCATAGCTCCCACGGGGGGGTGGGTGTTACCCACCCCAAAAACGGATAGCCTACGTAAGCAAGGCAAAAGCACGGCAAGAGTCAAGCGAGGAAGCTCGGCATGAACATACCAGAGGAAAAGCGTGGGTGGTCATCGGTTGTTTCTGCTGATGCGCATGAATTGCGTTGTCTGACCCAGATCCCATCCGTTCGCGACAGTTGTACAGATTCACCACAAAGATTGAGGCCAAGTCAGGCATGCTCAACCCCTGGCCATGTTTTCGTTGCTCTGATTTCTCTTACAATCCCACCTAGAAAGGAAGTATAATGGAGAGAAAATATACCAGCGACCGGCCGATGCAGGAACTGGCCAACGCAGCAACCGGCCAACACAGTGACCAGCCAGCATAGCAACCAGCTGACGCAGCAACTGGCCAATGCAGTGACCAGCTGATGTAGCGGCCGAGGGGCAGATGGAAATCAGATGTGTACAGACTACAACTATTGTAGTCTGCGTTGGTGCAGCAGAACGTAAAGGGAGCTTGCATCCAGAGGTGTCGGTGCAAGGCTGGCACGGCGGTCGATGTAGCGGCCAATGCGGTGTCCGGTTAGCGGCCAGAGTTACGGCCGACTATGAGGAACCTGATATTAGTGACAAGGACAAAGCCAGAACAGGATAACTAACCGTTTTCCAACAACAATAAATGTAAGAGAAGGATGGGGGGTTTGTAACCCTTTTGATTCCACAGATCAGTGCAGGCTTCTATGGACAAATTGCATTAGGACAGAAAAAAAGAGTGACGGCAAAAGACCTTTGATATCTGCAATCTCCTGTCTAGCCACTCTTTCATACTCTCCCTATGAGAGTCCATCCCTGAAGAATATGAGTCTCCTTGGCGCGGTCCTGTTTTTGGTGCCAAGGCTCTCAAACACCATCATGACATATTTCTTCAAGTCTAGGATTTGCTCTATGCAAGGCGGTTGCATCCCAGTAAGTGCAACATATTGATACTCGTGACAGAAGGCTTTTGGACACCAGGTCCAGGGTGACCCATACATATCCACACCTAGAAAAATAATAAGGGCACTAAATGAAAGGAATAATGTGATGCTTACCCATGATCATGACAGGATCACTAAGAGTCTCCTTCATTGCTGGTGAGATACTGCAAAAATTGACACCACCAAGATGGGCATTCAGCCTGTGATAAATATTAGCAAAGCAAAGACCAGCAGTAAACAGAAATATACTACAGGGCAATATTGTTAAAATACTGATCATTTGCTGTAGCAACCTTAGCCTCTCAGAGGCACAGTGTTGTGATCCCTGGGCTAATTGTGAGTACCCTGCACCACCAAGTGTTGGATCATACCATTCTGAATGTTGCCCCAGTACTTCGCTGCATTCCAAATAGGACCACTGTTGTTTGGAAATAAAACAATAATGATAAGCTTCCTAAGCTGGTCCTCCTCAATTCTTCCATTATTATATTTTGTGGCAGCCAATCCCATTACATTGTTAAGGCTTTGCATGTTGAGAAGATTAACACATTCATATGGGTTTTGATGAGCTCATGCCATGGAAGATAAAATTTCACATACCCCAAAAACATTATGACCATTGCCTCTATGGTAGGCGCGTGGTTGTGAGGGATCTGAAATGAAGTACATGAGACAAGTTTTACAATGAGCACAGACAAGACAGAGACCACTTAGGAATTTAATTTTTAAAGTCAAGTAGTTGCAGGACTGACAGCAAACTGACCTAGATTGGCGCAAGAGCACATTGAACTTTGACCCTGGGTCATCAATTGATATGCGCATTCATCAGATATGCTTTCAACAAAATTCACAACAACTCAATGCTCAAGCCTCTGAGGTTCAGTGAAGCATTGTCAAACTGTATTCCATCTGCCAAATCTTGGTTGCTATAAGAAAGGTCAGAAAAAAAATATGGAGGGTACAAGGTGTCCTACCATTGGCTGGGCATTCAGATCAAAAAACCCAGCAGGTACGGTCAAAAGTTTGGCAGGGATAGTCATCGGGGTCATATCAACACGCATCGAAATGCTGCTGCAGCGTCGTACAATGTTAGATAGTATGACATTCAATGAAAACCCACATACTACAACTGTTGTCTTCCAGTTGTCCTTTACAAGTTCTAATTCACCAGCTCAGGGAAAAAAGCCATGAATAGTTTTGGTGTGTGATTGATTCTTGCCCGTTGTGACCTTCACACAAACTTTCTTGTAAAATTTTGTGAGCTTCCTCAAGTTGGGGTCGTTATCTGACAGGTTGAGCTGACTGGCATGCAGAATTCAAGGTAGACCATGGCAAGATTCAGCAAGGAACCACTTTGATACCTGCCAATAATGAGTATCAAATACAGTTTAAATAAGGATGGGCAGCAGTACATACACAGCAGCAGTATAGGTATCAACGGTAAGAATCATTTTACCAATTGTTGGCCTAACTGATCAATACCAGAGGTCCTAAAATGAAAAAAAGTTTCCTGCTGCCTGTGACTTGTAGAATCAACATGAAAGGGTATTAGTGTATGGTCATGCCAGGCACTAGTCCACTGCAAATTGACAAAGTCAAGGCCAAGATACAGGCTACTAGTCCACTCACAAATTGATGTCCACCACAACTCGACAATGTCAAAGCTAAGATCCAGAATAATGTCAAGGTGAAGATTCAATATACTAGTCCACCGCAAATTGACAATGTTAAAGCTAAAATCCAGGACAATGTCAAGGCAAAGATTCAAGATACTACTCCACCGCAACTTGACAATGTCAAGGCCAAGATTCAGGACACTTGGTCACTGCAAATCAACAATGTCAAAGCTAAGATCCAGGACACTTGGTCACATCGCACCACCATGCGACAGACTCTCTGCCCCACAGCCACGTGACAAGTTGCCAGCACCTTGTCCTCGTGATGAATTCCCGACTCCCCGTCCACGCAACAGATTTGCTGATCCGTGCCCTTGCGACGAGTTCCATCCTCCATGCCCACCCAACAAATAGCCCGATCCACGACCGCACAACAAACCAGAAGATGACGATGGTTGCAAGGCCACACCAGACTCCAAATGAACTCAATTCCCAACGGTATTGCCACGTTCTTCCAAAGAAATACTTTCCATTCTTGTGGGGTAGGAATTTGATTGTCCCCAGGAAGTCGATTCATAGCACAACTGAACCATGCAACGCGCATTGCGAGCCACACTGTGGCATAAACCAAAGTATGCCCAACATTCCACTCTGATTAACCAGGAGCATCATTCATCAAGAGGGAAGGAGGAAGCATGGGACAACCGTGGAGAAGCTTGAGGTCTGGATGGTTGATAATCCTTCCCCAGCTTCTATCAATACCACTGCAGGCAGACTTCCAGATCTCACTGCCATTGGGCTGCAAAATGGATCTCGGCTCCTCGAAATTCATCAGGTCAACAGCGAACTTTTGTTCCCTGGATATAAAACAACCAGGAGAACTAGAAACAGTAGGCGGAATGGTCGACGAGGTGGAAGAGGAGGTGATCAGAGGAACCTGTGAAACAGGGACTACACGCGGAGAGATCAATGTTGAGGCAATAGCAGGGAGAGCATCAGCTTGGGTTGCACAAGCAGGAAAGGCTTCCAGAGGATTGACAAGCCTCACGTTATCTAGAATATCAATCAGATACAAATGTCATTCATTGGACATAGAAACATACCAATCTCATAGTTAGTGACTTCTTGTTCCAAGGTAATGTGGAATGCACTATGGCCCAATTTAATGGTTTGCATGCCAGTCCGTTGACACGCATGGTTCTGGGTGGCATTGGGGTCCGGAATAAGCAAATGGCTTGTTGGCCATGACCTCTTGCACAATGCCAAAGGGAAGCCTTGGCTCACAATGATAGGAGATGTTCATGTCGAGTGGGATTGCGGAGGGTGGCCTAACAAGCCAAACCAGCACTCCCATGGCATGCATACGAATAGCTATGATTGGTTCAGCCGTCAGTGTGCCAATGATAGATTTATCGACAGGATGTGGATCAACGTCGGCGTTCATCTCCCTCTCCTTCCATGCTGTGAGGTATGCGTAGCATGCAAGTGCTTCCAAAATGTTGCATGGCGACCATAAGAAGGTTGTCGTCATAAGTTTGCGGGGCAAAGATGAGAATGAGCGATGAATAGTGCATGCCCATCTTTCAGACCAGAATCTTGACGTACTAATTGGCTGGCCACCAAGCCTCTTCGATGAGGGCGTCAATCTTGGCCGACAATCTCTTGCGAAGAGCAACAAATTCATTTGCCAGTTCAATTTTGATCCTTCCCAGACCAGAAAATTTGGCCCCTTTCTCCAATATGAAATCCGACCTTGTGAGGACTCTCCATGCAAGACCGTACTTGTGTTGGGCGAGCTCGCTGATGAAGGGGGTACTGGGACAAACGGTAGGAAGTACATTCCCTGGAAGAACCACTGAGGCGCTCAGCAACTATCAGCCATGAAATAAAAACTGTCCACTCAAGGGAGAACCATGTCGGAATCCTTCATGATGTCTGGGATCCAGTCCATGTTCCTGGTCACCGCAAAGCCAAGCTCCAGGATACTAGTCCACCACGACTTGACAATATCAAGGCCAAGATTCAAGATACCAGTCCACTGCAATTTGGCAATGTCACAACTAAGATCCAGGACAATGTCAAGGCCAAGATTCAGGATACTAGTCCACGGTAAATTAACAATGTCAACTCTAAGACCCAGGACACTTGGCCACACCAAATTAAACATTTATACTTTTAGAAAATGTTTTAAGAATCACTAAAAAAACATTTTATTCATCCTCAAAATGTTTCAGAGATGACAAAAAACATTTTATTCATCCTCAAAATGTTTCAGAGATGACAAAAAACATTTTATTCATCCTCAAAATGTTTCAGAGATGACAAAAAACATTTTATTCATCCTCAAAATGTTTCAGAGATGACAAAAAACATTTTATTCATCCTCAAAATGTTTCAGAGATGACAAAAAACATTTTATTCATCCTCAAAATGTTTCAGAGATGACAAAAAACATTTTATTCATCCTCAAAATGTTTCAGATGACAAAAAACATTTTATTCATCCTCAAAATGTTTCAGAGATGACAAAAAACATTTTATTCATCCTCAAAATGTATCAAAAATTGTCAAAAACATTTTGATAAGGAATAAAATGTTTTAATGACAATAGAAAACAATTTATTTATCTGCAAAATGTTCTGACCTTTAGAATATATTTTAAAACCATTATCAATCACCTGACTCCTAGCAAGTTGGAAAATGCAATCAAAACATTTTCAAGTATATCATCAGTGCATTTAGCATGTTTTGCTTTTGACAATTTTGAACCTGTATTGATAGATAAACCCACAGAGATCACAGATACGGTGTGGGTAAGCACCACAACTCACAGAGGTTAGGATATGTGCAGGTACAGATGTGGGTAGATGCTGAGATAGATGCAGGTTATGGCATTCACTTGTTTCACCTGGTAAAACACAGGAGATGATCAATATGCTTTCAAAATGTTTTTTGCATTATTTAACAAGTATTTTTTCAAAATATTTTGTCAGCTATCCAGTGATAATAATCACCAGTAGGAGAGGGACTGGTGATAGGTTTGGAGGAACCTTTGATGGTATCTCTGACAGTTGCCAAAACCTTGCCAAGGTTTGTGATGACCATAGGAATATCATAGTATTCATCAGAGCCATGGAAGTAACCTTCCTCCTCTGAAAAAAATTAAACAAATTTGTGAGCAATTATTTAATATGAAAAAAAGAAACTTACCAGCAGTCCAGGGCTCAAGTTTAAACTTGAGCTGAGAGGTGTCAGCACCAGGCAAGAAGTGATCATCAGTCAGCCCAGCAGCCAACCCAATCCAATGTTGACCAGTGATCTGTTCAAACTTAAATCCAGGACCACCTGGATGGATCAGAACATTCCATGGCCAGATGTGAAGTTGCCGAGTTTGATGTCGAATAAAACGAGGAACAAGTGGCAACACACTAGAGCTTCCGAGAGTTTGAGTTTAGAACTTAGCGAGGAAATGCGTGTTCAAGGTACTCGTATTCGAAAGACTGAGGAACTACTGTAAATCTAACTAGTATTTATAGTATTCGAGCACTTGAGATGATGTAATCTATGAACTAACTAATATGGAGTGTCCGACTCTTACTACTTGTTAATAGCACATCGTGGCTGCCTCATGCTCTATGTGATTTAACAAGTATTCTAAATAAGGTATGTGCGACATTTACCTCTCGATAATATCACCTCGAGGTGCCTCGTGTTCGAGGTGATTTACTAACTGAGTCATAAGGCTGTGAAGACAATAGATTTTGGTAGGGAGCGTGGTGATACAAGCGAGTGTGCAGTCCGAGAGATCATATGATCTCTCGGTTCTCTAATCCAAATCCTGCTGGCTGTGCTCTGTCGTGTCCGAGACCTTACATTCGCCCTCCAGGCTTGTGTAACAAGGCTACTATCCCTCGGAACAACTGTGACAGCCAGCTCACATAGTCTCGGTCTCCCCGCCCCAACCCGTAGCGATTTCTTCAACATTGTCCTGGTCGGCAACGTCTAGATTTCCAATCGCCATAAGCAACTGATCAACAAACGTCAGGATATTAAATTTACCCGCGCCGTAGTCGCCGTCGACACCCACCTCTGCGTCCGTAGCACTCATGGTTATGTCCTCTGCAACGACCTCTGCAGCGTGTTCGGGCTGTCGATTATGCCTACGGTAGCTACGGCGTCCTCCTCGAACGCCTCTGCCACGGCGGGAGGGTCCCGACGTGTTCGTGGATCCTCCGATGCGATCTGAGTGGTGAAGAATCTCGCGTGAGTGCAATCTATTGCGATGGTATGAAGGTTCTTGTACCGTACCAGCTAACGAGCCTCTACTCCCTTTAGGCTTGTGATAAACACATCCTCGAGCGCCACTGGTTGCAGCATGAACCTCAGCAAGCGTGTTGCTCATCACGTTGGTGACAAATTGCTGCTGGGACTCGATGAAGGATTTGAACGCGTTGTCCAACATTGATACGCCGTTCTTGGCAGGAACGTTGTGAGCAGGAGCAGAGAGGGCAGTCGAAACAGCCATGGTGGCTACATTTCTATATCAATCAATGGCAGTTGCCTGATCCACGGATATGGAATTTCCGGGAGTTTGCCTGGCTACCATTTTAGGTAGCACCTCAGAAAAAGCCCTGTAGGGTGCCGGAAATGCCGGGGTAGGCTAGGGATGCCTCTCAGGGGGCGGGTTGGGTGTTTGACATGCCGAAAAATCCAGGGGGAGGGGCGGGATATGGCTAGAAAAGCGCATGGGGGCGGGGATGTACAAACAATGTACAAACAATGCACCATTTTGATCCTTGGGCGGTATTTTCGCTCCTGGGTGGGATATGGGTCGATTCACGGCGCCAAAATTTGTGCAGTAGGTTACAATATATTATTTATACCCTATCCACCCTTTAGCGCGCGTCAAACGAGGCGGGAATGGGTGGATTAGAGAATGAGCATTCGGATGAGCTCTATTTTTAGCTCACGCATCTTCCGAAAGCGGAAATTAGCCCCGGGATGCTTTGATGGGCTTGTTCTTGCTCTCCCGTGGCCCTCCCATTGCTGTCCCCCTCAAATAAAATATGTGACTGTATTCTCCTCAAAAATGCGAACAAAATGATACCAGTTTCATCCCTCAAATCTCACTGGAAGGTAGTAAATGACTCAAACATTCAGACAACATCACACCCACAAAATGCTTGATCATGCTTCCAATCTCAATTTAGATAGTGGAATGCTAATGTTAATATTTGCGCTACAAGATACATGTACTCTACAAGTGGACCTAATGAACAAGAGATACGAGAAATGAGAGATAAGGAAGGGAAATGAGGTCATACGTGCGTCGATCAAAACCGGCGATCCGTCGTACTCGTATGTTCGTGGAGCTCAATCCATCCAGAGGAGCCGGTACAGCCCATCTACTACCCGACGGACTCCAATCGACATCGCTGACGTGGTGAGATGAGATGAAAATGGGTCGTGCAGGTGGGGTCGCGACCGGCTTGTCGTCGAGCGTTCATGTTGATGACGGGTGCTGATGATGAGCTGGCGGTGGTGTCATTCGGTTGGGTTTGACGAGGGAGACGCTAGAGCAGTTGCAGGGGAAGATAAACGAGGTGGTGTCTAAATGATGCAGCCGGTGTCAACGGGTGCTGGCGGTGGCGTGAACGACGAAGGCAAGGGAGGTGTTGGGGGCGAATACAAGCGACGTGGAGTCCAGAGGGTGTATTTGGTGTCAACGTGAGCTGGCGGTGGCCTGAATTGGAGGTGGGAGGCCAGATGCTGCAAGACGAACGTCGTGACAAAGTCGGCGTTCATGTCCCTTTCCCTGTTCAGTACGCAGGGTGACCGGGTGGACTCCAGGTGATGCGTGTGCAGTCAATGGATACAGGGGGAATGGGCCAGGAAGCACGAAGCGAGGTCAGCGGATATGTAGTAAGGACTTGACTCGCCACATACCAGACGGGTTTCCCTTGTAAGTCTTTTCCTTGAGCACCCCAGCACTACACCTCGTACTGGTTCCATCGCCCACCAATATCCCTCCCTAAACCAATCGAATCGTTACTTCGTGTCGCGTCGCCGTTCTTGAAACGGCAGGTATTCAGTGATTGCGTTGAGGCAGAACGCGGATGGGCCAGTGGAGGTTGGGTGGACTGGCGTTGATGGTGCTAGACACGCCCAACCTGTTCGAACGCGATGTCGACCGTCGTCCGCGTCCGCCCTTCGCAGTTGGATGGGGTGAGTGGGTGAGTGGACGGGTTGGCAATGGAAACAGATCGAGTCATACGACTCGATCTGGCACGTACTATCCGGGTCTCCCTCTTCTAGGGCCTCCCCTTGCACATCCTAGCCCCTCAACTCCTACCCAAATCCCTGCTGAGTTGGCCCACATCCTGGAGGAAGGGAGGGGCGCACGACGTCAAACCGATGCCGTCGAGATGTATATAGTCCCTAAATAGAGCCTGAGTGTCAGAAAGATGGTAATTACATGCATAAATACTGACTTACCTGGTCATTGCACGCTTCGGGGTCGGGACGGCCAAAAGGAAAGGAGGGAGAGGCGGTTGTCGTGGTTGAGGGCAAGATCAAACGACATCTGAACGTCGTTGATGTGTTACCTGGCCGTTTCCGCAAGCGATCCGATTGGCTCGGAAACACGGACCGACCAGTCTCCGAATCTGCTTTCAGACTTTGCAACCCATCCGAGGCAGTCCCAAGAAGATCCGAGAACTTGCTTATTGACGGGATGTGTTACTAGTTTTATTTAGTTTTGTATTCCCAGCTTGTAAGTCCCAGTAAGGTCAATACAATTTATTACGCCCTAAATACCGATTACAGGCAGTAAGACACACTCAATCCTTCACTACTCCTCCACAAAGCGGACCCACTGCAAGCACTAAAGGGTCAGTAATACTCTAGTTTAACTGTTTTAGAAATGTTTATAATTTAAATATACGAGTTTGAAGGAATGAATAGCTTGATACCTTGAGAACATCTCAAGGCGTATGTTTATGAAGTTGCTGGTAGGTGAGTATCGATGTTAATAAAAAAGGTCGTTCGAATATCTTCCGGAGTATCTACTTTGACGTATATACATTAGGTGCTCTCAGAAGTGTAATTTTTATCGGAATATACACTCCAATCCGTTAGGTATGGCTTCTCGAATATGAGACACCGATACCGAAATCACCTCTCAGACATGATTACCCTTATTACGAGGTTTATATATATTATTTACTTATACTTAGTCGGTAGTACTATTCACAATGCTCATTCAAATAAATCCCCCAGTTAATTCTATCTATCCGCATGTTCCAACGTCGTCAGCGTCGATGCACGCGGTCTCCGGACTGCGCGGTCCGCTAAGTTTGACCTCCGCTTTCGACGAGATCAACCAACTCCAACCGTGCGACCTCTGTTGTCAACCGCCATCACCACCTTCCTTTACCCTCTCCCAGCCTCTCCCTTGCCCCTTCGTGGCCGACTTCGCATAAGGTATGTTTCTTTTCACACCAGTGTCATAAAAGTACTTACTCATAACTCTGAATAGGTCCCTCCACCAATTCCAAACCCCCCTACCGACGCCGTATTCCGATGACGCTTGGTCTTGTCCTCAACTACCACAATGCGCCTCTCCCTTCCTTCCCTTTGGCCGTCCCAATCCCTACGCGCCCAATAACCAGGTAAGTTAGTAATCACGCACACAAATACTGAGTCACTGACACTTCCCGCTCTGTTTAGGGACCACATACATCTCGACGACATCAGTTTGACGTCGCATGGTTCGGACAAGAATGTGGGCCGACTCAGGACATATTTGGGTAGGGTTTCGGGGCTGGGATGCGTAAGAGGAGACCCTTGGTAGGGGGAGACCTTGCATGTATGTTCCGGATCGAGTCTTATGGCCCGATCTGTTTTCATTCTCAACCTATTCACTCCTCTGCTCACCCCATCCAACTACGAAGGGCGGACACAGACGACGATCATCGTCAAGTCCACTCTCTTTCGAGTAGGTCGAAACGAATGCGGGACTGTCGACGCCCGTCCAACCCAGCCTCCGCCGGTTGAACAACACGACACGTCATTTCAACATCGGTGGTACGACATGCAAAGGCCTGGGCGCAGACGCCACCCACCCGCGACAATGTTCGTATCACTGCCGCCCCATCGACCGTTACCCAGCTCCTTCGTCGATGCCTGTCCACCCCAACATCGTTTGGCATCAGCATCCACAATCCGACCACCCAGTCCCCGCCATATACCTCCACCTTTGCAAGCGAAACGAACGCGATGCTACTCACCGTCCATGCTGCACGTGGGAGACGAGATGTGGGCAGGAGGCCATGGTCAAAGTCCGAGCAGTAGTCTTGCCCCCCTCTCAAACCGCATTTGGCATGCCCTCCGTTGACGTCTCGCCCGCAGCGTCGCCGTCGCCTCTGGCGTCAACCCAACTGAACAACTGAATCGCGCCACTGCCAGCTCACCTCGCCTCTGGTGTCAACCCAGCCGAATCGCGCCACTACCAGCTCACCTCGAACACCCGGTGCCAGCACAGACACACCATCAACGCCTCGTCTCCCCCAGTGCCAGTCCCATCTTGCTGATGGCGACGACGAGCTGGCTACAGCAGGACACCATCGCCCTCGTCACCAGATGCGACGAGTGGGTTAGAGTTTGCTGGGTAGTAGACAGGCTGCAGCATCCAGCTGGATGGACCACAAAGATACGAGGACGGCGCGGGACTTCGTCCTTGCACGACGGTCTTTTTTGCTCTGAACCATCTCCCGTTTATTAGGTCCATCTGTAGAGTACTCATGTCTTGTAGCAATTAATATAACTACTAGCTTTCCACCATTTAATTGACGTGAACTGCAAACCAAACCAGGATGCAAGGATTGCGAGGGTGCTCTCAGATGAAGTTTGAACAGTCATTTCTTGGCTTCCAGCTGGGTTTAAAGGATAAAATTGGTATCAATAGATTCGTATTTTTGAGGAGAATAGAACTACGTATTTTATTTTAAGGGGAAAGCAACGGGAGAGCCACGGGAGAACGAAAATGAGCCCATCAAATCATCCCGGGGCTAATTCCCGCTTTCGGAAGATGCGTGAGCTAAAAATAGAGCTCATCCGAATGCTCATTCTCTAATCCACCCATTCCCGCCTCGTTTGACGCGCGCTAAAGGGTGGATGGGGTACAGATAATATATTCTAACCGACTGCACAAATTTTGGCGCCGTGAATCGACCCATATCCCGCCCAGGAGCAAAAATACCGCCCCGGGATCAAAATGGTGCATTGTTTGTGCATTGTTTGTACATCCCCGCCCCCCTGCGCTTTTCTAGCCATATCCCGCCCCTCCCCCTGGATTTTTCGGCATGTCAAACACCCTACCCGCCCCCCGAGAGCCATCACCAGCCTACCCCGGCATTTCCGGCACCCTACAGGGCTTTTTCTGAGGTGCTTCCTAAAATGGTAGCCAGGCAAACTCCCGTGAATTCCATATCCAGGTCCCAGGCAACTGCCACTAGGTCATGTATAAATGTAGTCACCACAGGTGGTCGAAAAGGTATGCGCATATGCGCGCTCTATCACGTCCCTATATTCTTCTGGTACAGGAGCATGCGGGTGTTTCTTTTTGAAAACTTCGCGATATCCAGCAGGCAGGTGTCCCGGATATACGCCACGACCACTGAGGAAGTCGCGAAAGGCATCGGCGTAGTTTGTCCAGTTCAATCCGTCCTGTGCGTTGTATTGAGTCATAGGGCAAGGTGTGCGTTTGTGGGTTAAAGTGCAAGAGTGGTGGTATCCAACGGTGCGTCGAATGGCTTTTCCGCTCATCTGAACTGCACTATTTATGTTCTGTTCAGCCTGCCTCGTTTTCGCTTTCGGCGTCTTAAATACACAACAGCTTACCCCCAATACCACCTCTTCAGGGACGTGATCTGGGTTTTGTGCATGTAGGTACTTCGGTGCGGTTATTCCCATTGCTTCGCAGTATTGATCCATTTGTTCTAAGTGTTTAACATTGCCGTAGGGTGCCCAGGTGACATCTCCTGTGGACCATTGAACTTCGAACAAGGCGTCAACGCCTTTACCGGCATGGGACAAGATCCTATCGACATTCCATTCTTTAGGATTTGTGCCGAAACCTGGGATCTGGTGAAGCTGCCTTCCAGGGAATCTCCTATCATCGTTTGGAATGTGCATGCAAAGCAACGAGGCATGAAATACATCATGTATTCCCCTTGCTTTCAGCTCCGTCGACAATTCCAACTTGTATGAAGCGCCAGGTGAGATAACTTCAATGACGCGAAATGGGCCGAGGTACTTGGGCACTAACTTTCACGCTCTTTGTTTTGGCAATTTCAGGTTCTTTGTCGACAGGTAAACCAAGTGACCAATCGTGAACTCGGCTTTCCTGCGATGTTTATTTGCCTGTTCCGTCTGTTTAACACGGGCCTCAATGATTGCGTCGTGAGCCCTCATAATGGCTTCCTTCAAATTTGCCGCGAACTTACGAACCCCAGGATAATCTGAATCATTGTTCCAGATCATCGGGCGAGGCCATCTTGCGTAGTTTAGGAAGAAAGGTGAGAATCCAGTGGTATCCAATCGCGCAGAATTCATAGCAAATTCTATAGCTGGTAACTTCTCTACCCAATCTTTTTGGTTAGGCTGTACGCATTGTCTCAGCATTTGCGTCATGGTATGATTAGCCCGCTCAGTTGCGCCGTCCGTCTGCGGATGATACGCTGTCGATAAGCGGAGTTCTATGCCCATCAACTCATGTAACCGCTTCCAGAATGTGCTCGTAAAAAGCAAATCTCGGTCACTTATTATCTTCTCCGGCAAGCCGTGCAGCTTATAGACGGTGTCAAATACTACCTCAGCTATTTGTTTTGCCCCGTAAGTCTGCTTTGTGGGGACCAGGTGAACCATCGAAGTAAGGTGATCTATTATCACGCAGATCATGTCGAACGACCCTAGACGGTTTGTCGACTCGGGCAATGGTCCTACGAAGTCTATTCCGATAGCCTGCCAGGGCCTCCGAGGTACGGGTAATGTTTTAAGGAGCCCTAATGGCGCAGTCGTGTTTGACTTACTTGTGGCACATGTTGTGCAGGTTTTACAATAGCTATTCACGTCATCTACCATGGTTTTCCACCAGACCTCGCTTCTGAGGAAGTCGAGCGTCTTTCTGGGACCTAGGTGTGCGAGGAGCGAATGCGCGTGAGTTATCACAATTTCTTTCAACTTCCGTTCGCCAATGAATATATCCGGGATGCATAGCACATCTCTGCCTTCGCGTTTTTGAAACACAAGGCCGTCTCTCTTGGAAAAATCCATGTAGTCGTTTGGCTTCGTCAATATATCTTTGAAGAACGGATCTTCATGGTATCTGTACTTCAAGGCATCAGGCAAGTCCATTCCAATGTCGCTCGCTGTAGCAACCAACGTGAAATTTGTTCTTACACTCCCTGACAGTGTTCCGGGTTCGGATTCCTCTTCCTGCGGTCTCATTTCTTCCAGAGATGGATTTTCCGTTATCCAAACCTCTGGAACGGGCAAGGTCGATGATTCACGCTGCTTTTTATTGCGGTGCTTTGTCTCATCATAGGATTTCGCAGGTTGACTTCTAATCCGCGTGGACTGCCTCGTTGCAGTCAACGTTGACTCCAGATCTGCTAATGCGGTAGCCCCGGTGTATATTGGGAATTGCCTTCTGTTCGACCCGGACGCCTCACTTCCTGGGTTGTCATCGGGTCCAACGTACTCGCTCTTGGCCCTTACTACACCCAACGGCTCATCACTGTAAATGCGCGATAGCGCATCTGCTACTGTGTTTGTTTCGCCAGGTATGTAGTGAACTGTAAATTGGAATTCGTTCATGACATCTAACCACCTGTGTTGTCTCGGGGACAGGTTCTTCTGAGTCATAAAATATTCCAGGGCTCGATGATCAGTGCACACGCGAAATTTTGCGCCGTGAAGAATCCCCCTGAACCGCTTCAATGATTCTACTATGGCAAGTAATTCCTGCTCGTGCACCGGGTAATTCTGCTGGGCTGAATTAAATTTTCCTGACCAGAATACGATTATCTTCGCTGTTTTAAGGTTATTTCCCTGGCTAATATGTCCGCTGGCACCAGTTAGACTAGCGTCGGTGACTAGATTGATAGTCTCGGCGTCAGGACCGTAGTCAACAGCCACTCGGTGATTGTTTCTCCATGTCTGTACAATCTCCTTAATTTGCTCAAAGGCTCGTTGCTCGGTGGGGCCCCACTTCCAAGGTTTCTTTCCTGATTGTAGTGGCGTAAAAACCCCCATAGGGATACAAACACCCTCGCAATCTTCTGCGAGGTACCCGACTGTCCCGATAAAGCTGATCCCTTCATCGTCTATAATGTGGCCAAGTATATTCAACTTCTGCGCAAAGAACTGCATCTTATCTGCACCAAGATAGAGTTTTTCCTTCCGCAAAACGGCGAAAATGGTGCGTATATGTTTTATATGGTCCTCAACACTATCTGAATAAATGATAATGTCGTCTAGATACACATCCATGAAGACACCAATGTATGGGGCAAAGATATGGTTCATCAGAGTCTGGTAAGTCGCTCCTCCATTGCAGTCTCCTTGCTGCATGACAAGGCTTTCCATAGTACCGTCAGGCGTAACGAAAAGCGTCCGAATAACGTGTTCTGGCACCACTCGAATCTGTTCATATGCGTCCTTTCCATCAAGGAGCGTTCGATATCTATGCCTCGTGACGTTTCGGAGGATTGCATTTATGTCTGGCAGTGGTGCTGCGAGCTTGTACGTGTTCGCATTAATTTCCCGTTTGTCCAACACTGTTTGCACCCTTAATATTCCATCAGGCTTGGGCGGTTTAGGTATGATTAACATCGGGCATGCAGCCGCTCCAGTCGCCATACGCCACCGACCAGATTTAGTGTAAGCGTCTCTCTTTTCGCGCCACAATGGCTTCAGTGCTTCTGCGCATCGAGACGGCCGGAATTTGTAGACTTTTGTCTCATCTATCAGAGGTATGGTATGGTTAACTGCTCGGAAGGGAGGTAAGTCCGTCTTCACAGTATCTGGGCATAAATCAATGGCCTTGTTCTGTAGCATGTTTCTAATCTCCTTGAGGTCCGATTCGAAGATGTCTGCTGCTGCAGAAGTTACCGTCTCGATCTCCTCTCCCCTCATTTCCAACGGTGTTGGGGACCCGACCGCCACACGGACAGGGTTCATCCCAATTACTACCTTGTGCTGGAAGATAAAGGGTGTCCCAAGGATCATATCATAGCTGTCCAAATTAGCAATGTCAAAGCGGCGTTTGCAATCTATATCCTGGTACTTGACATTCACTTTTGTGCTACGGTTTATCTTAGATCTCGACCCGTGAACCGCTAGCTGCACCGTGATTGGTTTTGACAACACCTCGGTGTGTAACTTTAGCTGGTCTACAACTGTGGTTGAGATAAAATCTGCCATAGAACCAGTGTCAAGTAAGGCCCGAACCTTTTGACCATTCACAAGAACCTCAATAACGATGGGTCTAGGTAATTGTCGTCGAAAGTCTTTTGGGTTCATGGCCGTTCTTTGGACTTCATCTACCATGTTGGACAGGATCTCTGTGCCTTTTCTCCCTTTGTGCTTTTTCTGTGGCTTGGTTCCCACTGCAAACAATCCGGTGAGCAAGCCTTGCCGGCGCTTTATCCATCGATCCCTTTGATGGTCTTGATCCCTTTCAGGTCCCTGAGATAATACAACGGGCTCCGTCATGCGCTGGGTCAACTCCTCGGACAATTTATCACTCTCCCATCTCATCCACTTGTGTCCCAACAAGCGACGAAACGACAGGTCCTTGGTGCGTACGTCCCCGTGAGAAATAAAAATCGTGCGATGCATACCGAGCAGTTTTACCAGATAACCATCCGCGCAAGGTAGGACTTCTACGCGCTCGGGCAGCGTGCATTTAGCCCACTCGGAATCCAAGATTTTGGAGTAAAAGTTTAGCCTTAGCCACTCCAATGCTGGGTAGGTATCATTGGGCTCATCATGCATGGGAAAACACTTTGTCTTCTTCATGTTTGTCAGGAGCTCTTCCTGCTTCTCCTGGAACTCCTCGATGAAGCAGGAAATGCAGAAGGCGTCATCCTGGAATGCGACAGGGTCAACCAGGTACGAATATTCCAGATTTTCCCAGTCTGTGACTTCGTATTTATCGCCATATTCCAACACAGTGAAACGGCCACTCATATCCTTTCCATCGCGGAAGTAATCCTCGAAGGCACGCCGCATGTTTTTCATCAAGTGCGTTTCCTGACGCGACTCGCCCTCCATTTTCAGCTTTGGTTCTGCAGCAAATGACATTGCCGAGAGGCCAATATCGATTTTGTGAGCTTTCTGGCCGTGCTTTTCTGCATTTGATAGCTTTATCGATGTTGCATTAAGTTTTGGAGCTTTCGCTGTATGCCAGTGAGGACAATTTTGGCTTTCGTGTCCCTGCTCTTTGCAGTTGAAACACCGGCCTTCAGCTCGAAGGCGGTCGCGCTCCTCCTTGCTGATCTTGTTTCCTCTTTCCGGTCGAGCATTGCTCTGCTTTGGTTTATCCTTGGCAGTACCATCTCTCGCAGAACCTGAATTTGGCTTGTTTGACGGTTTTGCCGAGCTATAACCATTTTCACTGGGTTTGTAGGGCTGCGGACCGGTTGTTCGGCTCTCAAAACGCCCCCAAGTACGTCTGGGAACTCTTCCTGAAAACCCGCGCTCCTCCTGACGCATTGCTTCGCATGCATCTTTGTGGCGGGTCGCATACTTTACGAGCTTCTCAAGCGAGTGTCTTTCTGGGTCCATTCCTTTCTCAATTAAATGAAACCTCAAGTACTGATGAATTCCTTTCCAGAATATCTGCTTGAGCATTCGCTCAGTGACATCTGGGAAGCGTACAACTAGCGACTCGAGGTGTCGGAGGAAATCCCGTACACTCTCCTTGCGCTGTGTGGAGTTCATCAGCTTTTCGCGTAGATCGTATTTAAAGTGAGCTGGAAAGCAATATTCGAAGAGTGCTTCATATATTTTCTTCGTAGTTCAGCAATCGCGCTGTGTTGCGACATGCTTCATGAAGAATTTGCTAGCTTTTCCTTCCATGAAATTTACAATCAACTTGACAGCTAAAGCGTCGTCGAGCTCATGTAACTTGCACCACGTATCGACCTCATATGTCCAGTGATCAAAAGTATCTAAGTCCGGCTTTCCGTCCCATACGAACGGGGACTTGATTTTCACTCCGGTGAGAGCACGCTTGGTGCGTTTCCTGTCTCTCTTTTGTTTCTTCAGCTTAGACGGTGGAGTACGCGCCCTCTGTCTGGAAGAGGACGACATTCCTCCAGAGCTTTTCCCCGAAGAGCTGCTCGAAGATGATGAGCTTGAGCTTGAATTGGAAGTATAACCATCTGGAGGATCACAAGGTGGTGGGCCTAGAGGTCCTCGTGGATCGGTCTCAGGTGGTAAAGTCGTCTGCCTGAACCAGCCACCACCTAAGTAATCTGCTTTCTTTCGTCCATATTGTTTTGACGGGTCGTAAGGTGCACTAGGTTCTGTGCTACCTTTACCGCCTCCGCCAATACCCAGGTTGCAAAATTCATTATACCTGGCTCCCTGTTCCTCAGGATCAACACTCTTTCCCTTTTCGACGGTCCATCAAACTTATCTTCCACTTTAGGGAATGTTTCGTCAGCCATCTCGACGATTACAGCCATTGCCGCTACCCGCTCTTTCTCTGTAGAGCTCTGACCCGTCTTAGATTGATAAATCAGATCCTCGCGAGAGCGCTGCAAGGCCTCTTTGAGAAATTCTGTCTCATCCTCAGAGTCTAGGGCATAGCTCGAGCTATAAGAATAATCATTGTATTCGGGATACTCTCAGTGTTCAAACAGGTCTAGGAGCGAGTCTGAGTTGCTGTATTCCAAACCAGTTATCTGGTCAATATCCTCCACCGAAAACTCTGCAGCTGGTATAGGTACAGTTAACCACGGTCCAACTCCCCACTCCTCAGGAATAGGTCCTAATTGGTCTTTGTCCTCGCTGAGATCAAACCAATCAGGGAAGAACTTCTTTTTAGTGACTAGAGAAGTTCGCGGGGTACTGGACGCAGCACAGGTGCGAGTTGGAGCTGTGAAACAGTCTTCCTCAACATCTGGCTGCTCAGGGGCTGACCAGTACTGTGTAGCCAGCCCACTGTCGTCAGGAGCGTTGAGACCGTCGGCGAGCAAATGGCTCAAGCCTGCTCCTTTGGGTTCCCCGTCCGCAAGATTACTCAAGCGGGATTCAGCTGCCGCGATAGTTTCTGCCACCACGGGTGCGGTCGGCATTAACACATCAGGCGCAACTATGGAACCTCGGCGCGCACTGCAAAGCACGTGCCCTCCAGGGCGGAGTAGCCGTTCCACGCTATCAACGCCCCACTTCACGGCGAGTTCAATATCACTGCGCGCAAAATGGGGTGGAGCGGGATGTATAGATGGAACAGATACACTTACCGGAAGGAGCTGATATTCTTCGAGCTCCCCAACGTCCTCTAAACATCCCAACTTAGGGTCCTCCAACTCGTTGAAGGCCGCCCCAATAACCGCCGCTTCCGCTGCCAAGGTAAGAGTGTTGGCAGAGGAAGTCGGTTCACAAGAAAACTGTTGCCTAGGCATAATACGTCTGTGTACACAAAATTTGTTAGCAATTAACGGTTGGTAAAACGCGCACCCAGGTGATCAATCCGTTACGGTTTCTTGACGAGAAAAAAAATGACACGCAAAAAATGTGAAGTTGCCGAGTTTGATGTCGAATAAGACGAGGAACAAGTGGCAACACACTAGAGCTTCCAAGAGTTTGAGTTTAGAACTTAGCGAGGAAATGCGTGTTCAAGGTACTCGTATTCGAAAGACTGAGGAACTACTGTAAATCTAACTAGTATTTATAGTATTCGAGCGCTTGAGATGATGTAATCTATGAACTAACTAATATGGAGTGTCCGACTCTTACTACTTGTTAATAGCACATCGTGGCTGCCTCATGCTCTATGTGATTTAACAAGTATTCTAAATAAGGTATGTGCGACATTTACCTCTCGATAATATCACCTCGAGGTGCCTCGTGTTCGAGGTGATTTACTAACTGAGTCATAAGGCTGTGAAGACAATAGATTTTGGTAGGGAGCGTGGTGATACAAGCGAGTGTGCAGTCCGAGAGATCATATGATCTCTCGGTTCTCTAATCCAAATCCTGCTGGCTGTGCTCTGTCATGTCCGAGACCTTACACCAGATCACCCTGTAATGCAAGGTAACAGCATAATGTTCAGCTTTGCACCATGAAAAGTTTCCACGCTTTTCATCATAGGCACCTTGTGAAGCAAAATCAATAATAGTATAAACACTCAAATAAAATAAAAACATACTAAATTGATGACACGCCCATCGACCAACAATTTCTGCAGCTGCTGCAGCTGATATTACAGATGTGGAAGTTACTGCAGATTGTTCAGTCTTCACTGCTTTGGGTGCCTTAAGAACCTTAGCAGCCTTCTGGGTGGTGTTACCAACAGGAGCCTTTGAGCTGTTTATAAACCCAAGTGCTGACGTGCTAGCTACAGGCTTGGAAATTTTCTTGGATGGTCCACCCTTCATAGCAGTGGCAACAGAGGCAGCAGAAAACGCTCCTCTGAAAGTCAGAAGGAAGATAATGAGACACAAAAATAGAAAAAAATCAACTGGATATGCTTACCTGACCAGACTAGTGGCATGGTTCATAAGACTGTGGACAGGGATCTTGGAGGCTACTTCCATCAACAGACCAGAAGACATGACATTTGTTGGAGGCAGCTGGAGGCCATCTTTATCACTCAAAAACATTTCCACAAAATATGTTTTCAAAAACCTTTTCAAAACATTTATTTCTTATACAAAACATTTTTCAGTACCTATTAGATATGGTAAAAGATAAAAATATACCATACCTAATAGGTATTACAAAACAGTATCCTGAAGTGCATTGCTCTCTGTTTGCATAAGAGCTGAAACACATCGCTCTTAAATACGTCTTGTTCAATCTTAAGATCGCATCCTTCTGCTCCTTCTGAACAGTAAATTCCCTCACATCCTGTTACTCCACACGACCTCTCTTTGAAACCACTTGGCAGTCGGTATTTGCTGTTCAGTCGCTCGCAAATCTATCCTATTCGATGTCAATATTGCTGCTTCTGAGTTGTAAGTTCCCTCACGTCTTGTTGCCTTATATTACTCATTGCAATGACTTGCCTAGTTAGCCTTCCCAACTTCAGCGTCCTCTCTTTCAAGTTGATTGTCGTCGACCCAAAACACCATCAAATTTCTCCAACATGACTTGGCTTCATTCCAGTCACTAATGACACCATTAAACCTCCCTGAAGATGAAGAAGTAATCTGATTTTCTGGTTTCCTTCGAGCCTGAACCTTGGCTTGAAATTTCTATTGTCTGGAAATCCCTTGCACTCTAGCTATTGTAGGATCCTCTCCAAAGGTGATAGATATGTCATTTGCCATTACATCTTTGCTCCAGTTTAAATGCTGATATCGCAGGGAAGTCGACTACCTTTCACTCTGAGCATCTGAGCATCTGCAAATCCGGAAATTGAAGATAGTTTTCCATTCACATTTGTGCTACTATTCACTTAATGTAGTGGTTTCAATTAGATTTAATACAAATTTTGTGAATTGGTCTAATTTTTCATTACTATTTCCTGATTGCCTTATCTTCTTTCATTGACCAACTGACTTCATGCATTTCGTGCTCATAACTGCACATGTGACTTGGAACGTACCTGTCACAACAACTTCGAACTTTCCTTTCTTCGAACCCACCAACTGCCCAACATCAACACAGGTGAGCACCCTCTCGCTGCCTTTCGCACCCTTTTCCTTTACTTTTCTCGAGGATTGGCTGAATACATCGCCATCCTATACTGGGTCTGAATACATTGACCCTTCGCATTTCACTTTCTCAAGGACTGGCTGAATACCTTGCTGTCCTGTCCCTCAGTCTGAATCTTTTGACCGTTTATTCTGATTCTCGCTGATGCCTGGTCTGAATCCTTTGACTTTTTGCGAGTCTCTGGGCCCTTGTTCGATGCCGACAATTGGCAGAATTCATCGCCATCCGACGTTGGAGGTTGATGTTGCCATGCCTGAACTTTGCTCTGAATCAATCTGCTTATCTTTCTTTGTGCTTTTCTGCCTGCTATTGTTTGGTATTATCTTCTCATTCATCCTTTTTATGATTGCAGGTCTTGATTCTTTACTATGCCTATCAAGCCTCCTGGTGGTTTGTCATTTTCTATTCAATCTTTGTTTCCTTGTCTGACATGATACAGAGACATATATCGATTGTTATGGGCATGAGCATTACTCGTCTAGTGGGATCTGGAAAATTGTGGCATATTCTCAGCTGAATTCACGTATGTAATCTGCTTTTGACAAATTATATTGATAACTGACAACATTACAGCTGGCTATGTCAGGACTGACACTCTGGTGATCCACGAGTACCCAAAACACAGCATGAGATACAGTGTTCCAGGGCTTGTTATGGCATTGAAGGTGAAGACAATCGACAGTACAGCCGTCTGACTGGGATGGTCGTCACCTCGCCGAACATGGACTGGATCCCAGACATCATGAAGGATTCCGACATGGTTCTCCCTTGAGTGGACAGTTTTTATTTCATGGCTGATAGTTGCTGAGCGCCTCAGTGGTTCTTCCAGGGAATGTACTTCCTACCGTTTGTCCCAGTACCCCCTTCATCAGCGAGCTCGCCCAACACAAGTACGGTCTTGCATGGAGAGTCCTCACAAGGTCGGATTTCATATTGGAGAAAGGGGCCAAATTTTCTGGTCTGGGAAGGATCAAAATTGAACTGGCAAATGAATTTGTTGCTCTTCGCAAGAGATTGTCGGCCAAGATTGACGCCCTCATCGAAGAGGCTTGGTGGCCAGCCAATTAGTACGTCAAGATTCTGGTCTGAAAGATGGGCATGCACTATTCATCGCTCATTCTCATCTTTGCCCCGCAAACTTATGACGACAACCTTCTTATGGTCGCCACTTTTCAATGCAACATTTTGGAAGCACTTGCATGCTACGCATACCTCACAGCATGGAAGGAGAGGGAGATGAACGCCGACGTTGATCCACATCCTGTCGATAAATCTATCATTGGCACACTGACGGCTGAACCAATCATAGCTATTCGTATGCATGCCATGGGAGTGCTGGTTTGGCTTGTTAGGCCACCCTCCGCAATCCCACTCGACATGAACATCTCCTATCATTGTGAGCCAAGGCTTCCCTTTGGCATTGTGCAAGAGGTCATGGCCAACAAGCCATTTGCTTATTCCGGACCCACCAATGCCACCCAGAACCATGCGTGTCAACGGACTGGCATGCAAACCATTAAATTGGGCCATAGTGCATTCCACATTACCTTGGAACAAGAAGTCACTAACTATGAGATTGGTATGTTTCTATGTCCAATGAATGACATTTGTATCTGATTGATATTCTAGATAACGTGAGGCTTGTCAATCCTCTGGAAGCCTTTCCTGCTTGTGCAACCCAAGCTGATGCTCTCCCTGCTATTGCCTCAAATTGATCTCTCGCGTGTAGTCGGTGTCCCTGTCACAGGTTCTCTGATCACCTCCTCTTCCACCTCGTCGACCATTCCGCCTGTTTCTAGTTCTCCTGGTTGTTTTATATCCAGGGAACAAAAGTTCGCTGTTGACCTGATGAATTTCGAGGAGCCGAGATCCATTTTGCAGCCCAATGGCAGTGAGATCTGGAAGTCTGCCTGCAGTGGTATTGATAGAAGCTGGGGAAGGATTATCAACCATCCAGACCTCAAGCTTCTCCACGGTTGTCCCATGCTTCCTCCTTCCCTCTTGATGAATGATGCTCCTGGTTAATCAGAGTGGAATGTTGGGCATACTTTGGTTTATGCCACAGTGTGGCTCGCAATGCGCGTTGCATGGTTCAGTTGTGCTATGAATCGACTTCCTGGGGACAATCAAATTCCTACCCCACAAGAATGGAAAGTATTTCTTTGGAAGAACGTGGCAATACCGTTGGGAATTGAGTTCATTTGGAGTCTGGTGTGGCCTTGCAACCATCGTCATCTTCTGGTTTGTTGTGCGGTCGTGGATCGGGCTATTTGTTGGGTGGGCATGGAGGATGGAACTCGTCGCAAGGGCACGGATCAGCAAATCTGTTGCGTGGACGGGGAGTCGGGAATTCATCACGAGGACAAGGTGCTGGCAACTTGTCACGTGGCCGTGGGGCAGAGAGTCTGTCGCATGGTGGTGCGATGTGACCAAGTGTCCTGGATCTTAGCTTTGACATTGTTGATTTGCAGTGACCAAGTGTCCTGAATCTTGGCCTTGACATTGTCAAGTTGCGGTGGAGTAGTATCTTGAATCTTTGCCTTGACATTGTCCTGGATTTTAGCTTTAACATTGTCAATTTGCGGTGGACTAGTATATTGAATCTTCACCTTGACATTATTCTGGATCTTAGCTTTGACATTGTCGAGTTGTGGTGGACATCAATTTGTGAGTGGACTAGTAGCCTGTATCTTGGCCTTGACTTTGTCAATTTGCAGTGGACTAGTGCCTGGCATGACCATACACTAATACCCTTTCATGTTGATTCTACAAGTCACAGGCAGCAGGAAACTTTTTTTCATTTTAGGACCTCTGGTATTGATCAGTTAGGCCAACAATTGGTAAAATGATTCTTACCGTTGATACCTATACTGCTGCTGTGTATGTACTGCTGCCCATCCTTATTTAAACTGTATTTGATACTCATTATTGGCAGGTATCAAAGTGGTTCCTTGCTGAATCTTGCCATGGTCTACCTTGAATTCTGCATGCCAGTCAGCTCAACCTGTCAGATAACGACCCCAACTTGAGGAAGCTCACAAAATTTTACAAGAAAGTTTGTGTGAAGGTCACAACGGGCAAGAATCAATCACACACCAAAACTATTCATGGCTTTTTTCCCTGAGCTGGTGAATTAGAACTTGTAAAGGACAACTGGAAGACAACAGTTGTAGTATGTGGGTTTTCATTGAATGTCATACTATCTAACATTGTACGACGCTGCAGCAGCATTTCGATGCGTGTTGATATGACCCCGATGACTATCCCTGCCAAACTTTTGACCGTACCTGCTGGGTTTTTTGATCTGAATGCCCAGCCAATGGTAGGACACCTTGTACCCTCCATATTTTTTTTCTGACCTTTCTTATAGCAACCAAGATTTGGCAGATGGAATACAGTTTGACAATGCTTCACTGAACCTCAGAGGCTTGAGCATTGAGTTGTTGTGAATTTTGTTGAAAGCATATCTGATGAATGCGCATATCAATTGATGACCCAGGGTCAAAGTTCAATGTGCTCTTGCGCCAATCTAGGTCAGTTTGCTGTCAGTCCTGCAACTACTTGACTTTAAAAATTAAATTCCTAAGTGGTCTCTGTCTTGTCTGTGCTCATTGTAAAACTTGTCTCATGTACTTCATTTCAGATCCCTCACAACCACGCGCCTACCATAGAGGCAATGGTCATAATGTTTTTGGGGTATGTGAAATTTTATCTTCCATGGCATGAGCTCATCAAAACCCATATGAATGTGTTAATCTTCTCAACATGCAAAGCCTTAACAATGTAATGGGATTGGCTGCCACAAAATATATAATGGAAGAATTGAGGAGGACCAGCTTAGGAAGCTTATCATTATTGTTTTATTTCCAAACAACAGTGGTCCTATTTGGAATGCAGCGAAGTACTGGGGCAACATTCAGAATGGTATGATCCAACACTTGGTGGTGCAGGGTACTCACAATTAGCCCAGGGATCACAACACTGTGCCTCTGAGAGGCTAAGGTTGCTACAGCAAATGATCAGTATTTTAACAATATTGCCCTGTAGTATTTCTGTTTACTGCTGGTCTTTGCTTTGCTAATATTTATCACAGGCTGAATGCCCATCTTGGTGGTGTCAATTTTTGCAGTATCACCAGCAATGAAGGAGACTCTTAGTGATCCTGTCATGATCGGGTAAGCATCACATTATTCCTTTCATTTAGTGCCCTTATTTTTCTAGGTGTGGATATGTATGGGTCACCCTGGACCTGGTGTCCAAAAGCCTTCTGTCACGAGTATCAATATGTTGCACTTACTGGGATGCAACCGCCTTGCATAGAGCAAATCCTAGACTTGAAGAAATATGTCATGATGGTGTTTGAGAGCCTTGGCACCAAAAACAGGACCGCGCCAAGGAGACTCATATTCTTCAGGGATGGACTCTCATAGGGAGAGTATGAAAGAGTGGCTAGACAGGAGATTGCAGATATCAAAGGTCTTTTGCCTCGTCACTCTTTTTTTCTGTCCTAATGCAATTTGTCCATAGAAGCCTGCACTGATCTGTGGGAATCAAAAGGGTTACAAACCCCCCATCCTTCTCTTACATTTATTGTTGTTGGAAAACGGTTAGTTATCCTGTTCTGGCTTTGTCCTTGTCACTAATATCAGGTTCCTCATAGTCGGCCGTAACTCTGGCCGCTAACCCGGACACCGCATTGGCCGCTACATCGACCGCCGTGCCAGCCTTGCACCCGACACCTCTGGATGCAAGCTCCCTTTACGTTCTGCTGCACCAACGCAGACTACAATAGTTGTAGTCTGTACACATCTGATTTCCATCTGCCCCTCGGCCGCTACATCAGCTGGTCACTGCATTGGCCAGTTGCTGCGTCAGCTGGTTGCTATGCTGGCTGGTCACTGTGTTGGCCGGTTGCTGCGTTGGCCAGTTCCTGCATCGGCCGGTCGCTGGTATATTTTCTCTCCATTATACTTCCTTATTTGTCATTTTATTCTCTACTACTTACTCCTTCTATTCTGACATATTTACGGTATTTAAACACCTCTGTATTGTGGCATACCTCCAGTCAATCATACTCCCAGTTTCCCCCCTTCAAACTTCAAGTTCGTCTGAATCTCACTCAATTTCGTCCTCAGTTGCCCTCGTTGTCCACAACTCGCACTTTGCATTTGCACTTTGTCTTTGGCCACCTTCGTCGTTTGCAGCATCACCCTTGCCTTTGCTCTCGTTGCTCAACCGTTGCACTTTGTTGCACTTCATCAGTATACGTGTTGGTTCCCTAGAAACCCCGACACGCACCTCAAAACCACTCTATACAATTGCATTTTTGTTGTGTTTTGTGCACAGCATTGCATGTTGTAGGTATATCAACGTCGACGTCTATAACACATTCCGATTCCACCCTCCAGATATACACAATAACAAAGAGGAAAACGACCTTGTTAGAGCCTTCCCTGCGTCTCCTCAAATTATCATGCCAAAGTTCAGATGCTTTGCCCTGGCACCATCTGACCTTCACCAGCAACTGTCAGTCTTGATATAAATGCCATTTATGTTTCCCTATCCAATCACATCCGGCAGTACTTCTTTGTGTGTACCACAACTTATAGAATTTGGAAACAGATCTCACATTATTTCCCAGGGCTTAACTTGTGCAATGCACCTTGTTCTTGATGGTTGGACATCCTCTCTTCTATTCTCATATCTCAGACTTGTTATAATTTGGTACCAAGATGGCAAAATTTATCACACAATTTTGGAATTTATTTGGTGGGTTTAATCTTTTGGACTTACTATTTAAAAATTCAGATACTAATGAGTGCTTTGACAGTCTCACTCAAAAACACAATGGTAACTATCTTGCCACCGTTGTTGCTCAATGTCTGAAATGGTTTGGCCTTGAAAAACTGGTACTTTAATTGCTTCCATGGCACGAGTTCCATAGCTAACAGGATTTGTAGCTTTTCTCCATTTGCATGGATAACGCGGTGAAGTGGTTAGCTGCGGGGTAGATATGAATACTAGCTAGACCAATAGATAACACTTCACAATAAATATGAAGTAAATCCACTATGCACTCGTCCTATGGTCTCACTTTTATCCAACACTAACACTCAATTTGTCTAGCAGTAATCACCCAATCAAATAATATGACTAGTACGTCTCTGGGAGGGACAATAAGTTTTACTAGTATTCCAGTATGAACTCGTTATACGCTCGGAGACACCAACTGTCCGTACAGTGACAAGTACGGTCGAGAATCAAAGTTAATGAAATAGTAAAATGCGCAAAGGTGGAGTACCGTACTCCCGTGAAATGAAGCAACTGATGCTATACTTGGCGTTACCAAAACGCTGAACTCTTAAACTCTTAGGCTACCGAAACCTTTCAACTAAAATACTTGCTTCAATGTCCCGAATAGTCCACGATTACCGAAATCGCTCCTATCACAGTCCAGGTCCTTGACAGTACCGTACTACCGAAGTACGGGTGAAATGTACGGTCAAGTAAGGAGGGCCACGAAGTCCTATCCTAGTCAATGATCTTGACTAAACTCAAGTTAAGTTTTCAAGTACGGAAACTTCTCAAGTATAAGTCCGGTCACTCTGATCACAAGATGATAATCCGTCAAATACGTATATTTCAGTCCTCGAAGACAAGTTAACACTTAGAACAAAATTTGTAAAACTCGGAGAGTTCGCACAAATATGATTTCGTGGGTGGTAAATTGCTTGTGCGTACAGACACTACCATACAAATTTTATACTACTGCAAAACTAAACTACATGTGATTAAGTCGGTCGGAATTCCTCTTTTACAAACCCCCGGTCGCATATAACTGTACTTTACTGTGCCCCACCTGGAATGGGCGGAATGACCGGAATCCACCGGAATCCAGTGGAATCCAGTGGAATCCAGTGGAATCCAGTGGAATCCAGTGGAATCCAGTGGAATCCAGTGGAATCCAGTGGAATCCAGTGGAATCCAGTGGAATCCAGTGGAATCCAGTGGAATCCAGTGGAATCCAGTGGAATCCAGTGGAATCCAGTGGAATCCAGTGGAATCCAGTGGAATCCAGTGGAATCCAGTGGAATCCAGTGGAATCCAGTGGAATCCAGTGGAATCCAGTGGAATCCAGTGGAATCCAGTGGAATCCGGTGGAAACCACACCAAAAACAAGGAAATTCCAGTGGATTCCAGTGGAATGGCTGACCGGAATCCACCGGAATCCACTGGAATGGTAAACTGGAATCCAGTGGAGTGGAATAAATATATAGAACTACCAACTGCAGTATATTCCAGTGGAATGAATAGACAGGAATGCAATACACCAATAATACTAATCAAAATATTTAAATATAAATATTCAAAGAAATAATTTGATAACCTTTGGTACAGTATTCTGATTAGTTCTATTTATAGTTCCAACATTAGTTCCATCTCTGATTCAGTTCTATTTATAGGTCTACAAGTAGGCAGTGCACAGTTTCCAATTCACCTTCCAAATTAGTTTTATTTATAGCTCTATATTCAATTACTTCTATTTATAGTTCTAAAAATAGAACTGATTAAATATAAAAATAACTGATTAGTTCTTAGAGCTACTAAATAAAACATTAGTTATTTTTATATTTAATCAGTTCTATAAATAGAACTGTAACCAATTAGTTCTATTTATAGCTTTCTAATCAGTTATCTCTATATTTAATCTGTTCTATTTTTAGATCTATATCCAATTAGTTCTATTTATAAAGCCTAATCAGTTATTTCTATATTTAATTGATTCTATTTATAGTTTTAAAATTAAAACTAATCTGATCTCAAAATGGAACTAATTGCATTGGTTCTATTTTTAGAACTAATCAGATTAATTTAACTATTTGGATTTTTAAAACTATTGGTTTTTATTAATTTAATTCTTAGAACTATTTTAGAACTAATTAATGCCATTGATTTTATTTTTAGAATCAATACAAATAAATACAATGACTATAAATACCTTGAAATTTTAACAAACAAAGCTATCCAGTTGTTATTTATTTTTTTATTTGTATAAATATACCAGTAATAACGTCAAAAATACTTACAAATAAATTTTACTTAGTTTATTCCAGTGGATTCCAGTGGAATCAGTCCTGTTATTCCATTCCAGTCCATTCCGGTTTTGGTGACCAGAATTTTGTCCGGCGGAATGAGCATTTTTTGGTCATATTCCGGTGGAACTCACCGGAATTTGAATTTTTGGCAGAGAAATTCCGCTGGAATGCCACCGGAATCCACCGGAATCCGCCGGATTCCGCCCATTCCGGGTGGGGCAGGGTAAAGACCTCAATTAAGACATGATTGCGCGTTCCTGCTAGATAACGGAATACGCGCTTCAAGGCGGTCCAATGTGAGTTCCCTGGGTTGCTCAAATATTTACTTAACTTTTGTACTGCATAGGCAATATCTGGTCGGGTTCCGATTGCTGCATACATTAGAGATCCTACTGCTGCTGCATATCCTCCTTCTATTCGTTTGTCTCGGGTTTCTCGCGGCTCGTCCTTCATGTCGTTTTTGTCGACACGTGTCAGTATGACATTCGGATCCATCGGAGTCGAGACTGGTCGACAATTTTCCATGCCATATTTCTTGAGAACACGGTCAATATAAGTTGTCTGACCAAGTGAAATGGTGCGTGCTTTCCTGTCTCTTTTGACTTCAAGGCCTATAATGAGTTTAAGCTCTCCTAGGTCATTTATCTCGAATTCCTTCTTGAGGTAAGCTTTAATTTTGTCCATTTCATTTGTATTGTCAGTAAATAACATTAAATCATCCACCCATACAGTTATGTACGAAGTATGACCGTTTTCTGTGCGGATATATACACAGTGGTCTATGTTGGACTTGCTGAATCGAAGTTTGGTGAGTACTTTATCGAGTTTTCGGTTCCATTCGCGTCCTGACTGCTTGAGTCCGTATAGCGTCTTCTTGAGGCGGCAAACCTTGCTTGTTCCGTCATGAAATCCGTCCGGTTGTCGCATGAATATTTCCTCCTGTAGGTCACCATTTAAATAGGCTCCTTTGATGTCTAACTGTTGAATTTCAAGGTCTTTAATCACTGCAATTGCGAGCAGTGCTTGAAGCGAATTGTGGCGCATTACTGGCGCGAAAGTTTTGTCAAAGTCCATACCCGGAATTTGCAAAAATCCTTGTGCTACGAGGCGCGCTTTATATTGTACTACCTTGCCGTGTTCATTATACTTCCTCAAGAATATCCAGCGGCATCCAATAGCCTTTCGTTCCGGTGGTAAGTCTTCCAATTTCCATGTTCCCATGCCTTCTAACAATGAATATTCTTCGTTAATTGCCTTTTCCCAGTGTTCCCACTCAGGTGAAGCTTTGGCTTTGTTAATTGATCGAGGTAAGTCATCATTCGATGATGCTATGAAACCAAATTGATTTGCTAAATTTGCAATAGTTTCTTTGTCGAGTTTGTCTGGTGAGATGTCTTCCTCTCATGGTCGGGCGGCAGGTAAACGAGCATCGGGGTTATTTATTTTCCGATAATCAACGTCTGGCAGATTTCATGTGGTGCGTCTTAATGGGATAGGATTGTGTTTCTTCGGATAGTATGCAACATTGGGGCTTGTCGTAGGCGTATTTGGTACGTTAGTTGATTTCTGTGGCTTAGACGGCGTTGACAGTTTTGCTTTCGGCGGTTCAACATTAGGCGCTGGTGCGGGCGCTTGTTGCGGTGTGTTCTCTGGTGCTAACAATTTTGGTTCCAGTACTTTAGGTGTCTTCTCGGGAGATTGGGGTTCAGAATTACCCTTTAACTCCCCCTCAAGCTCCAATCTAGGTACGAGTTCAAATTCTATTGTTGCAGGTTCTTTCTCTGAAAATATATAGTTTCTAGAGACTTTGATATTACGAGTTTTCGAGTCGTAATAGCGCACAGCTTTTGGTCCGTCTTCAAATCCAACAAAGGTATGTTTCGTTGATTTCGGCGCTAATTTCGATTGATTTCCTTTGTTTAAAATCCAGATGTCGCATCCGAATTCCTGGAGGTGCGACATGTTCGGTTTTTGTCCTGACCATGCCTCTTCTGGCGTCTTTCCGTTAAGTGCTCGGGTTGGTGATCGGTTTTGAAGGTATGCGGCATGGCGTACAGCCTCTGCCCATAAAAATTGCGGTAAGTTTCATCCAATTAACATAGATCGTGCCATTTCCATTAACGTGCGATTAAAGCGTTCTGCGACTCCATTTTGCGATGGTGAATAAGGTGCGGTAGTTTGAATTTCGATTCCCTTTTCTGCGCACCAGTCTTTGGTCTCCTGATTGATATATTCAGTGCCGTTATCGACGCGCAAAACCTTAGGTGTAAATCCGAATTTTCTTTCTATCCAGGTAATGTATTCCTTCACCTTTTCGAATGCTTCTGACTTCCTCTTCATGAACAGTACAGTACATCTGCGCATGGCGTCGTCAGTAAATGAAATGTAGTACTTTGATCCTTGGATTGACGTTTTGCGGGCTGGTCCCCAAACGTCGCTATGGGTGAGTTCTCCAGGATTCTGTGCTCAAGTTTCGCTTTCCGCAAGAAATGATTTATGATGTTGCTTGCCTTGTATACAGGCTTCGCATTGGTGGAATTCCTCGGTGGGATTGACAGTAAGTCCTTCAATTAAATTCTCCTTGATGAGTTTCTTGAGTCCAGAGATAGCCAGATGTCCATATTTCTTGTGGAGTGAATCCCATGTATCCGGAAGGCTTAGCGCGACCTGAGCGTGCTCTCGTGCTGCGGTGATAGGTTCAGCATCCAGTACGTACAAATTATTGACCATCTTTCCTTGTGCATGTAACATATTGTTTTTGTCCCACAGTTTGATTGATCCGGCTCTGCATGTTGCATAGCCATTCGCTTTATCGAGTTTGGTAATCGAAAGCAAATTATTCGCGGCATCCGGGGCGTATAAGACGTTCTGTAAGTGATTAGTAACTGTTTTCCCATCTACAGTACAGTTTAAACTGACTTTACCGATTCCTAGAGCGGAAATTGAGTGTTGGCCAATGCCTTCAATCGATTTCGAAGTAAGGGGAATATATGAGCTGAATAACTCACGATCATTACAGATGTGTGAGGTTGCTGCCGTATCCGCGACCCAACTGTTTCGCGTAATCTTAGCGCCTGCCGGACCATCCTTAGACTGGTAAGCGGCTTCCTTATCATCCGTCTCTGTCGTTTCCTCTGACTGCGCTTGATTTGCGCGTTCTTTACCTTTAGATTTTGACTTCCCGCCTTTTCGGGGTCGTTTGCTCTTAGGACCTTTGCCCTCGCTGCCTCCTCCCTTTGACCAACAATCCGGTCCAGTGTGTCCTATCTTCTGACAATTACTACACTGTAATGTTGATTTATCCACAGGTGTCTTACCGTGTGCGCAAGGTTTTGAAGCGTGCGCTTGCATTGCGACATTAGCGCCCATTCCTGATCGCTCGGTCCGTCGTCGGTTTTCTTCGAGAATAAGCGCGACAAGTTGAAACGATGTAATTTTCCAGAGCGGCGTCGGTTCTGAAGTCGATGCTGAAGTCGTAGTGGGTGCGATAGTAGCGGAAGAGGTGCTAGCTCCAAGGTAAGCGGTTGTGAATTGATCCCAGGATTCCGGAAGAGAAGAAATTAATATTGTTGTGAAATCCTCGTCAGAAACCAGTGTCCCAAGTAAGTGAAGTTCTTCTTGAATACTTCAAAGTTCGTTGATATGAGTAGGGATATCTGTAGTTTCGTTGGCTACGGTACGGTACAAGCGTCTACGTGCCGAAATAATGCCCATGGTACCTCGCGGCTCTTTCACGGTCTTCAACTGTGTCCACATTTCTGCGGCTGTCTTGGCACCTGCGACGTGTATCATCTGCAGGTCACTCAAGGTAAGCTCGATTTGAGTTTGTGCTCGTGCATCATTATCTTCCCACTCACTTATTTCCTGATCCCACGCTTCTTTCAAAACTTGGGCTGAATCCGTCGAGGCGGGTAGCACCGTAGGTTTTTTACTTGATCCGTCGACATATTTCAGAGACGGCGTTCTCGTAGCACACCGGTGATACGGCGCTTCCATGGAAGCCAATTGTCTTCCTTCAAGAGTTCGATGCAGTACAGGCTGGAAGAAGCATCTCGAATTTCGGAGGTAGTAGTAGACATGATTTAGTAGATTGCTAGTTGTAAGTCTCGTTGAATAAAACTCTTAGTGATATCTTAGTTCTTCAGTAATTAAGTATTGAGCCGGGGCCCATAACCTATTGAGATTGTATGTAGCTACTGGTTAGAGTAACGAGCGAAATCAGCACGGCAGTGTACTCAGAACTTAGAACTTAGGTTCACACGAAGTAAGGGGGAAAGGAAGAATGGATTATCAGTTACTAACTACTACAGGATTTCGGGTTCCTTATATACATGTAGGTAGAATGAGAGAACATACTAGAATATACGAGCAGTGAGGAGAAAGTTCATAGGCGAGTCACTGCGAGTCATCGGGGATGCCTCGGAAAATAGGACTCGGGCTTCGGGCTTGCACAGCTCGTCTCAACACGCGGCAGTAGCGGTGCCGACGATACCATTCATGCGATCCATATATATATTATTTTGTCCCTACTTTACATGAAATTCCTACTAAATGCTTATTACATATAGTAGTACAACTGCCGAGGTATCTAAGTGCGTAATGACGAATTCAGGTCTGGTGCCAGGTCTGGTGCTCAGGAACAAGATGTTGCCACCCAGTGCCACTCCCACTGCCAGGCGGTGCCGCAATGGGCTGCCAGAGCCATTTGCCCTATAGGGGACGTTCCATTGAATTCAATGGCCCAACTATACTCGATACAATGTAATCATTCAATGAACCGACTGATTTACAAGTTCTTACATAGTAAAAGAACTTGTTTTCCGGCCTGCGAAGCAGGCACTTTGGTTCCTAACGGAAACATTGGAAATTCTCCCACTGCTATAGTGACCCTGCACGGTTTCTGTATCTCAGCCATTTCTAGGCTGATTTTTATGATTTTGGTATCAAAAAATTCGTAAAAATCAGGGCCTTCCTGGTCACGTGACCAGGCCAATTTGGTACCGTTAGAAAGCCCTGATTTTTCTCGATTTTTTGAGTCCCTGATCATCCAAATTGGTTCAGAATTGAGCGGACTATGATTTATTCTCAGTATTTATTATTTAAAAGGTCGGACTCCCTGCAGAAGTAAGAACTTGTTTTTGCCATGCGCAGCAATGGCCTCTGGCCAAGTCGGTACTATGTAGCTTACCTATGTGAGCTGGGAAGTTGCCCATGGGCATACGTGAGGCCTTCTATAGGTGCTATAGGCTGCTGCCTGGGAGGTCATCCCATTTAGGGAAGGGGTACTTGTTTGTTTGTTTGGAGTTTGATGGCATCATATTTGATCACATGACTTTGAATTTGCCTCTATTTACATGGTTGTCGCAGGGTATACCAATAGTGTTTTGAAGTCCGGTCAGGTCCGGTTTTTTGACCTTCCGAGCTCAGGACCGGGACCAGGACCGGTCCCTCCTCCCTCAAATTCTGCAAAAAACCGGACTGGACCGACCAGGACTGGTCCTGAGCGGTCTTGTGCAGTCTTTTGCGGTTGCGCGACCGGTCTGAACCGGTTGCGGTTGCAACCAGTTGGCGACCGGTTCAAGACCGGTCTTTGTAGGTGGTTCTCGTACTTTACGCACTGGACAGTACATTTTTTAAATTATATGTGTCATAATTTCATAAATCAAAAGAATGTCAGCTGAAATATGTTCATCCATTATTTTTACACTAAGTTCTGCCATTTCCCAATCTATCTAGCTCCATCCAACCTTTGCAAACGAAGGTTTTCTTACCAGAGGCATTTTTAAAAATGCCTCCGGTAAGCAAACTTTCGTTTGGAACTCACGTTGGCGTCAAATTTCAATTAAGCGCCGAGTTTGAGCTCGGCGCCTTGGTCTCGAGGGCAGTGGAAAGACCGGTTGCAACCGGTTGCAACCGGTCTTTCATCGGTCTGAAGGTTTTTGAGATTGCGGAGGACCAAGGACCGGACTGCAGTTGCGGTCTTGACCGGTCCTAATAATCTGCGGTCCCAATCGGTTTTGGTCCGGTCTGGTCCCGGTCTTTTTCCAGTCTTGCAACCGGACTTCAAAACACTATATACCAATCTGATTAAGGATGTTCAGCTTTGTTGGTCTAGCATTCTGAGTCAGACGGGTCATTTTAACCGTACCAAGCTGGTCTCGGTGGCACCGGAGTGCAACAACCGTGCTAAACTGGTGAAAATTATCATGCCAGAGGTCCCAAAAACACTGTGATTGTTGGAAAAACCATATGCTCCTGGTCAAGAGGACATGGTTGAGGAAGTCTTGCTAGCATGGCATGAATTTCCATCCAATGGGCATGCAGCAATAATAGCGCGGCTGGTTATACCAAGAAAAACACCACACTTTCGGGAAGTATGGCGTGCTCAATACGCCATATCTTGGCCGCAAAACCATGTGGAACATCTCTTTTATTTGTCTAAAACCTCAATGCAAAATATGTATCAGAAAACGTATAAGTAGTCCATTGCTTCATGCAGTAAAGTAGGCAATTTTGTACCAAGATCAAGGTGCATGCACTACGCGTGCGTACAATCAAAAGTCCATTTGAAACCTCATATTTGAAAGTAATTGGTGAACTATTGTGTGATCCATAAATTCGGGAATTGTCCCTTAGTTGCATTTGATAACTTGGCTATCTAGTACATTTTGGTGGTGTCTAGTGGCAATATTTGACTTGGACTTACAGTTTCAGTAAATTGAACTTATGCAGACCTAGTCACTTTGTTCAGATAAGTGCTCAAAGCAACTTGGTGCTCGACCTGAGGCTTATAAAGTAATCAGCAGTTAGTTCGCGCTACCCGCACATAAGAAACCGTCTTCACAGACAAACCCCTTATAGTCTATTGACTTTAAAAACTATTAAACCGTCCCTTACTGTTGTGTATTAGAGAGATCTCTTACGCGCTTGTAACACACTTGTGTATACATCTTGTTGAATTCAATAACCGTTGTGTTTCTAAACTATACCATCCCTCCAAAACAACTTAACCTTTTGGTTTACTGGCCGAGTGAAGTACCTCTTCATTCACTAGTAGTGCTACTTATTTGGTTGATCATCAATCATCTATCTAGTGCTATTCTAGAGTCAGAAAACGGACTGCGTATCACCGGTTACTCAACAACGAGATGCGACGAGGAAACAAGGGGGGGCTTGGGACTGAGGAAGAGAAGGCTTACTTGGTGAGGGCTTTGAAATCAAAAGTGCAGCTTTGCTGGAATTGCAACAAGCCAAGGCATATCAGGCCAAATTGCCCAGAACTTGCTTCAGGCTTGGACAACGACTCTTCGGAAGAGGAAGAGGGGCATCAGGAAACAGCAAAAGGATACGTGCCTCCCACCAAAGGTTATGGAGGCTACGGAGGTCACGCAGTGTTGTCTGTAGGACTGATAGTGCTGGTATCCCAACACAGTCATGGCGCTAGGTTATGTAGCTCTATGTATCAGTCTCTGTGTCCTCCGTAGAACTACATATGTGCTATTTATTTTTCATTTGTACAGGCTGCTATGAGTAGTCTGTTCTTACCGTTACAAGATGGAATTATCCTTCTAGGTTAATGTATGAAATCTTCCCTTTTTTTTTTGATATTATGTTTCGTTGGACCTTTACCTTTACAGGAAAGCTGTTTTTATTTAAAATGGTTCAGATTTGGCCTCATAATGCGGAACGGGAAACCCTCCAAAAGCTGTCACTGCTATTTCGGAAACAGCCACGTGACCGTGTCCTTTGTTGATCTGGCTGTAGATCTGTCTTCAACGTTCAACTTGTACCCATACCACCGTTGCGCACTGTCCGTGGACTTCAAGTACTGACAGTCCAGACATTAGGAATAGTCATCTCTAAAGGTAAGTCCCTCTAGTTTGCCTATCAAATCCACATCTAACCCTATCATGTAATTTCATCACACTCAGGCTTTAGCACCATGAGGGACTCTTCACGGCATGCGACTTCATCACTTTTTGTGACTAGGTGAGCTCACAATCTTTTTTTTTTCGCAAAGTTTCTCATTCCTCCAATACTTGCCGTATTCTCAGCAAGATATCCTTTGTCTACAACGGGCTGGAACATCAAGGGGGAGCCCACAACTCCGACTCTCAGAAAAGCAGCCCATAATTCCTCCCCCTCAGTGATGCACACTCATTCTCAGTGTCCAAAACGCCAAACTGCAATTAAAGGTCGACAAGTAATCCAGGCGTGAGTTTCTCAATCCTGGATTGCGATATTGCTCTGATCCAACCTTTCCGACAGCGCGCTAGCTTAGTGTTTGGAAGTCCGGTTGCGGAACTGCAAAAAGACCGTAACCGAACCGGACCCAGACTGACAAGGACCGCAAAACTCGAGGACCGATGAAGACCGTTAACTGCGGTCCGGTTAACGGTCTAACATATTCTCGAAAATCTGAGGACCGACGCAAAACCAGTTTTAACTGGTCCCAACCGGTCGTTCGCGCTGTAATTTTACACGTAGACAGCGCCAATAAATACCTTTCCGACGATTTCAAAATCATAATTTTAAACGAAAATCTGATAAAGTTACAGTCAATTTTGTGAAATTACTCAAATTCAAATACATTTATGTCTAACTTCTTTAATTGTCAGTCAATATTCGTGTTTTTGGCCTCATTTTGGAGAGTAAAATAGTTGTGTTTTAATTAGCTAGCTTAAATCTATTCTAGTGGTGTTAATGCTCACTAATTTCACTGGTTAAAATGCCTAAATACTGCTCTAGGGCTGTAAATAGAGGAAAAAACCGGTTTTTAACCAGTCCTGAACCGGTTTTGACCATACTGGTCAAGACCGGTTCATAGACCGCTAAAAAACCGTCCTTAACCGGTCTACTGCAGTCCGGTTTGGTTTTTTGCACTTTCCGAATTTTGATAGACCGGTCCCGGTCTGCAGTTAAGGCTCTCGAGGCCAAAAAACCGGACCGGACCGGACTTTTAAACACTACGCTAGCTCCTGGCGGGATGCTGGACTCACAAATCAACTCTCAGGAGTGGGCAGTGAATGCAGGCGTCGTGACACCGACCAAGCCATTTGAGCTTCATGCTTCCGAGGCCACAAGGACCGATGGAGAGTCTGACAAAGGTATGAGGTACTATTGGTTGTTGGTACAAGCTTCTGACCTTTTTTCCTCCATAGAGGCCGAAGAACCACAGATGAATGAAGGAGAACCGAGCATTGGTGGTATTGGTGAGCAGCAAATATTCCTGAAATCCATATCATCCGAGTCTGAACTTAGCATTAGGGTTGCTCAAAGTTGAGCCTATTCGGTTTCCTACTCGACTTCATTTTCGGGTCATTTTGGCGGGCAGCCCCGCCAAATTTCGTCAAGTAGGAAACCGAATAGGAAGCAAATAGGAGCCAAAAATGGCCAACTTTGAACCCCCCCTCACGGTTTTTTGGAAAAATGAACCGAGTAGGAAAACTTCCCAACTCGCCAAGTCCGCTTCCCACGTCGGTTAGCGTCAGGGAACCAGCTTGGCACTCCGAATGGAGCCGAATATTTAACCTTCACCCGTTCTCCTCCTGCCGCTTCCCTCCTATATTCACTATAACGCTCTAGAATATTCAATAAATTATTTTTTTTTACTAAAGTGGCTGGGTACATATAAGGTATTATTTAAAAGACAAAATGAACTTATTGAGGCGGAAAAACCCGCGGTGAGGTAGAGATACAAGCCAATTGATGGGAAGGACGGAGAATGAATGCTGCCAGAGGAATAGGAAAGTGAGTAGGAAGTCGAAAATGGCCATTTTTGCGAATAGCGACCCCAAGAGGTCATTTTCGTAAAAACGTCCATTTTTCGGTTCCTAGTCGAGTTCCTACTTGGCTCATTTTTCAAGTAGGAAACTGAATAGGAGATCAAAAATGAAGCAAAAATGAGCCGAATAGGTGAACTTTGAGCGACCCTATTGCAGGGGCTGCCTCTTTTGACGACGACAACTACACGATGGTGGAACCAGTTGCAGGTTCAGTCAATGAGCTTTACGATGAAACTTTGCAAACCATCCGCATTTTTCTTGAAAAGTCACAAGTCATTCACTCCGAGGAACTCAAACGACTTCAGGAGGCGGTTTTAGAGGCTCGTGCGAAAGCAGAGGCATTGGAGAAGAAACTTGTGGATTCAAAAGCTGAGTTACAATCTCTCAAGGATCTCATGTCCTTTGCTGTTCAGAAGTTGTCGCAGGGTACTGCCAACAAGTAGATGAAATTTGTACAATTTAAATTTTTATTTACTACAATGGAATCAACGACACCCTTGACATCTTCCCTGTTTCTTCTGGTACTGATCTAAGAGATAACGCATGAGATAAAAGTTGTGATGACGGAGGTAAGGGTTGAGATAAAAGCTTGGGGCTTCATCAAGGGCTGTATGTGATTTCCAAACATCTTCAGGTCGGCATTGAATGTCTGAAGTGGGGTATACCAGTGTACATATGCAAGAGGGTCGGGACATGAACCGATTTGTTCTGGGAGATTGAAAATCAGTTGAACCTGTCCAACACGAAGGCCATCAAGAGGGCCCTTCCCTTGCACAGCAGGGCGCTCGCGAATTAGCACCCTACTGAATCGCCCATGGGTTGCATGTTTGATTCCAGACAACATGACCTTCCCTGGCTGAGATTTGACCACGTGAATAGTGTCGCGGATGGGAATCAACGAGCTGTTGGCCTCAGAAACAAAGGGTAAAAATGTGGTGAATTGTTTAAAGACAGGGAACCTTGTTTCATCTGTTGGACGGTGAGGATAAGCAGCAACAGAACCATCAAGGAACTTGTTGAGTTTGAAGAGGAAGTCTTTGGCACCGTAGTCCTCAGAGATTGAAGTCACAGGAACGTTAGGTAAGGCTGGCTTTTTGGCAATGGTGTAGGTGGTTGTGGAAACATTCTCCTTCTCACCCATACCATCATCTTCAATATCTTCTTCCCGAGTTTCATCTGCATCGCCAAAGGTCTCTGCACAATAATTCGGAATAGCCCACTGCAAATATGCACAGAATCTCTGTACTGCCTCTTGACAGGTAAGCCAGATTGTCATTTGCTTGATATACTCCCTCTTGTTTGATGCTTGGTACCCCATCTTAGCCAAGTCAATGTGTAGGCGTTCCATCCCTTTGGTATTGAAGCCATCTGCAGTACTGCAAGAGCGAATGGAGTCAATGTAATGTTTTATGTTGTGTAATTTGTTGATATTAAAATGTTGATGTATCTCCAGTTTGCAGAATATCTGTTTGTTTTCGTGAAACGTGGCCCAGGCTTCATCCAAGCGTCGCAACAATTCGTCGGTATGGGTCTCAAAGTGTGCATAGTAGATAAAATCTAAAATTCCTCGAACAGCGCGAATGACAGCCGGATCGGTTGCCCCAGCCAGAACGCCAAGGAAGACCTTCTCCATGTTTTTATGTTTGGTACCAGTCCACTGCGTGGTCAGGCTGATGCCTTTCTTGAAGTGCCTCAGCAATGGGTGTGGGGTCATGGTACGAAACCTTCAGTCAATTTCCGTTGATTCACCATTGATTGCTTGTGTAGCCCAGCCAACAATATGGTCCTTGAATACACCTTTGTGAAGTTGATGGAGAAGGTCAGGTGTTATGCATGAAAAGATGTCACAGTAAGGTAAGTTCTTCCAAAATGGATTGATTGGTCGAATATTCTGGCTAACAAATTTTTTAGGGCGTTCTCTGCGCGATTGCTCTGCGAGGGTATCAAGTGTTTCTTGAGGATCACGTAAAACCAAATGAATGCATTCGCCTTGTTTTTTTGGAGGGACTTGGCAATAGGGGCAGGCATTCTCTTTACAACATGCGACAAGACACTGCTCTGGGTAATCAGCGATATATGCAGATAAGATGGGGAAGACATGTTGAACAAACCCGTCTGCACATGGCATGTCAACCCCTTGTTGTCCAGCATTGAATCATTGATGAGAGGTTCCAAAAGGGTACACACACATTCGTGGAATAGCTGATACCCCTCAACTGAACGCTTGCTTTCAGAGAAACATTCCAATTTGCATATGGGAATGTAACCAATGAGAACCATTTCCCTTGATGTTGGCTGTCTCCGAGTCGCTTTTTCAATATTACCGATGCTGAGATATACCGGGCATGCCTGCTTATCACCGCTGAAAGTCGAAAGATGGGTCTTATCGGATGACAGAATGACAGGTGCAATTGTCGCACCAACTGGCAGCTTGTCCTATAAATCAGGCAGTCAGATGCTGTGCGTTCTCCCACATTATTGTTCTTTTTCTCTTACCTGAGTGTCCCACCACCAGTTACATGTCCACATTTCATTATATATCCTGTTCTTCATCCCCTCGTCCTCATAAACCCTCAATGGCACATATGCAAGCTTGTCTCGGAAGGCTGAATTTGAGATGAGCTCTTTGACGCATTCAACAGGGTCTCTATGCCAAAGCTCAACGTTCTCAGTACGTCTATTTCCATTCTTGTCGAGTTCATCGCCAGTGATAGAGAATGACAAACAAATCCATTCAGGTCCTCTCGGAAGTGCATCTATCCGTTGAAGAAGAGCTCGGCTGTAGTGGAATGAAGGTCCGTTTTGTTCAGAGCCAGATTCTTGAACCTGTGGTTAGGCAACAGCACGGGTACTCCCGTGGGTATGGTCAAACCCACCCGTACCCATGGCACCCGCAAGGGTATATACCCTCAGACCCACAGGTTGAGTGAGGCGGGTTACAGCAGGTTGGCACGGGTATGGATAACCCGCACAGGATTGGGTTAGATATACGAGGTACCAATATAAATAGTGTTTGGAAGTCCGGTTAAAAGACTACAAAAAAACCGAGACTGGACCAGGACTGGACTGGAAAAGACCGGAAACTCACAAGACCGATCAAGACTGCAACCGCAGTCCGGTCTTCGGTCTTTCTCAATTTCGAAAATCCCAAGACCAACAAAAAACCGGTTTAAACCGGTCTCAACCGGTCTTTTCGCGTACAAATTTACACGAGAATACGCCTATTAAATACCTTTCGAATGATATTAATTTCATATTTTTAAGTTAAAAACTAAGAGAGTTATGGCAAAATCAGTCAATTTTGTCGAATTTAGGCATAACTCAGCTAATCCTTGAAGAAATTTGATTTAATCACACATATTTCATGTCAATACCAAGGTAAATTCATTTATCATTGTATTCAGTTCAACTTACAGGTATTTACATGTAAATTAGCCTTACATATCAATGAATACACATGATTATACATGTCTATCTACCAGTTTGAGAAAATATTACTGGGGACTGAAAAGACCGGTCTAGACCGGTTAAAAGACCGCCCAAGACCGACCAGGACTGCTCTGAACCGGTCCTGGTCAGTCTTGGGCGGTCTTTTGCAGTTAATGAACCGCAAAAGACCGGTCTCGGTCACGGTCTTTGGATTTCAGACCAAAAGACCGGACCGGACCGGACTTCCAATCACTAAATATAAACAGTAAATATCATAATATATCTTGCAAATACACTAAATTCAGCTTTCTACAAGCCGCGGTACGTCTTACCCAGGACCTTCACAAGCTTGTCAAGCTTGACCTCAACCTCAACATCATTGAGGACCGCAACGGCCTTCACATCTTCATCCCTAACCAATCCTGCGAGGCTCCAAGATCCAAGGCAAAGAAGAGCTCGTGTTGTTTGAGCTAAAAGACGACTGTGTGTGTGACAACAACAGACGACCACGGCTGAAGAGCCGTTCCACATCCACCAAAGTTGCTAAAACAAAGTTAGTTCATTCAAATATCACCACCGATCTAGAACATACCGGGAATTGAAAGATAATCTAAAGCCATGCAATGCAGTTGTGGGTATACGTGTCGCTTCTCATACCACCAGAGGAGCGGTTGTGCGGCGGTTTCAGTTGGTGTGCTAAGATAGAGTTGCAGTTCATCAGCCACAGACTTCGTCTTGGGTTTGTGTTTGTAAGCCGGAAGGTTGTCAAAGATGTTTGTAGATCCCTGTAATTATAGTTAGCCTGAAACTTATAGATAATTGACTGCAAAGACTCACTTTTGCATGGTTATTGGCAGCGGACTCCTCAGAACTTGAGCCATTGTTCTCCTCATCTTTTCCATCCAATGATCGGTGTTTGTAGGTTTCGTTGAATTTGTCGCGCACAAGTGCTTTGGCAGTTTTGATCCATTCAGGCAGCCAGCCAGTGCGATGAAAGTACTCGAGTTTATGTTGAGGATGAAGGACTAGAACGACATAGTTAGAGATAAAACAACCATAATAAATATTTAAAAAATGTACCCATAGCAATACGATAAACCTCAGACTCATCAGTCAGCGAGTAGTATCGGTTCAGTGTCTTCTTGGCGAGTGTGAGCGCATGTCAAATAGCTGGGTGTGCTTTGCTCTCGGCCTGGGTTTTTGTGGCGAAGTCCTTGTCGATATGGTCCATAGCCGGTATAACAGCAGCAAGATTCGGCGATCCTCGCAAGAAGAACTCGGTCCCGTCTTTGAGGATCTGGCGAAACGAAAAGGGAGATGGGGTTAGGGATGCAGAGGAGGTGGATGTCGGAGGCAACGATTCAACAAGATAATCAGCATGTGCGCGTGAATTGTGACAAGAGTGACTGAACCGCACCTTCAACGTGGCAGCAAGTTCCTTCACAATCAACCATTCCTCCTCCATTAGTTCGTACTTTTGTAGGTTGTTGGCGAGATCCAAGGTAACCATTTTAATCCCGTCTTTGTACTCCAATGCGAACTGAAGCATGTCGTAGGTTGAATTCCAGCATGTCCGAACATCGCGTGGCATGATCTGCACAGTGCACTTCAACTCTTCAAGGCACGCTTTCCAAGCCAGAAGGAGGATTGTTGTTGAGTTGACGAGGGCAAACGCGAGTTTACGAAGCTAAGGAGCCTTTGTTAGAGTGGTAAGCATTGAATCAATAGTCTTACCTTCACAAGAACGCGGCTGACAGGGCAAATGTGAATTTTCAGCTCCTTCAGTTCCTGCTCCGTCAATTCTTCAAGCTCGTCGACCCAGCCGTCGTCGTCGTCGTCTTCTGAGGCTTCTTTGTTGTCGTTTGCCTCATCCTGTAGTGCCATGGTAAGCTCTTCTTTGTCTATTCCCTTCGCAAGTTCTAATAACTCTGCCTCCTCTGGTGACAGATCATCACTTGCGGTGTCCGTTTCCTTGCGTGGTGTTACGTTGAATTGCCGGAGGAGTGATTTACCAACGAGGTTGAGGATGTGCAGGAAGCATCGGGTGCGATTAACGCAGGAGTATGATGGGACCATGCAACCAAGGTGATTGCTGAGTGTATCCATATTGGTTGCATTGTCTGCGGTCATTCCAAGGACCTGAAGAAATCGGTTGGTTTGAGGTGAGTAGTCGTCATTGAGTCAGTGATTACTGTACCATTACGACCAAGTCTTCAGCACCTTGAAAGTGTGACCTATTTTGTACAACTCTTCGTCTCTTCAAGGACCAAGGACCAGCGTGACATGTACGCAAATCTCTTCAAGGCTGGAGTTGGGCCGGAGGTACCAAATTTGGAGGAACTTGAAGTTGGGCCATCTTTGACAGGGCTATATTTGAAGACGGACCTGAGGGTGTTATTACACAAGCCGACGCTGAAGCGACCCTCATTGAAGAAGTTAATGGGGTAGTTGTTGATGCAACAATGTCCGTTACATAGGAGGAGGGAAGAGGGAAGCGGAAAAAGTTCCGGAACAAACTTTTCGAGCCATCAGCGCTCAAGTACTAGGATAAAAAGTAACCTTCACTATCTAGATAATATTTTGGCAATTTTTAGCGATTTTTATTGTATAAATTTACATCTTTTTCAAAATGACTGACCAACTCTTCAAAAAAATTTGCGACCGTGACAATTTCGTATATCTCTTCACTTCATAGGCCTCTGTGACGTGTGACGTGAAGAGTCGGTCGTAATGGTACAGTATACCTTATGCTCAACCCCGAACTCATCCAGAATTTCCTTGAATGCAATTGCCATGTTTAAGCTGGTGTGGAACTGCAAAACAATTTTGTGAGTTAATGTTCATTTCTATATCTCAAGCTTACTTTTGAGAGCTCAACAACGTCAAGGACAAGGCATATTGGCACCCCTTTCACCTCCAGCTGGGCCAGGAGGGCTGTATACGCAATATGATTGGGCAAGGTCCAGCAGTCAGTGATGAGGTTGAGGTGGCCTTTGTGCTCCTGAACATGTCATCTCGTGAGTCCGTGTCTCCTTTTTCCTCTGTAAAGAACAAGGCTTACCTTTAGCAGTTTAGCGAGCCTTTCCCGAGTCTGAGCAAAAACCAGCTTCGTGTCCCGTGATACCGTTGTGGCGGATGGAATGTAGTACCCAGGCCGCCCCGTTTTCATTAAGCTAAGGAATCCACGGTCCTCAACAATTTTAAACGGCCAACCACTTGCAGCAATCCATCGTATGATTTCAGCTCTATTGTCATGATCAGTTAAATGACATTTGAAGGTAAGCATGCGTACTTGGTCTCAGTTTTTGTGAATTGACGATGCATGTACGTCACAGTTCCTTTCCCAGTCCTTTCAAAGGTTGTGGTAATGTTTCCGCTCATTGCAAATGGCTTCACGACGGCTGCACGCGCCTCCCCAGCATCCTTGCATTCTGATGCGGCTTTCCATACCTCGTCGCCCCAGCACTCCTTGACGTGTTTGATGAGGTTTCCGGTGGAGGACTTGTCCTTTGTGTTGAGATATCGACAAGGTTACAAGTTCTTACGTAGTAAAAGAACTTGTTTTCCGGCCTGCGAAGCAGGCACTTTGGTTCCTAACGGAAACATTGGAAATTCTCCCACTGCTATAGTGACCCTGCACGGTTTCTGTATCTCAGCCATTTCTAGGCTGATTTTTATGATTTTGGTATCAAAAAATTCGTAAAAATCAGGGCCTTCCTGGTCACGTGACCAGGCCAATTTGGTACCGTTAGAAAGCCCTGATTTTTCTCGATTTTTTGAGTCCCTGATCATCCAAATTGGTTCAGAATTGAGCGGACTATGATTTATTCTCAGTATTTATTATTTAGAAGGTCGGACTCCCTGCAGAAGTAAGAACTTGTTTTTGCCATGCGCAGCAATGGCCTCTGGCCAAGTTTATACTTACACCCGAATGCCATGCATTTGAAGACATGAGTCTGACAACCATCAATGTACTCGATGTTGGGGACTGGCTTGTAGAATGCATAGACAGGCGACTTCCAGTCCTTGCTCATGCGTTCTAAATTTATGTGAGTTGCTAATCATTGGGAAATGTGTTTATTACTGACCTAATTCTGCTTCGGAATTTTCAGCTTCCTCCTCTGGCACTTTGGCAGCTTCGTTGTCACCGTCGCTATCAGTCTCCTCATCATCCGTGATGTCAATGACTGTAGCTCTTTGAGAATGCTGCTTCAGCTTCGAAGCTTCAGCTATACAAGGGTCACAAGTGTGTGAGATGGCATACTCAATTAGGACTATTCCGAGTGACATACCCTGGGTCCCTGATGGTACTGTCCCTTTTGGCATCGCTTTCTTTTTTTTCTTTGGACTGAGAAGCTTGGTTGCTTTTCTTTTAAGTTTATTGAAGCTGTTTGAGGCTTTTTTGGCAAGGGATGAAGCAGCGGATTTAGTGCTCAACTTTGTAGATTTGTCGTCGTCCTTTGGCTTTGATGGAGCCATATTGAGACGTGTGTCGGCTTTTTTTTTGTTGTGCTTCTGCTTATCTTGGTACTAAAACCTTAAGGTAATATCTATATAGTTTTGCAAACTCTGCAAGCCCTCCCAGTCTTGTTTGTTTATACCAAAAATGGCAGTGCAGGTCTGCAGGTCACAGGGTTGTAATATTGCAACCCGTACCTGTACCCGTGACCCGTGCGGGATACCCCAACCCGTGCTGTTGCCTACCTGCGGTAATGTATTCAGTCACTCTAACACTAATAAAAGGAAATACTGATTACCATCTTCAGTTTCAACATTGTGTCCATCTTCTTTTGACTGACCCCCGCACTCATCAACCATCGAGCAAGTTCCCACTCATCCTCGCTTTCAAATGGTGCCCATGGTTTGTGTCCAGCTTCTTTCTGCATTTCACGATGGAACTGAAAGCTTGTTTTACAGGTGTCACCCATTGCGCCAGCCCGTTGCAGCTCGGGATAGTCCTCAATCCAAACTTCTCCTTCAGGAAGATTTGGGTTGCTGTCCTCATCTGGGACATCTTCAACCGTCGCACGTCTTTGCTTGTCTGGTTGTGGAGAAGGCAACGGATCATTGGCTGGAATGTCAAGAGTAATATTTGGAGGTGGACTTGAGTGGTCCATGTCAACGTCACTACTGCCTGGTATGTCTTCTCTGGCTTCGGGAGCTGGTGTGGTCGGTTGATTGACATGCACGTTTAGGTAGTCATAAAAACCTTCAAGCTTCTCCTGACACACTTGGGTCTGTGATATATGGGAAGTAATACCTTGCCTTGTAGCAAGCATTTTTGGGCAGAATGGGCATTTGAACGACATTGGAATTGGTACGTTGTGTTAAACCAACTACTAAGACAATGAAACCTGATGTTAAGACTAGGAAGTGATCGGGCGGTGTCTGAATTCATCGAAAATCACGCAATTCTTTTTTCATGTTCAAGTTGCTTCTTGCCTCCCAACCACATCCATGACCAAGCGCACCGTAATCAACTCTGATGATGAAGACAAGGACGAGGATAAACCTCAACCTCAGGCTCCTCCACCAAAGCGTACACGTGCTAATCCAAAGCTGTCCCAGCGGCAAGCCCAGATCGGTATGTTTGAACCTGAGTTCTTGTTATCGAGACAGATGGCCTTTTTTACTCTGCACATTTACAGACAAGGAGAATGACAAGAACAACCAGATCAAGATGGCTCATATACAGAAAGAGATCGCATGGCTGAGGAAGAAGAATAAGGAAATTGCCCAAGGTACTTTCTTATCGCAATCTACTGATCGTTATCATCACTACCATTGGTACACATCCAGAAACTCAGGCTCGTCACAAATGCAACAGTGAGGTAGAAAGCAAGGATGAACCTGATGATGAGATTGCTTTCTTGAGTTCAGTATGTCTTTTCGTCATTGATCCTCCCTTGCATTCAGAACTTGATTTTTTGCAGATCAGACCTCTTGTCACGACATCCAACGCTCAACCGAAGACCCCCAGGCTATCAAGGAGGTCCAAGTCAGGCACAACTGCACCGAAGGCAATTTCTAGCTGAGCTTTTTTGAAAACGCCAGGACCCTGCGAGGAGCCAGCAGTCTCCTCGAGTGTGAGCCCTCGATCATCACCGAGTCAAGTCTATTTTATCTATAACTTGATCTACATCTAATACTAGTATATTGTTCACAGTACCACCTTCAGTTAGCACCAGTGCGCCTGTGATGACTGTCAATGACGGTATGAATGTTGTTACTTTTATAGATTCTCTTATTCTCGTACTGAATCATTCACAGGAGCTGTCAACTCAGATAGCCATGGAAATACAGGTGTGGACACCATCGGTTTTTTCTGGGGTAATCTGACCTTTCGCTGACAGTACCTGCCTCAGCGGCCACCAATGCTATGGTGGCCGCTCCAGTCAGCACTACCTCCTTGCCCTCAGGCTCCGATGTCAATGTCCTGCAGTTTGCAGAAGGATACCAAGCAGGCAGTAAGGCCAAGGCAAGTGATTACGAGCCCGTCATATGTGCACTCCTTATCCGTGCGATGCATGAATACGAGGCGATGGTCTTGGCCAAGGATGCATTCCCAGATCTGCTTGTTTGAGGAGAATGGGCGCGATTGTGCTGGCAGCATGCTGGTGATCAGTTTGATGAATGGTACCAGCTCACATCCAGAATGAGTGCCCTGGTATGTTGTATCCATCACGTTTTTGCTGTTAGTGACACTTCATAGATCGGAAAACGTGGCTTGCGAGTTCGAAGTGAGGTTCTTGGTATTGTTTGCAATCAGGTCGCGTCATTCTATGGATTCAACTTGAACACATCTTCAAGGGCAATTAACCAAAATTGCACTCTTGCTGCGAAGTTACTGAGCGGCTCTGCATTTCACTACAAGGTTTGTGCTGATTTATCCTGGTCATTGTCTCGATCATCATGTCACTACCTAATAGGACCCAGATACAAGATCGGGTTACTGCCAGAGCACGATCATCCCAGATCTTGTTCAACTAACAACATTTAATAACAGCAAGGAGTCAGCTGGAATTGTCTACTCGAGTCTTTTTAACCCAATCTCGCTCAAGACCTTGGCTCTTCTCTTCACGTTGGTAAGTCTGTACTTTCAAATTGTAACCTATACCTGAGTCCGATTATATTTCTAGATCGAGTTCTGTCTGAAGGAGTGGTCAAGTGGTCAGAGGACTCCCAAGAAGTTCTTCGAGAAGACAATCAAAGCAGCACACAAAGTTCATTGCATTGACCTCAAAAGATGGAGTGATTTGGACCTCGATGTAACTCGGAATATTCGTATTAAGTATTATACTCGGGCAAGGTAAGTGAATTCTGTCCTAATATAAACATTTCTTGACTGATGGATCTCCAGGCATAACTCTGGTGTTGCCGACGCAAATGCTCCAGTGGTGCAACTGACTGGGGAAGCAGAGGATTGAGCTCGGGCTGATGGGGCAAACAGGTGAAACCAATAGCGAGGCGTCCGATAAAGAGTAATCTATGTTATCTATGGTTTAATATAATTTGTTCCATGCCTCGTTTCTCTACATTGTTGTGTAAGATCTATGGATACCCTATTGCGCTCTGTAGCACTGGTAGTGCTGGTAGACCTCCAGCTATGTGTGACTATGTAGCGTCACATATCCATATATGGGGGGCTACGGTGAGCTACGGAGCGCCTGCAGAGAGCTACGGGGTCTACTACACAGGGTACTTGTCTACCTGGCTACCACAGCTCTGGAGACTACGTAGCTCAACATACCCATGTGCTTTTTCCTGATCGGGGAGGAGAAAGAGAAGAAGGGGGAGGAGAAGGGGAAGGAGAAGGAAAACACTCACTTTGGGGTGAGGTCATTGCGAGAGCTGAGGGGTTACGAGATTGGGAACCGGAAACCAGGGGAAGTACTTTAATTATTTTTTGCATTTGGATGCTTGCGAGGGGAAGTGACACCAAATATGGACTTGGCGCTTGCCTCCGAATATCTGAGCAGTGCTTTAATTTACAGTAGGTATTCTACGTGTCACGTAGATAGTTCTCTTTAGACGTTTGGACGGTGGTACCGACTACCGAGCATACTGTACCATTACGACCGACTCTTCACGTCACACATCACAGAGGCCTATGAAGTGAAGAGATATACGAAATTGTCACGGTCGCAAATTTTTTTGAAGAGTTGGTCAGTCATTTTGAAAAAGATGTAAATTTATACAATAAAAATCGCTAAAAATTGCCAAAATATTATCTAGATAGTGAAGGTTACTTTTTATCCTAGTACTTGAGCGCTGATGGCTCGAAAAGTTTGTTCCGGAACTTTTTCCGCTTCCCTCTTCCCTCCTCCTATGTAACGGACATTGTTGCATCAACAACTACCCCATTAACTTCTTCAATGAGGGTCGCTTCAGCGTCGGCTTGTGTAATAACACCCTCAGGTCCGTCTTCAAATATAGCCCTGTCAAAGATGGCCCAACTTCAAGTTCCTCCAAATTTGGTACCTCCGGCCCAACTCCAGCCTTGAAGAGATTTGCGTACATGTCACGCTGGTCCTTGGTCCTTGAAGAGACGAAGAGTTGTACAAAATAGGTCACACTTTCAAGGTGCTGAAGACTTGGTCGTAATGGTACAGTACCTCGAACATCTCTGGGCTATGACTGGCCGTTTTGGTTCAACAGTACCACCGTCCGAACATGTAAAGAGAACTATCTACGTGACATGTAGAATACCTACTGTAAATTAAAGCGTCGCTGGGATATTTGGAGGCAAGCGCCAAGTCCATATTTGGCGTCAAGGCCAAGCCTGTGCCGGTACATCACTACAAGTTCCATATTCCCAACACTGAGGATCATGCCCTGTCATGTCTAGCTACACCAGGTCTACAACGAAGGCTGATAGAAAAACATACCTTCCTTTTACAAAAGCCTGTAATAGATAGAGAACACTTATCTGAATTATTCTGCAAAATTTGGTAGGTATCTACTGACTAGAAGTGCAAGAATTGGGCAAACCCTACGGAGGGGTAGGCCTACAACAGCAAGGAAGGTGACACTGAACGATGGAGAGTAGGAAGCGGTCGAGGGAAATTACAAGATCCAGAAGACAATGGGACCCCCCAAGACGACAACGTTGAGCTGGGAAATGAAGTCAACATGAAGGTAAATGTCTGAACCACCAAGGATGACGTTGGTGAGGTGGACTACGCTGACGAAAGGCGAGCAAAAACTTAAGATGGTTCGACAACCTTCGGATCGCTGCGTTTTGGACTTGTGGCAAGCTTACAGACCCGTCTTCTCCTCGAACGTGGTCGACTCCAACTCAAGCTCTTCATATCAACACATCATAGCCCTAAAAATAACCACCTTTCTCACAAGCTTCGAATGACCACTTTTCAACTATGCTTTAGTCTTCGAAAGCCCGCGAAGGGAGAAACCAGTGCGAGAATGCACTGCGAATTGGCTAAGAGAGAATCGAGTTGAGGACGTCGAGGACGAGACGAGCAGCGGTGGAAAAAACGAAAAAAGCTCAGCGTTCAGCAGAGCGAAGGATGAGCAGTTCGTAGGAGGCCAAGCGAACGTGGAAGGGGACGAACGACTGAGATGGAAGTCGCCGTATTACGAGCGAGCATGAGCCAACCGTCGATGTAGCACGAGGAATGGAGGTGGATTTCTCGTGTGAAGGAAGTGAAAAATGTCGGTGTGAGAAACTTCGAAGGCGCATATATTTGTCCAAAACCCGATATTGGATGTGCGGGTGGGATGAACCTGTGGGTTTTCGATTAGAATATGAAGAGAAAGTGTAATTGTAGCCCCACCCACAATAACGGCGTCAAGAAGCCGCCCTAAATCATGGCGACGTCGAGCCGACCTCGAGGAGCAGCCTCAAACGTCGACGAGTATTGTTCAATCGCAAAACCTTTCTATGGAAGAAAAGTATAGCATACAGTCCAGCAAAACGAGGGAATTTGTTGCTGTGATGGTTTGTGGCGATTAAAGAGGTACGAGAAGCGGCTGTCGCACACGAAGATCGAAGAGTAACCTGCAGGGTTGCCTGCTCGTAGGTCCGCTCCTACTTGAAGAGAAATTTCAACGAAACCTAGAAATCCATGAGACAACACCGATTATGTGGAGCTTAATTTACACACCATTATGACCAACGATTCACAATTCTCTATCGTCCATCCGACTGCCGCTCGTCACACCACACTTTTGTCCAAGAAGCAACCCGTGACTAGAGACGCTTGATCAAAGTCGCAAGATGAGATGGTCTGGTGAGAGATTGACCACGTCTTCTTCTTCAACTTCCTATGTCCGTGCCCACTACCCCCATCACCTCTCAAGAAATGGAGCTCCGACAAGGAGCGTGTGATTTAACTTCGTCTGGTCCTCCGCTCGAAGGCCCTACTCATCTCCATTCCTTGACTCTTACCCAGACCCAGTTCTGCCCTCTGCCTTCCATCCCACACGAATAGACCAATGTGGGCCTTCGAGAGATTGGAGAGTTTCGACGAAAGGTAGGAAGGCTATCCTTCGACTGCGGGCTCTCCAAAGCGCCAAACCTGCTTCTCTATCGACGAGCTTTTCCTTCCTTCCAAAGAACATAGCACAAGTATGGTAGACTCCGTATAATCCAGCGAGGGAGGGATACGAAATCGTTGAAATTCGACGAGACTTGAGGTGATGTTAGGTGAGGACGTGTGCGCATAGATGAAGCCAAAATTGGCAATGGAACTCCAAAATCGAGGAGGAATAGACCGTGAACATCGAGGTCGATCACTAAATCTCCAAGACCAGCGATATCAAGGAAAAAATGTGGGAGGAATAAAAGTAGAAGGTGACGAAAAGACCCAGGAGGTTGAAGGTAAGATGGCCCCCAAGAACTTGACGTTGATCTCGGAGACGGGGGCTACACCAAGTACGGTGTGCGGACTACCAAGGACGACAACAATGAGGAGGATTGCATTGAATAATGGGGAGTAGGAAGAGATCGGCCGAATGCCAGGGGTGAATGTAAGTTGACCCCCAAGATGATGTCGCAGAGCTTGAAAACAGCAGCCACATAAAGAACGATGTGCAAACCACCAACAACGGCTGTGGCGAGGTAGGTTATGCTGACGAAAGACACAGGAAATTATGAAATCCAGGCACAGTCGCAACCTGATGATCCGGAAAGCAGGTACTCCCTCCTCCTTAAATGTGGACGTCGACTCTTCAAGCCTATCAACGTACAGGAGCCTGTAAAATCACCACCCGCCCCGCCTGTCACGCAAGCCCGGCTTCGAACTGTACTTGGATCTTCGAAGGCCAGCGAAGCGGAGAAACCAGTGCATGAACGCATTGCAAACTGGCTGAAAGATGTTCGAATTGAATGCTCGATGACGATGCGAGCAAAGGTTGGAGAGTACAAAGAGGTGCTCGTCCGTCGTGCAGTAGTGCGACGGAAGAGGGCTTTACAGCTGGTATTGAGAATGTGGGTGAAGAGGAAGGAAGGGATGGACATCGTCGTGTTCGGGTTACGAGCAAGCTGGAGGGTATGGTGCCATTGTGGTACACGTAGAAAAACTTAGGAAGGTTTTTGGTGTAGAGGAAGTGAGGAGATGTCGGTGCGAAGCTTCAAAGACGCATACATTTGAGTAGGTGTCTGATACACGATGTTGGACGGGTTTGTACTCGGTTGCAGGGACGAAGCTGGGAGTTTTGAATCAGGAGATGAAGGGAGAGGGTGTGCTCGTACTAGTACTCACAGCAACAGTGTCGAGGAACCAGGCTGCGTCATGAATGACAACGTTGAGCTCGCGTCGCTAAACATATGCTTCAATTAAGGGGCCTTTCCACGAAACGTGTAGGCGTCGTATAGATTGAAAATAAATCTGAGGACCAACGTCACTCAGACTTGCTAGAAGCTGGACGTCGTGGAGCTCGCAGAAATCGTTCCCAACAGTTGGTTCAAAGTAAACAGTTTATGGAACCTAAGTAGTGCAAAGAATGGGATTGGGTAAACCTCTAGAGTAAAAGAAGAATGAATGACCTACCCATAGCCTGAAGCTAATTGGACTCTATTCATCGGATGTGATGAAGACGTTTTCGCTTCGTGGGCCACGCATATAGGTGATGAATTGCCCGAGATCTTCAACATTACGGCTTTGATGACTTGAGAAGAAGAGCGAGAATTGTCGATGTTAGAACATTTTGAAAAGTAAAGGGAGACGGATACAAAAAATGTCAATCAATCTTAGTGGAAAAAATATGTTGAAGCGCCGCTTGAATTAGTCCTACAGCAACGGAGATCGTCTGGAGCCGTCTCGCCGTGATCTTTGCATGCAACGACTGGTGCTATCTGACGAGAAATGGTGGAAACGGGGTTCCGAAGGCTGGAACTCGTGCTCTGGGGTGGAGCCGCCCCAATACGATTAGGTACGTCCTTTCTTGTTCAGTGCTTCTCTATAGTCGAATCTCAGCTGATCACAGCTTCTTATCCTGTAGCCTCGAGCTGTGGTCGATTCCATCCACTTTACTATAGGATTGGCGGTCTCGTCTTCCTGAGGTCACTACTCTGCTCTTCCTACATTCTGCGACGGGAAAGAATATCCTATTGAATATTCCTGCCATTTCTGAAGTAAGTTTCCTCCACCTTCCCATTCCTTGATGGTCTTTCCGCCGAGCACACCTGCCGCCATCACCTCGACTCACGATCGCCAAAGCAAGCCAGTGAGGAATGCATTGCGAACTGGTTATGATGGCGGAGGAAGAAGCTGCGACTGTTCGGTCAGGAGACGAAATTGTGTAAGTAATCACACTCACGACAAAGTTTTCGAGAACAGTTGCTGTGTCATGAAGATAATATCGGCGACGTCGAGCCAAGCTCCGGGAGCAAATCCAAACTTCGTTGAAATTCGCCCGGGTTGCAGGTGTCTCTAAGCATGGTAGGCGTGTGTATGCGCTGCATGGTGGGTGTATCACGCAGAGAAAGAAGGGGATACTATTCGATAGTAAACGAGGAGGCTGTCATTCGGCGGTTGATTGAGATATGGCACAATAAGGTCGGGGTGTGATGGTACAAGCAGCAGCCGTCGCACACGAAGTTCGAAGCTTGAGCCACAGACGCGCAGGAAGCTGGCTGACAAAATTGGATAACGAGACGAGATGAGGTGCGGAAAGCGGTAGAGAAAAGGACGAGGAGTTCTAGGTCGTGAAGCAGCATGAAGGGCGGAGGTGTTATAGCTCGCAGAGCAACTTTTGGTAGAGCGGAAAGGAGGAAGGAGAAGATAGAAGTTTGCAGAGTCTCTAGCAAGTTGGAGCCATTCGACCCTCTTAAACGACCAAACCTTGTCGATGGGCTCGTCATTGTGCCGGACTGGAAAGGACCGGGGTTAGGTTCGACTGTTGAAGTGGTGAGCAGCTGAAGGATGTGACAATGGCGGCGCAGGAAAACTTTGAAACCACATACACTGGGGTAGCGTCTGCGAAACGAAGCTGAGAGTTCTGGTCAGGAGACAAAATTGGGGCAGGTGTGGTCGTACTCACAATAACAATATCGAGGAACGGCGCTGACGAGAATAACGTCCAACTCGACGAGCATCAATTACACATCCTGCAAACTCCAAACTCGCCATCATAAGGAGTCTTTCCTTCCAGGAAATGTAGCAGGCGTTCATATGCGCATTTTCGTAGTGGAAGGGGGGAATAAACCGACGAGGAGGCCTTTGGTATTGAGACGAGGAGTGATGATGTGGTGCCCATATTGTCGTAACTAAAAATGGCGATGGATCTCGAATACGAGGAAGACGAGACCGAGAAAATCGACGTCGATGTCTAAACCACCAAGACGAACAATGTCGAAGTTCAGAATGAGGAATGAAAGTCGACGGGGACGAAAATATCCGAGAAGTCGGGAGGCAATATGACGTCCACTTGAAGGGGATGAAGCTAAGGACGTGGATGTAGATATTGAAATCACCAAAAACAACGATGTCAAGCAAGAACCATTGGAGGGGTACAGGTGGAGGATGACGAAAATATCCCGGAAGTCGAAGGTAATATGACACCCAAGAACGTGACACTGAGCCAGAAAACGAAGGCCACACGAAGTTCGACATGTAAATCGCCTCGACCTACGAAAAAGAGGAGGATTACGCTGACGGATAGAGCGTAGGAAGAGGTCGAGGAAATTGAATGGGGGCCAGGAGGTGAATGTAATTTGACCCGCAAGATGATGTCGCAGACCTTGGAGACGGTGGTCACACCAAGTACGATGTGCAAATCGCCAAGGCCGACGATGGCGAGGTGGGTTACGCTGAAGAAAGACGAGCAAAAAATTATGATGCGTTTGGAGAACTCGAAATCCAGGCACAGTCGCGGCCCGGGGTTCCGGCAGCCTCCCTCCTCCCTGTGCTTGTATGTTGACGTGGATTCGAGCTTGACGTCCATACGCACCAGCCTGTAAATCACAATCAGCCCTAAAAACCAAGCTTCCAACTGTACTTGAGTCTTAGAAGGCCTGCGCAGTGGAGAAACAAGTGCCCGGATGCACCGCGAACTAGTTGAGGGACGTCTGTGTTGGAGATATGCATAATGAGGCGAGCAGCGGTGGAGAGCACGAAGAGAAGCTCGTCGTCGTGCAGCGGTAGCACAAATGACGGCGGACGGAGGATTTTTTAGCGGGCAATGTGAACGTGGGTCGAGAAGAAGGAAAGGAATGGACGTCGTTGTGTTCGGGTTACGAGCGAGCTGGAGGGTGGTGCCATCGTGGTACACGTAGAAGAACGAAGGAAGGTTTTTCGTGTGTAGGAAGTGAGGAGATGCCGGTGCGAAGCTTCGAAGGCGCATATATTTGAGTAGGTGTCTGATATCCGATGTTGGACGAGTTCGCACTCGGCTGCAGGGACGAAGTTGGAGTTTTGATTAGGAAATGAATGAGAAGGTGTACTCATTCTCGTACTCACAGTGACGGTGTCGAGGACCTGGACTGCATCACGAATGACGACGTTAAGCTCACGTCGCTAAATATATGCTTCAATTGCGGGCCTTTCCACGGGACATAGCACACGAATGTAGGCGTCGTATAGCATATATGCGAAAATTGACGAGAGGACGGTCAATCCGCAGTCCATGATTATAGTCGAGTTCTATCTCTTGAATCAATGTTGGAGATTGAAGGGTGGTACGAGGAGCAGCTGTCGCATATGAAGACCGAAGTCGAGCCGTAGGGATGCCAGCTGGTATGTTCACTAATACTAAAGCCAAATATGAGGCCAGTTGGCAGGCGAGGGAAAAGCATCCTCCCGAGACCTTCAAATCAGTTAGAAAAACACTGAGTTTGAGGAGATTAGTATACGCACCATCATGGTCGACGATGGCAGTCCTCCATTCTCTGTCCTCCATCTGAGTGCCACTCTTGCTATCTGACATCGCATTTCTTTTTTGCAAACTCAGTACGCTTGACTAAAGTCGAACATGTTGAGGATCGTCGGAAACAAACTAGGGGAGACATTCCTGGAGGAGGGTTAGAAGGTGCATCGGGGTAGGGAAGCAAACACGCACGAAAATAGGGGAAATCGTTCGTATTTTCGGTAAGGCATTCCATGTTGTGTAGGGACTGCGAAGTGATAACGTGGTGCAGTGGTCGGAAGCAAACTGGCCATTGAACCGCGAAACTTGAGAAAGAAGGGCGACGATCTTGAGGAAAACCGTTGGAGGAATGAAGGTGGAAGGGGATAAAAAAGGCCCTGGAACTCGAAAGTAAGATGACCCCAGAGGTACTGACGTCGAGCCAGGAGAGAAGGGCTACACGAACTTCGATCGTCGCCTACGATGGGATTCTGACGAACGAATTGATGGGTTCAATGTTTGAGTCGGAGATGCTTGCAAATGCCTGGACTCTTAAGTCCAGGTTTTACTGCAGCGGTCCGTGTTTTCCGTAAAAAAAATATCGATTATATGAGGCCGGATTGGCGATGGAACCTTAATCTTGAATAAAAAAAGGCGAGAACATTGACGTCGATGTTTAAATTGCCAAGAACAGTGGTGTCGAGGGAATACGGTTGGAGGAATGCAGGTGGAGGACGACGAAAATATCCCGGAAGTCGAAGGTAATATGACACCCAAGTACTTGACACTGAGCCAGAAAACGAAGGCTACACAAATTTCGACATGTAAACCACCATGGCCTACGACAACGAGGAGGATTACATTGAATAATGGGGAGTAGGAAGAGGTGGAGGGAAATGACAAGGCCCGGGAGGTGATCGTAAGTTAACCCCCAAGATGATATCGCAGACCTTGGAAACGGCGGCCACACCAACCACGACGTGCAAACCACACACCCCGGCTGTGGCAAGGTCGGTTACGCTGAAGAAAGACGAGCAAAAAATTATGATGAGTTTGGAGAATTTCGGAATCCAGGCACAGTCGCGGCCCGGGGTTCCGGCGACCTCCTTGAAATCCCATATAGACGTGGATTTGAGCTTCACGTCCATATACACCACCCTGTAAAATCACCACAGGCCCACAAGCCAAGCTTCCAACTGTGCGCGAGTCTTCGAAAGCCTGCGAAGTGGAAAAACAAATGCCCGGATGCACCTCGAACTAGCTGGGAAACGTTCGAGTTGAAAGTGATGCGAGCAGCGGTGGAGAGCACGAAGAGGAACTCCTCGTCGTCGTGCAGCGGTAGCACAAATGACGGCGGACGGAGGATTTTTTAGCGGGCAATGTGAACGTGGGTCGAGAAGAAGGAAAGGAATGGACGTCGTTGTGTTCGGGTTACGAGCGAGCTGGAGGGTGTGGTGCCATCGTGGTACACGTAGAAGAACGGAGGAAGGTTTTCGTGTGGAAAAAGTGAGAAGTCGGTGCGAAACTTCTAAGGCGCATATATTCAAGTTGGTGTTTGAATTCGCACTTGGTCGCGAACGAAGCTATGAGGTTTCGATTAGAAGATGATATAGAAGGTCAACTCGTACTCGTACTCACAATGATGGTGACGAAAAGCCAGGCTGCACCACGAACGACGACGTTGGGCCCAATTCGTCAAACACACGCCACGGTTGAGAGGCCATTCCACGAAAGTGATACGTGAATGTAGGCGCCGTATAGCATAGCATATATGCGAAATTTGACGAAAAGACGGTCAATCCGCAGTCCATGATCACAGAGATATAGTCGAGTTTTATTTCTGGAATCAATGTTGGGGATTGAATGGTGGTACGAGGAGCGGCAGTCGCATAAGATCGAATTCGAGCCGTAAGGATGCCAGCTGGTATATTTGCTGATACTAAAGCCAAATATGAGGCCAGTTGGCAGGCGAGGGCAAAGCATCCTTCAGAAACCTTCAAATCAATCAGAAAAACACTGAATTTGAGGAGCTTAGTATACACACCATCATGGTCAACGATGGCAGTCCTCCATTCTCTGTCCTCCATCTGAGTGCCACTCTTGCTATCTCACATCGCATTTCTTCTTTGCGAATAAAGTCGAACATGTTGAGGACCGTCGAAAACAAACTAGTGGAGACATTCCTGGAGGATGGTTAGAAGGTGCACCGGGGTAGGGAAGCAAACACGCACGAAAATATAGAAAATCGTTCGTACTTGGGGAAGGCTTCCTATGTTGTCTAGGGACTTGAGGCAACAGTGCGAAGTGACGTGGTGCAGTAGTCGGAAGCAAACTGGCCATTGAACCGCGAAACTTGAGAAAGAGCGACGATCTTGAGGAAAACCGTTGGAGTGAAGATGGAAGGGGATGGAAAAGACCCTGGAACTCGAAAGTAAGATGACCCAGAGGTACTGACGTCGAGCCAGGAGAGAAGGGCTACACGAAGTTCGATGTGCGAACCATTAGGGTGGTTCAAAGTTGGCCGCCGTCGCATTACGATGGCAAGGTGGATGGTTTGATGGGTTTGAGTCGGAGATGCTGATGCTTTCGCACTCCGTCATTCTCACCTCGCCTATCGTGTTCTCGACAGCGGGCCTGCAGCAATCATGGGCAGAGAGATGGCGTAGGGCCGACGGGCGTCGACTCGAGAAACGTGTCGAGGGTTACTAAACACATGGTTAGTTCAATTGATTTGGATATTCCCTCATTGTACTTACTTTCGTCCTAGGTGCCAACGATCAGAATAATGTTGGGAGACCAAATATGAAAAGGACTTGCGAGACCACACCGCCGTGCAATGCGAAAACCCTAGCTAGGCCCAACCTTCTCCCTCTGACTCAACCATGCCACCTATCTCATCTCGTTTGTCGTCTCCGCGGACGATGTGCAAATGTTTCTACGACGTCTAAACGTAACGAATTCAGCACGGGAGGATCTCATCGCTGTGTCCTCACCGTCTCCTGTTCTTTGCGTGGTCATCGACTCGAGATGCAGCAGCAGCAGCAGAACCCACCCACTAACTCAGGAAGTCAACTTTTTCAATCCCGACGTTCTGCGGATACAAGGTGCTTCTTACTCTTATTATATTTCTACCCCTCTGATGAGATCATGACTAGTACCCATTCCCTATGGCCGATGAATACCTCCGTCTAGTCGCCAAACAAATCCCAGCCCATACTAGATGCCAACTTCGTCGTCGTCGCGGAACCTGAGCAAGACGTGAACGACGTAGACAGGTCTGCCCCAGTAAAGGCACCTTCGCTTTCACTTTCTGCTCCAGCCTCCGTGGAAGATCAGGTTGTTGAGATACATACAGACGGAACCTAAGTCCCAACGAGCCAAGCAGACACGCCTGATGTTCGAATCCGGTTCCCAGAAAGAAGAGGCTGGAAAAACAAGTATGTCCACTTTTCTTTTGTTTTTGCAGCTGAGAGCTTAAGATTGGGGATGCAGCTGAGCACGCTTTTCTAGATACCCAGGGCCGAGGCACCAGTCTGTTGTTAGTGGCGCCTTGACGTGATTCATTTCGAGCGTAATTTTCAATCCGTACTGTGATTTTTAATAAATGTTTGGTTGGGTTGCAAAGTTCAATGTGAGGTGCAATACAGAGATGAGTAGTCTACCACAGGACCATTCAGTTTAACTTGACAACTTCCTCCTTGACTGTTGGAAATGGGATAACCCTAACTGAAGTTTCTTGCATAGAGATTGCTCAGAGTTCATCCGGAGGTCTCACTTGCCAGTATCATTCGCAGCATCCTTGAACAGCCGGGGATGACCGTGCGGAGTCGTCAAGGTGCATTATGTCTGCGACGACTCGACCCTTGACATCGCAGATAGGCGTGGTTTCTCCATGCGAATTTTAGCTGAGGATTTTCATACCCGGAATAGCAAATGCTTACCGCATGTTTTTGCCTCACTAGCTCGTAATATTTGAGCTCTCAATCGCGTCGTCGCAATCGAACTTAGAGCCGCAATGAAATGTGGCTAGGGCTGGTCATGTGGACCATCACAGCCGAATTCTCGCAAGCTCGCACTTCCACTTTTTCGTGCTTCTCATGCGGATAGAATAGGCGTACCGATCACTCCTTCATTTCTGGCTTCTTCTACCTTGAGGAGGACCTGTTAAGCTGATAGGACTGCTCTTCCAGGGATGGTTTTTATTCGTAGGGTGGTGCGTTGGGGCACAGAGAAGCCTCAATAATGGCGGATCTGTAGATTCGGGAACACCAAGAATGAGGGGTATATATACAGTAGATCCTCACCGTTGTTGGCTGAATTTGCATGCACTGGCAAATATACTTTCAAGTCGAAGTTGGGAAACCGCCTCGTGATCACCGTCTACTGGTTGCTTCAACAGTTGCGTATTGACGCATCGTATAGGCCCCAATGTATCGGGGTCGGTGGGCTCTGGTAGCTCCGCAGGCGTACTAGAAAAAGTAGTAGGCAAGACAAGTTAGCCTAATACAGAGACCTGTAGAGCAGGAAAAGTAGTGTATAAAGAGAACGTAGGAAGGTTAAAAGGCAGTGCATTCCTGGGATCGAAGATACCTTGCAACCGTATTGCGCCGGTTGGACGACCATTGCACGCTCAAAGAAAGTTTAAATTGAGAAGGAGAGAAATGGTACCTCGAGGAGGGCCAACATAAGGTCCAGTCTTGAGGGAAGCGGGGCAAGCAGGTGGTTCACGTGCAAGTTCAAATTCGTCGTCCGCCTAAGGGAAACATTCTAACTCTTGGAACTTGCTTGGAACTCAAAGTCGAAATAAATTCTATCGTCAAAAGGCTGTAAGTGTTTTTTGTTTAGTTGTGGTGAACTGATGCGACTGGAAATACAGACTGCTTTCGGAATGCATATCCATAAACTTTCCCCCGAAATTCTCTGTTGTATTTTTGAGAAGCTCCCGGATATCCTCCAAGATGACCACCAAAGAATGCTTGTAGAAAGAGCCAAGAAATATGCTGGACTATACGAAAGGTTTAAACAGGACTTGGATGATCCAGATTCAAGTACAGATGATGGCTTATCCACCTACACCTACGACGAACTCGCAGAGAGGAAAGAAAAGATTCAAGTAGTGCCTCCTAATGCCTCTTTCCCAACTGCTCTTGCGAGGGTCTGTCGTCAGTGGAGAGATATCCTTTCCACATATCCCAAATATTGGAGGAACATCATCTTTGATCTTCAGGAAAACCCAGATGACATAATCCATTGCTTTTCATGGACAGAACACCTAGGATCTGGCCTTCGTGTTTCTGTTCTAGCCCCCACAGAAGCCAAATTGGACCCCATAACTGAACAAAGCCGAGTTTCACGAATAACTCGTGCCCTCATTCCCCATATTCACCGATGCCTCTCTATTGATTTTACAGTGACCCATGTTTCCTCACTACCTCCGTTTCCCCTCATCTACAAACACATCTCTTGTGATCTCAACACCATAACGTTGTTTGCTGAAAAATCTGAAGTCATTCAAACAGATTTCATCGGGAATCAACCAATCACAACAGTCACTGGGGCACTCAATTTGACTCACCCTACAGCCTCCACACCAATAGCACTTTCAAATCTCACCCTGCACTGTGAAATATTCATTTCACTCACCCAGAAGTACCAAAACTGGCTTCAACTGTTCTCAAAAACAGAAATTGATTCACTTTTCCTACTGGATGGCATTTTCGTGATCGGCACTATCGAGCCTTCCCCCACAATCTATAACATTGTTAAACTTCTAGAACCCTTGGACCAACTTTTCAAAGTCTGGCAAGGTGATCTTCTCCTTGGAGGGATTTCAGTACTGGAAGCAAATGGCCCATTGGACCTGGAAACAGAGCCGATTTGCACCATAACTGCAAAAAATTTTCTTGTGTCAAAAGCCAATCAGCACTTTTGGTCAAGCTTTTTTGCCCTTGCTCTTATTGCACATGATACAAAGCTAGTCATCACAGACACCATTTTCCCATCCATGCACCACATCATCCATGTTGATTGTGTTGAACTTGATTTTATGGGGCCTGACAGCAAGGTTGAAAACTTTTTTGAGGTCTGGGAAGGCACCTGTTTACTTGGAGGAGGGTGTAGTTGCTTCACTGACACTGCATTAGACCTACTTTCCAATAATGCAGAAACCCTGGACACAGGAAAGGTGTTTGGGATCTATTTGTCCATTTTTATTCTCAAAGGGTGCACAGGGTTTACCTCCACAGGATTGAGAAAGTTTATTGAAAGGCGTATCAGTGAGTTTCAGCCAGAATTTCTTTTTGTATGCAATTCATAATTTACATTCAGGTATTGACAATCTTTGGAACCCTCTTACCAGTGTTGTTGTTACAGGAGACCTTCCTGTCATTTTAGCAAGTGATATGGATTGGTTCTCAGAGTACCTAACTGGTGGAAATTGTGACCTATCATGGATAGATCGCAGTCAAGCTGGCAGTGCAAAAAAATATCAATGGAACTGAATTCATTCTGAGACTACACCTGTATCTATGGCAATAAAGACCACATTTACACAAACAGAAAGTATTTGCATTGAGAGAATGGGTCTGTGGTTCATTGGTCAATGCCTGATTGTGACAATTGTGTTGAAATTAAACAAGCAGGGGAGAAAAGTGATTCCGGGTAATCTTGTGGCAAATGAGTGAGTATTTACAAGAACATAGCGACTCTATATACGTAGCTACAAATTAAGTTGCCGGTGGAATATTTTCTAGGGAGGAAATCGGGCAGGAGGAATGAAGTGCAGGGAGGTACCATTGACATGACATTCAGTAAGCCAAGCAAGCCATAATATGCGCCGTAATAAATTCCAACATACTCCCTCGAGCGCAGGCAGATGAACCAAGAAAAAGAGAATCAAAGAGAAATCAAATAAAACAAATGCATACCCCCTCAAACTAAAAATCTACCATGCAACATTACACGAATCCTCGGAGTCGCAGTCACCCGAGTCCTTCAATTTCGCAGTTTTGGCACACACTGGAGCCTTTTCGCCGCCTGCCTTACATTCATTCTGATAGTGGCCCTTCTTTCCGCACTTGAAGCAGGTGATGTCTTTGCGATCGTGATGAGGTTTGACATAAAAGGCGGAGTTACTTGGATTGGATTTTGATGGTGCAGGTATCCCCTGCATCGAAAGCTGACGCAATTCTTCATTCATGCACTGCTGGATGACAAAATCAAAATCATTTTTGTTGGAGTGAGAGTTGAGGGATATAACGAGAGGGGAATAGGATTCCAGGAGGGAAAGCATGAGAACCACGACCGAAAGAGAATTGGAAGGTGTGTCATCAAGGCCGGTCAAGCAGTCGGCAAGCTCGCAGATAGTGCTGACATGTTCCTGGACTGACATTGTCGGCGCCTTCTTCAATTGGAAAAGCTTCTGCCATGTTGCAATGGCGCTTCCAAGTCCAACATGCAGAGGACGTGGGTGATTCTGTGATGACAAGGTAGGGGTGCTAGCTGGCTCAGCCTGGCTGTCATCATCAACTTGGAGGTCCTGGAGGTTGCGAACGGAAACTGCAGGCGGACCAGGGCAATGACGGTGGCTGTCATCTGCCAGACGGCTGGTGATGGTGTTTGTAGAAAGGGTGTGTTGCATGTCGTTGTTGAGCTGGCAGATGTTCGAGCATCAAGAGCAAAACCTATCAACGAGTTAGCAATGGCGGGAATGATGAGGTGAGTGCATACCCTACTTCTGTTATTCTCCCCTTGGCCACCCACTTGGCACTTGCTTACCCCAGATGCAAGTACACCTCCCATCCTCCCATGGCACACACCCCAGCGCCAGCCTGTCGTGATTTCATTGTTTTGGTCATCGGGGTTTCATGTCGGTTGTATGGCTGAGCATCGCGGACATCACTGGGTCCTACACAAAAATCAGCATATCACCTTCAAATGTGAACCGAAATTCACATACTAGGGCTTCATGGAACCTTCAAGGCAGTCAGCACATAGCTGTGAGATCAAAAAAATTCCATGGAGGAAGCCGGATACGACAGAATCAACGATTGCCACTCTGCACCAAAAAACACAAGAATCAGCATAGCTCCTCCAAATCTCAATGCAAATTCACACACTAGGGCTTCGCAGAATCTTCAAAGCAGTTGGCACGTAGTCGTGAAATCAAAAAAATTCCAAGGAGGAAGCCGGATACGATGGAATTAAAGATAGCCACTTCATACCAAAAAACACAAAAATCAACATAGCTCCTCCAAATCTCAATGCAAATTCACTTACTAGGGCTTTTTAAAGTCTTCAAGGCATCTGCCAAGTAGCTGTGAGACAAAAAAAAATCCATGGAGTAAGTCTGATACAAAGGAATTAGGGATAGCCAATCTGAGCCAAAAATTGTGGAAATCAGCATAGCGCCTTCAAATCCAAACCGAAATTTAATTAATAGGGCTTCGTAGAATCTTCAAAGCAGTCGGCACGTAGTTGTCAGATCAAAAAAATTCCATAAAGGAAGCTGGATACGACGGAATTAAAGATAGCCACTTCGTGCCAAAAAACACAAAAATCGACATAGCTCCTCCAAATCCAAACGCAAATTCACATACTAGGGCTTCGTAGAATCTTCAAAGCAGTCGGCACGTAGTTGTGAGATCAAAAAAATTCCATGAAGGAAGCTGGATACGACGGAATTAAGGATAGCCAATCTGCGCCAAAAAAAAACACAAAAACCAGCATAGCTCCTCCAAATACGAACGCAAACTTACGCACTAGCGCTTTGTAGAATCTTCAAGGCATTCGTCACGTAGCTACGATGACCAAAAAAATTCATAGAGTAAGTCTGACACAAAAGAATTAAGAATAGCGCATCTGAGCCAAAAATCGCAGAAATCAGTATCACTCCTTCAAATTTCAACGCAAACATACATACTAAAGCTTGTTAGAATCCTCAAAGTCAGCGTCGTCCGGTCCTCTGGTTTTGAACTGTAAGAATACCTGTATCTATGCATAAACGAGTATAAGTATATCCAATCTGAACGCAGATTAACATACGAAAGCTTGCTAGAATCCTTATAACACTTTTTATCCAGCTGTAGCGCCGAAAAAGATCCTTTGAGTGAGCTCGATGTGAGGAAACTTAAATCGAAGTGAAGCACCACAACGTTCATTCGAGAACTCTTTCAACACCGAAGTATATTCACACACACACGACGTATGCTAGTGGAAGAGAAGATACTCTTGGCAGTCACAACAATAGCTTGCTGCAAGTAGTAGACGATCTGCCCTGTGGTGAGTCCTGGAGAAACGACGAGGGATAGACTAGCGTAAAACGGTTTAAGGTTACAGATCAATTACAGATGGTGAGGAAGAAGTACGCACCGATTTGTCAGTGGCAATGTTAGAGACGGTGAGGCGGACAACGCCTGTGCAGATGTCGAAGTTTTCGCCTGGAACCCCGATTGTACCTAGGTCGAGAGATTCCTTAGATGAATAAGGTGTTAGGAAGTGGAGCAACTTACAATCAGGCCGTCTTGTTCGCCTTGATTGTCGACGCATAAAAAAGAAGCGCGTTCAGTGATCAAATTCTTTCCAAGAAGCATACACTGCACGTAAGCACAATTGCTGTCATGCGTGGAGTAAAGCAATTGCTGGTTGATTGTAATGATAAAGTTTGTAGGAAGGGCACGGGTCATTGAGCGGGGTCGTCCAACGTAAGGATGGATGGTTTCTAAACTTCTCCTAAATAGCCTCGAAGCGACGGCATTCGCTGAAGTGAGTCGATACTCGTAAGGTTTTCACCACGATGTCCACAAGAGTGATGGGGCATCAAAGTGGAATATCGGGATAGTTTACATTGCCGAGGTGGAAAAGGGGGAAGGAGATCTGGAATGACGATATCAGGCAATGTTTTGCATCGAAGAAAAAATTTTGATGAAAGTACCCAGTGGAGGTGATGGTGCAAGCTTTGGAGGGACAACTTGGAAATTATCGTTGTTTGTCAGATATAGAACCAGGTAAGGATAGTACCGAGATTCAGCGTACTTTAAAGTTTTTGCCATTACTTCTCATTTCGCACCGCAAGTTTCAAGTTCTTGGGTGAATGGCTATGAAGAATAGATCAAGGTCAATCAAATTTGGCAGCGAATCGGGACCCACGATTGACGTCGATTGATTAGAGCTTGCAGTGGAAAGCAAAAACCGTCGGTCAGCTCCATTGTCGACTCGGCTTAAAAAGCGGAATTAGAGCAAGCGTCGAAATTATAAATTGGCGGAAATTCAACTCACATTAGGTCAAGATTGCCGACAGGACCATATAAGCGGCGAGCAGGGGCAGCAATCTCAGAGTTTTACATTTTGTCAGATAAAGAAACGGTCGCATGCGCCTTAACAGAACGTCAGCAAACTAAATAAGGGAACTAGAAGTGGCAGGGGGTAGTACCTGAGAAAAGGATATTGAATTTGACACTAAAAGGCAGCGGAAAACTTTCAGGTCCGTTCCATTAGTGATCTGTTACAGCCAGCAAGTCAAGGCAGGATGAAAACGACTTTCGAGGTCCGATAGCCAGCGTCAGATGCATTAATGACCCACCTGCCCTCTAACTATTCAACCACGTAGTTCTCCCTGATAAGGCTCACAAATTTTGAAACGGCCGCAACTAGAAGGGGGATTAAGAACGGTATCGCTTGCGTCCATTGATCTTGAATAGCTTGTCTGCGGCGTGCTGATTACAAGAGACCAATTAATAAATAACAAGAGGCAAAGGATCGAGGCGAAAGAAAGCATCGAATTTGACATACCAAATTTTATTGCTTTCTCGCGGCAGGCCCACTTGCCCGTGCTCAAGTAGAGTCTACCTTGTTGCAGGATTTGTTGATAGTCGAGTTGGAGTAAGGTAGGATCATACTGGCATTACATTCAGTGGAGGAATGGCGAAAGATAGGACGATCTGACTCACCGCTTGCTTTTCCACTACGCCTTTCTCGCGCTTGACTCCGACACATTTGTTCGATCGGTGCTCCTCAGTCGGCGCATCTGCGCGAGGGCAGCAGTAGGCGTACGATTTCGGTGACTATTATCAAAATATCTTGAAATATAAGAACACAAAAACACACTTGGTGCTTATTAAGGATGCAGGAGGTTGTAGGAGGGTATAGAGGCAAGTCACAGTGTTTCGAGTGGTGGTATAAGTAACATTGAAGAGTATCGTGGTCTCGTTCCCTATCCCTGACCTATAAATTATAGTATAAACAGAACGTCGGCCCACAGGCCTCAATGGGAAAGGGGGCTCACGACGTGGTGCGATCTCGTTTGCGGCATGTGGAACCTAAGGAGTGGACTTCGAACGCCTGCGAAGGCGCTGCAGCCAGTGTCGAGAGGTCCTCTTGACTAGCTTGACTCTCGAAGTCATTTCAAACTCCGATACACGTGATGTAGTTGATTGTCGTTCAAGACAGACTTGTCAAGAGTGAAAACTCAGAGAAACTCGACTTGAACCTGTTCCACCACCTCTGTTCCACCACCTCCTCGTTATTCGCCCCCCGTCTTTCCGGTTCTTTGCCAATGTCGCCTTCAACTGTAATTGCCTTGACCAAGGAGCATTACCCCGGATCCTCAACTAAGTCTGCATGATTGACACCCGGTCATATTGATCAGGCAATTCAAACAGCCTTCGGGAAGTCTTTCATTGCTGTCTTTGACTGGTAGCTGACGCACTCAGTTCTTTACCAGCCATGTCGTATTGCATTCACGTCTCGACCCGTAAACCTCCTCCCCACCTTGCCCAACTGATGTCGCATGCCCGAACCCGCCTCTTAAACTTCTCGCGAACCCAGCGCGCACGCTACCAGTGCCATAAAGTTCAAATTGACCGTGTAAGCCCTTTGCGCCTCCCTCCTTACCCTAACCAACTGACGCCATGCATGCCAGCGTTGCCATAGTGTCTACCTGCGCCGCGATTGCCTCCTGCGAACAGACTTCGTAAGCCTGTATTTGCTTTCCACCGTGCCTTTCTGACGAATGTGTATGCCAGTCATGCACGTTGCCTTTGCGCCTGCAATTCGCTACCACCTACACGGGCTCATGACCGTCAGTGTTGTAGGTGTAATTTTAATCTTATTCTATTCAGTCATCCTCACCCAAATACCCAGGTATGTGTTGTTGCCGCACTCAACCACCATGCTAGGAGGGGTTCAATCTGTTTGTTACCCTGTCGTTCATTGGTAAGTCTACCCGCTTACTTTACCTTGACAACATCTTGATAAATTGTAGACGTTCTCGCAATGAGTAATTTATTCATCCTCCTTCGAAAAAACTACATTAAAACGGGCAACCGCAAAATAGGAATAAAAATTCATGGTGGGCTTACCTTTTAGCTCGAACACCGTCCCTGAATCCCACCGCTCGCTGAAAGAAGTCTAGAGAGTAGTTCGTGTTGCGATTGGGTGAGTTGAAGTGGGAAGAATGACCTACATGTCGTACGACAGCGTGGCTGCCAGAAATTTCTTCGGTGAACGGATGGAAGCGGGTGGTGAAGGAGAGCTGATTTCAGATGGGAGGGAGATGTTGCGAGAGGTGGTGAGGTGTCGTATCGATTAAGAAGGAATCGTCGCATGTCTCCAAAGATTTAGTAGTTCTGGTTGCCTGTCAGAAACATAAGATGACCGCGGACATACTTTTCCATAAAACTTGATCTCAAGCATCCCTGGAAGAAGGAAGGAAGCGATGGAGAATCCAGAGTTCCTCGCCTTATATACATTGTTAAGAGGGTAGGCCCACATCGAGGTGAGGTTTCGGATAACGGGAATTTCGAACACAGATGGTTGATCAATCGATCAGCTCTTGAATAGCTCTGCGGCGAGCCTGCGTCGAAAAAGACATCAATGCAATGCCGCCCTTCGCTGATAGGAAATTTATAAAGTCACGTGTTACGGACACTCTTTGGCAAACCACTTTCACTCAGATCGTTACCCTCGCGATAATACGACGTCGCTTGCACCTCATGCCTCAGGCCTTCGGACGCGCTTAGGATCTCCCTTGGCATGATTAACATTCTATGACCTAAATTGGCTCCCAAATTGGCAGTCAACTTCGCTTTTTAAGTTATCCTTTAGAGTCATCAAGTCCACTCCAAGAGCGATTTGACCGTTTCTACTGAGGTCCGAGCCCGAGCTCAGCCAGGTACTTTAGTCACTTCTATTCGTTATTTAGAGCCTACTTCTTACGAGCTAAGGGACACACTATGGCTTGTGGCTTCTCCCGAACGTCACAGAAACAAGGGATGAGTGGCATTCTTGCCCTCACTCCTGCTGAATTCTTCGACCCAAATCACGAGGCAACTTGAACAGAGAAGTACAAGCATACCCCTACACTCACTTTAATGGCTAACAGCTCGCAGACGTTTCGTATCTTGGTTCAAGTGGACCTGCCTGGAATTCGAGCTCATGATCAGCTTATTTTCCTTTCGAATTTGAACTCATCATAGAACTCTTCGTTCAATGTGGCCCAATGGCGGTCTATTTATCCCAGCAACTGTTCCACCCGACAACGAACGTTCTCGACGAAGACCTTGTACCCTGGATCTAGTTATGTTTCCGTATTTGGAGTGTTGGTATTTTCTGACGATTTGACTTATGGGTACGTTCTATTTTCTTCTCTTCTACACGAAAAATGACAATTATTTAGATGATAAATTTGACCAACCATAGTAACACCACAGATACCTGCGAACGCGAATGGAAACATGAGGCAATAGGAATGTTCAGTTTGTTTCAGTTTCGATATCAAGGGCGTTCAGCTTAAAAGTATCTCTGACATGAATATATTTTCCATAGCTCTCACCGCAGGAGCACATTCTTCCGCCATCCTCGATTCGTTCTAGCGGCCGTGGTAGCTGGTATATTATCATTCGCTTTTTTTGCCTACCTTTGACGGCTCATGTACCTTCAGCACCGTCAAGACCATCTCCATGGCCCCTCCAATGGTACCCCACGTCAGTCCACAATTCTCACTCTACATTGACACGGTATAATATTCAGATTTCTACGCAAAAGCGCGTTTGCTTCCACTTCAACCACGATTTCGAATTCGTTCCTCTGCTAGCCTCACCAAGATATGGAAATCGGAGATTCACCGCTAGAGCATGTTATTGTCGGGACCAACTCCACGTCCGCCAGCAGTTCGGCTGGCAATGAGTATTACCGTGGATACCCCAATATCTGAGGCTCCAAATTTTCTCTCATTGGAGCCTACAAGCCCCTCTGATGGTACAGCTTCAGCTCCGTTGGAAAACGTAATTGAGATTTTCCCGACACCATCCTTACAGCTTCCCCAAGCTCAGACATGATCCTTGGGTCGAACCCTCGGTAATAGCCAGTACTCATCTATCACGACCGTCTCGGTCACCTGCATTCAGCAACATTCCCTCTCGCCTGTCGGTGGTCAACTAATGATGACTACCTTCAGATACGTCCGCGTCATTAATCCAGTTGTATACCTCGCAACACCACGCCTAAGCTCGCCTTGACCGCCGTGCTCACCGCACTCATCCCAGAAAAGCGAAGTCGAGTCGCGTGTCGACGAACGTATAGAATGTCGATAAGATATCCTGAAACTATCAATACTATAACGTCATAATGTCAAATTCGTTCGTCACATCATAACATAGCCAATCTACAAATCTCAATGTCATGCAATGGCACCGCTTTGAGATGAATGCCTGTTAGCTTGGATGAAGTGGGCTTGGTTTTTTTGTCAACAAGTCATGATTTATGCATCGACGATGGAATTTGAGGGGCTCAGTGATGAAGGTACGAGGATGAATTAACTGCTACTTGAATTGACTTCTACTTACAACGCAACATACAGTCATGTCGTTAATCAAAGACTTCCTAGGCGTGAGAGCACCTTTTCTCGTATCTTGAAAACTTGACCCATTTAGCTACGGCGCTCACAACTGCGCCGATTGGCTGCCCAAACGACCATTCAAAAACCCTCCGCTCATATATTTAACCCAAATTCAAGTCGATTCCACATGACGCAGACGAGTGACCAAGTACCCCGCTTCACTACTTCTCCCTACTCTCCATCCACGAATACCACTATGCCCATCCAAGCCGACGTCCCCATCGTGCCATGGAACACACTAAAATTTAGTTTGGATCACTTGAGCCACCTTCGACGCCACCTCGGCGTACTTCCAATTTATGAGGGTTTTTATACCTCGAAACGAGCCAAATTTGATGCCTCTGACCTGGCTTGGTTCGCGGAGGGAATGCACCGCGATGGACAACATCGGCACAGTGACGACAATTTTCATCCGATCTACATGGATATCCACAGAGAGTCCCTGCTTAAGACCTCAGGAAAATCTGACCGTAAGATGCTCCTGCAGCGTCTTCAAAGTCTCACGTTCGATCTAGTACGAAATAACCATCTTTTTTGTTGGTAGCTTCTAATGGCTCTGTTTGCAGGCAACTCTTTGGGATCGTGTCAGTGGAGGGACGACCCTCATAATTCATGCCAATCCTACAATGGTCCCCGGTGCTCCACCCCAACCAGAATTCATGAAAGCCAATGTCTACTTCCCACCAGCGTTCTTAGAACACAACCCACATCTTCACTCCACTATTTCCCGTATTGTTCAACTTTTTCTCGAAACCGTCGGTGTTCGAACTGTTATCCAGTGGACTCGCCGCGCGCGTCGCAACCTCAATTACTCCCTCAATCAAACACGCACTGTTAGTCCCAACCCCAAAGTCTTGGGCATGCCAAACCCCGAGCCAGATACATCCCATTACATTTTTCTGGGCCAACCGGTCTCCAGTCCTCCAAGCTCGCCACCCCCTGCTTTGTCCTTCAGCTCTGATAGGCTGGAAACTCGCATCGACGACCTCACTTTCCAGCTTATGCAAGCAGAGGAGAGAGTAGCCGCACTCTCTGCCGAGAAGGCCACCCTCCATGATGAGCTTGATTCTAGCAAACAGCGAGTTATAGCTTTGGAAGCCGAGCTCGAGCCTCACACTAGGCAACTCAGCATCATCAACGAGCATGGCACATCTCCTCCAGCATATGCAAGCTCTCCAGTGACCCCACCAAGGCATCGTACTAATTACCCAGGAACCCCTCACTCCGGCCCTAGTCGAACCCCCAATCCCACTCCCTCCACCTTATACTCTGCAAGGACGCCTGCGCAACAGTCTGTTCGGTTGTATATTGCTTACCTTAAAAATGAGGGGCTTGAACACCTGATTGGTGGGGTTAGTTTAGTAATACGTGCAACGGAGCATGCGGCATGGAGTGAGGAGTTCGAGAAGCTTGGAGTTCCTTCCACCATTGCTGCCAAGCTCGTAACTGTTGTTGGACTAGACGGCTAATCTGTTTTTTTTTTTCTGTATCTCTGCCTAAACACTGTACTAGTAGCTCTGACCAGAAAATTTTCGTTTGCGACTGAGAAAAGCATGTCAATCAGCAAGGGCACGAGGTATGTAGATAGTAGTTCAGCCTCCTGCGGTTACTTTCGTTCCTCCCATTCTCATACAAAATGAGTTAACGCCGAGCATTTTCGAATAATAGAAGACATTCCAACTGACAGAATGGTCGAAAGACCAATCTGGGTCCCGGGATCTGATACAAAACTAATGCGAAACGGCAGCGGATGACACGCCAACGGTCATGATCACAGATTCCGAGTGATTCACCCCATTCCGAGGACATGAATTGGTTTAACCCCTTAGAAGGAAAGGCCTCACGGTTATCGCTGAGTCTGCAAAGACTCCTCCAGTTATACAATGGGGCAACAAAATATGACAGTGGGAAAAGTCGAATTTCAAGCTTGGAACGACCTGAAATTCCTTTCCCTTAAATGTTCCATCTGGCTTGATATGATCTATCAAGTTTCCGCATAAGATCTACGTCGTGGGATTTACCTGCTTGCGCGATCCGGTCGCGTCGAAAGCTGTCTGTAACTGGTCTAAACCGGCGCCACGAACTTTTAATGCCACCGCTCCCTTATCGAGGACGGGCCATCCTGAGCCCAGTAGTCATCGTTCACAATGACTGGCCCAGATTTTGGCAACTCTGTCGCTTCTCTCATCGCCTTCCCTAGCATTGCCTCGTCTCTCGATCTGCTACCGTTGGCGAAAAACATAGAAGGCGTGGACCTTCATAGGAACCTCTTCTGCTCAGCCCAATGTAATGAGCGGAGTGAGGCCAAAGTGAGACAATTTTGCTTCTCTTCTATGCATGTTGAACGTTGAATGGCCACTGATCTGGTGTTGTCATAGCTGCAAAAAGCCATCTCAAAGAGGTCATCTTCGCCTCCACAGGCTCCACCACAAGTGGTGTATCCAGCCCCGGTATACCTTGGTTGTATGACTTTGAGGTTTTCGTGTTACTCATTTTCAAGTTCTTAGTTCCAACCACTGAGAAACCAAGATTCTTCTTCAATGCTTGTGATTCGAACAGTGTGTTTCTTTTTTATTCTTCCAGGAATATTTTGTGATTTTAGTTCACTCAGAAAGCAAAGGTTTCGGAAACTCTCAGCCTCTGGGAAAAAAGTTTGCCGAACCGCGAACGAGAACCTTGACCTCGAACCTCGAACTGCGAACCTCAAACCGTGAACCTCCAGCAACTGACGAACCTGACGGAGGCGGCGCTTTGCTTTCGCTTTTGTTTTGCCTTTGCCACTTTTCCCTCCCCATTGCCCTCTGCCGTTGCTGATCCTTATCCTCGTCCGCTTTACTCACCATATTTGTACCTGTCGTAGGCGTTTAAATACACCATTTCTCCATACTTTAGATCCCAATTTTCAAGCAATGATGGTAGGTCCTTCTGATCCAGTTGTACAACTTTTGCAAATATGGATCTTTACTGTCTTCGCTTTGGCAATGCATCTCATCTTTTGAGGCTCATCAAATGCTTATTTTTCAAAATTTCAGCGATATAAAACACAAATCTCATTAAATCAAGGTACTACTAGAACATTGTTAGAGACAGTCCAAAGTTCCATGGATATCACCACAGGCATACCACCCCCTCGGAGACCCTCCATAACAACACGAGAAATTTGTACAACATCTTGCACTATATATCAAGGGGTCATGATCCATAACTTCTGAATGAAAAAAAGACTAATCGGTTCCATAGTTATCTAACAATCGACCGAGAGACTCACCATAGTTCCTAGTCCAAATGACGCTACAATCGTCAGGGAAAGGAGAGAAGGGTGCGTTGAAATCGAATGAAGCTGAGTCTGTGTTGGCTGGACAATAAGGTTGCCACCAGGCTTTTGAAATCAAAAGTAAGTCTCTATCATATTTCGCCATTCATTATGCTCACTCACAGATCATACAACCTCGGGCTCAGGTAGCATAGATACATCGATGGAAGGAGGGGCGTGGAATGTGGAGGAGATGACGGGCGGGATTCGGGCAAGTATGTTGGTCGTTTTCTACCAAACTACGTGTAAAGGTTAGTCCGCCTTCGTTTTGCTATCAGTTAAAACACTAACTCTTACCTCGGAATCTCAACGACGTTCTCATCGCGATCGAAGCGTAACTCTGAGCAGAATGAGCGGTATCGACGACTGTCATCTCGCGATTGCTTGCACGTCCCGCTCGCTGTTAAAATATGTATGTTAAACTCTGGTTTGACATGTCATCGTTGTAAAAACTCACTTTATAGTCCGCAGGGACAATCTAGTCAGCTCGAAAAAGCGTAGAGAGAGAGCCTGTGTGTGCAATCGTCAGGCGGCGGCGTTTTGGTCTTATGGTAATAAGGTTGCCACTGAGTTTTCGAAATATCAAAGGTCAGTTACCTGGTTGTATCATCATCGACTAAGCACTTACTTGCGATAGCCAACGACGTTGTACGACAGAGGAGCAGAGGAGGATAGCTGGAGTGTATGAGGTAAGGTTTCAAGTTTTCGAACACTTGATTTGCGTTGGAATGCTTCCAGTGCTTTAGAAACCTGACCGTGCCATCAACGTTTCCTCGTCGTTCAGTAGTGTTGGGTACTCCGGTAGCTCGGCGGGTGCGTGCTACGCTGTAAAGATAACCAGGTACGTCAATTCCTCGTCTCGTATTCGAAAAGCGGCACTTACTTTCGCTTTCGTTGGCTAGCTGCCAAACGTTCCGGCGGCGCTGTCGAACGTAAATCGAACACCCCCGGAAGCTCGTAAACGGTCGATGCGAAATGCGCGCGTTGAGGATGATTGAGAGGGACCCTGGACATTCAGAGGTGGGTTTGGCGTTTCGTTTCGTTTTGAGGGGGTCGGATGCTTACCTTTCACTCTAGTTTCGCAGGTCTCACTCGACAACCAGGATACGGATGAGAGGGTTTGCGGATTGAATAGAAAGACAGGCGGGTGACTTATCTGTGGTCACACTTCGAGAGGCGGGTACTTACAGTCTCTTCCTCGTCAGGTTCCATATAAACTGCACTGTTGAATGCCTGAATCAACATCAAGCAACGAGAATACGAGGAACGAAGAAGAAGACGTACACAGGAGAACGATGACTAGGACACCGCGGCGCGCCGACGAGCAGAAGATACCGGACCGTTAAGCTCATTGTACTTGCCACTATTCGAGAATGGATCGGAGGAGAAGGGACGCAGGAGAGATGAGGAGGAAATTGGAGGAACCGATGGACCATCTCAAAAGGATGGAGGACGAGCGGAGGCCTGGGTCAGCGGAAGGCCCTGTGCGATGTCTTGGTCTCGTCATCGTCGGAGAACACATTATGCGGGAAACTTTCGATGCCAGACGAGAGGAGGGAAAAAATCAATTTGTTGTGGCCAACAATACTGCGGTCAGAAGTGTCAACAAAGATTCTGTTAAGTCACGTGATCCATATTTGCGCTGGCAGCCCATGCATACTCTATGGCATGGAGGTCCAACGATGCATCTAGTTGGTACAAGGCTCCAGGAGACACTACTATAGATGCCAATAATACTTTTAAGCTCAAAAAAATAGTGGCTTGAGGCAGAACTTACTGATCCATGATCAAAGGTCTGTTCTACTGAATAAACGTTACTTCGTGACGAGAATTCCCCAAAATACAGACGGTGGTCGTAATAGACAAGCATACAATTTTCCAAAACTATGTTGTACTTTTGAGTAAAGAAAATGGCAAAGTTAAGCGAGAACTTACAGACTGGTGGGTAAAGCATGAAGCCACTGATATAGTACTGTACTTTCAGGTGCAGAACAACGAGAACGTTGCACGACACTCTGAAACTTAAGGTATGGAATGTCTATGTATCTATAAAGCTTTTTAGTTTATAAAAGGGAGAGTCGATAGAGAACTTACGAATTGGTGACAAAGACTTCATGACGAAGATTGTTCGATTACGTAATAAACAGATCCTCCCCAACCAGGATCATCGTGTATATGCAGTTTATCAAACTGTGTAAAAGACATTAACCAACATTAACCATCTCGAAGAATGAGCAGATACATACAAGTGGTTTGAGGCTTTTGAGTTGAGTCTGGTGCTGCAAGTTTTATTGTGGTGATCAGTCACAGTCTTGCCGTTCCCTGAAGCATAAAATCGACAAATCAGCATCGTCGGGAAGAAGGAAAGGAAGAGAGATACAAACTCAATTGAGACATACATATTTCTAACAGCCCCGGAATGAGTAACCAAGCACAGGAACAGGAGAGATCTATGCCACATACAGCAGGAGCTCCGTCGTAGACTCAGGTTTCAAGAAAGTTTCATGGACGTTGAATTATGCACTGACAAGATGCAAAAATGATAGAGAGTGGAGACGAAAAGAAAAAAAGGGACGTACATTGATATTTAACCCCATAATTGGATTTTCCGACATCGAGATGACAACTGCTACGATCCGAGGCTTCAGTCCAAAGGTCTTCATCTCTGAAAGAAAGGGCATACCTAGCCTGCAACCTCGGACATCACAAACCCACATCAGGCTCTGAATCACGTATTCCTCAGTCGCGCTGACTCACAACAGCAGCACCTGCGCACTCTTCGAAAACTCGATGTTTGTTTCCTTGCGCTGCTTCTTCGTCCGGAGCATAAAATTGTGTAACGTTGGCTATATCATCGTCGGCGCTGACGCATGCGTCAAAGCAGGAAGGTGATGATGAGGTAAAGAGGAGTTTAGATTGCGAATGGAAGATCGGCGTGTCGTTGAGAGGTAGTGAAGGACGAGGTCGATGATAGAGGCGATACCCGAAAGGTGAGAGGTTGTGATGGGCTGGCTGACCGAACGGTCTTGAGACAAGTAAACGTTGTGGCTTTGACTAAGATTTCAACATCCAATTAGAAGGGCCGACAGGACAGTGAGCGGAGGAAGGCAGTAGTGGAGGGGCAGAGTGAACATGAGGAAGCGCTCCGAAGTGAGCATGAGGGCGGGGAAGTTGCTTGTACGCGGTCGGATATAAAACGTGAAGCTTTGGAGGTGAAGATCGATAAGTCGCCAGCTGCTAGAGGCATATTTTAGTCACACTGAAAGTGTTAAGAAGGGGAGAAGGGAGAAACGTACCAGAAGGCTGGAAAAGAACCAATCCAAGTGACCCACGTCGGATCCGAGTCATAGTTTCTACAGCACTGCAACAAAAGTGTTTTCAAGACTGGCAAGGCCGGCACTATGTAGGGTTACAGAAGTTTCGGAAGCTAGAGGGAAAATCGTGACGATAATATAGAGCTAAACGCGCAGCGGCCACTGAAGCAGAGAGAGCCAGGAAAGCAGTGAGGTTGGAAGTTGGAGACTTCAGGTGATAGTGAGTAAGGAAGGATTTCGTTTGGTTTGACCACTCACCGGCCTCACCATCCTTGACTCTTTACCTTCCACGTCGAAAGAGTAAAGAAGATTCAGTCATTTGGCGTAGATTTCTGGAAATCTAGGGGCAAGTGTAAGAGAGACGGCTGGGCTGGTCGCGTTGTCGTAGCGGAAGCCTCTGTTGAAGCACAAGTTAGTCGTATTGCTCGTTGTCGGTGTCGTTGAACAAAAAGAAAGTGCAATTTCCATTAGTATCACGTGAGCTTGACTCACAGCCTGGCAGCAGGTCACTTTTGTCAACAGATCGATTGTTATCTGTTTATACTAAATTATAGGTCTGTAGACTACACTTTTGTCTCGTTCACGCCGTCCTTTGCTGTCTGTTCCTGCTTCTGGTATGTCCTTTCTTTCTTCTTCCTTAATTCTCTTCTCATGCTCCCTTTACGTCCCTTACTTTTATTTTAGCAATCTCAAGCTTCTCCACAGGCGTGGCCCAATATTTCTTCACTGCAGTTCGCCACCGGACATCAGAGAAGACGCCATCCAGCTATTATCAGTTATCTCAAGCTCCCGAAACCTTCGACAAAGGTCCCCGCCCGCACAGCACCTTTAAAATGCGTGACTTGCGCTTGTAGTTGACTTTAGGGTTACACGACGCTTGAGAGGCAGTTCTGGAAGATGACTTGCAATTTGGTACGACTTTAGGTGCGTTTAGAGAGTTTTCGTTCCTGTCGAATGCTTACACGCCCAACCTTTCGCCAGTCTGGCTCACAATTAGCCATGCAATGAGGTTCCAGCCATCATCACCGACCTCACGCCCATACTGTCATCGTTGAATGTCGACGCGGGAATAGGCACCCTCACAAGGGCACGAGTTGCGCTTTTCGCCTGCTCGATGGCGACACGACGCTTGAGGGGGGAAATATCCAAGTCCGAACTCCCGTTCGGCACAACTCTTCGGTTGGTTACGTTTTTTATTCGCCTTGAATGCTTACCCACGTATTTACTAGCACCCGAACGTTCCCCGCTTATCATTAATCCAGCGCAGCTCACGACAGGTCACAACAACAAGCCCTCGCAATTGCTGCCGTCGTATGCTGCAGCCGCCTGTCCACCCATTTGACGATGAACGGGATTCGACCTCTGTCCCGCCTACGCTTCGTCGTCAATACAATTGGTGGTTCGTTGGCTGTATGAGGGTGCTGCAGATGAGACACGTTGGGCAGATTAAGTAGGGAATGGCCGTGAAATTGGAGGTTGGGAGATGTGCAGACTTGATGCGGTTTGCCGACAGATGCCCCACGGTCTTGGCGACACTATCTGTCGTCGTCCTTGTTGTCGTTGCCGCCTCTGCTCCCACTGCTCTCATCACGTTTCTCTACATAATCCAGCTTGCTATCAGCGCCCATGATTGTCGTCATCATTCGACATTCTTGTGAAATTGTATAGGAATCTGCTTGAGCTCAAGGCTGGACCGTCTCAATTATCGAAGGAGGGAAAATGGGAAGTTTTCTATGACTAAAATGGCATCAATGACCTCAATGACCACTGTAATCATAGATATGGCTCTGTGTGTCGCTACGGGAAAGTCCTGAACGACAAGTTCATGGGTTTTGTTGTTCATTAAATGAAATCCCGCTTGTTAAGCTTAAATTATAATTACAACTCGAGTTTTTTCCAACTAAATACAATTCTCAAGCTTGGGCGCCACGCAACTTCCGCTTGTTGTAACGCCTTACAACCGCAGAACTTCTTTCAATCCTTCGGACTAATCCTCCCTTCGTATACGACTGGCTCTCTATAAATCCTGGATCTTTGTTGAGAATCTCTTGGTATGTAGTCGCTGTCTCGTTCTTCTCTTTTAGCTTAAGCTTTTCCAGAATACTGCTTGCAACGAGCCGAGTGCCATCGGAATTGCTAAACTTCTGCCAAAAAACTAAATGTCCAAGACGACCGTATTCATCCATCAGAAGCTGACGATATATATGTTTGGATATCCTCAGCAATACGAATTGGAAAGCCTTACCTTGCACGTCCACCAGTTTTGCTTTATTCTTTGCCAAACCTTACAACCATGATATAATCTTTGGTACGTCTTTTCCCAATACTTCATGGCGACTGGAATACCGTTAATGACCATGGGTGAATTTCCCGTCCAGGAAGGAAAGGAATCGTCCCAGATTGAGGCTAGTGCATCTATATTTGCAGGTGATACTGCAGGTGGACTGGGAACATCCGCTGCCGTGTAGTGGATCGTGCCTCCTGCTAAATCCAGTGAACGGACTAGACGAACAATTTACAACCAAATTTTTAGGCAGAAAGAGAGACATCTTACTTGCTGACGGTATTTTTTTCCCCTCTTTTGCCTTCGCTTGCTCCGCAGGGAAATTTATACGAAAAGCCTCCTCCACGACCGCGCCTGATGTGGCGGTAATTTCCGTTCCATTGCCTGAAATCGGGATGGAGATTTACGTTAGTTACACATAGGCACCCAATAAGCAGGGAAAACGAAGACTGGAGCCGTGCCTTGGATTCCTGGGCTTTGTGTAGCGCCGTCGCCAGCATTGGACTCCTGGAGAAGCGTTGGCGACACTTTCAAAATGCTGGACAGTGCCTCCGTAACCCTCAGCTGAAGGTCGTCTTGTGATCCAAACATAAATTGGTATGTCTCATTTTTGGGAATCGTTGGAGGTGCTCCTGGGTTGGCTGGCAGATCACGAGCAAGAATATCACTCGACTATTCATTGGTGTTCAGTCAAACTCATCAAACCAGACTATTCAAACTTGCCCATTGCGCGAGAGATTTTTTGACGGGCTTGGAACCCGTACAAGTCGGAGACTGACCACCCCCAGGGGTTGTTCCACTGGAAGAACTGGCCTGCAGTTGTTGCCATCTTTTGTACGACCGCTTACCGCACCCTTGCTTTGGTAAGCTTCGTAATCCTTTATGTCGACGCATATAAACAGGCTGAACTGATCTAGTGAGTGTAGGCTTTGTGAATTGAAGCTACCTGTCAGAAAGCAGCGGACGCACGGCGCATCACGGTTGAATTCTTGCCCGGTAGCAGAATTCACCAAAGCTTCGATCAGCTCGGGCTTGTTTTTTCTTGTAAATTTGACCTTCAATTTTTTGCATAGATCCTGTAAGGTTGCTTTTTTCAAGCTTTTTCTATGAACTTGCAAGCTTAGTGTTATCCATGCCTCGCAGTACTATCATGACTCACAAATTATGTTCCACCATCGCGCCATTGTCGCCGACTGGGAGAGCGACAATTACTGAATCTGAGTCGTGATGTGTAGCAGATGTAACTTGCATGGTTTGTACACTTTCTCTTAGTCGTATTGCTGCTAAGTTTTAATCGGTGCAGATACTACGAATACGACCGGTGACCGCTAAGGCACGGGCTCCGGTGCAAGGCCTCCCACAAATCTTGTATCATGGATGGACGGCTGCGTGCCTGATCGTTGATGTGCCCAGTGTTGTCCAGAGAACATCAGCAATACGGGAGATCGTTTGGTCCATGGAGAAACCCGGTGGCAATAATGTTTCGAGCCATCCGACCTGAGCCAGCCTGAGCAACAAAGTAAGTCCGGGTCGCTTCACAAATTTGCAAGTCGTTCAGATTAGAAATGCAGTGTCCACTATCCTAGAACTAGCCCTCTACCGACTAGCCTTAGTTCCTCACTGTCGACTTCCCACAAATTTCACGGCAATTTCAATCATGAGTCTAGTTGGCGTTGAAGCTATCCTGAAAGCTGCAGACGCTGAGGGCCTTGACGTCAGCGGTGATGTCGACCTTGAGGCTGAGGATCAATCGCCTCTCAATTGGGAGCAAATCACACCTATCTCTCAAGGGGAAGCTCTCCAAATCAATACTCTTGGGGAAACTCTGGAAGACATCATTCGCGAGAATTCTAGAGAAGTTGCGCTCGGGACTGACCGCGATTATAGACGGTAAGTGTTTCTTAAACCTGCCCCAACTTCACCTTAACTCAGGATGATCAACAGCTTAATGGCGTCTTTTGACCGTTTCCTTCAGGGAAACCGATATATTGAACCTGGAGAATCTGTGTTCACAAAAAAAGTGAGCGCGAGGACGCCTCTTCTCATAAACGCATGGATTATGAAGTCGTATGTTTTTATGTTTGATTGCTCGGTCCAAAGAAAATAATTTTGTAACACTAGCTGTGACGACACGAACCCAGACGGAACACGGAAGGGCCCTCAAGAATATCGTTGCACCTTCGCAAATGCGATGAAAATGCGGGCCTCTGTAACGTATGGCTTCGGTCGCGTTTTCTCTCGAGGTAATTTCCGTTGGAATTCAACTGACGGAGTCGACTATTTCGGAAACCCTTCTATTTCTACTGAGGTTTCTCGATACATGATGGCCCTTAGGAAACGAAAAGTGAGTTTTTCTTGCTTGCTAATTAAGCCCGTTTCAAAACAAATTTCAGCATACAAACGGAGAACTGCCAATGAGTTCTCGTGCTATCACGAGTGAAACTATAAGAAAGACTTACGAATTTAACAACCGACCGGAAAACCTAATTCCACGGGAGATTGTCCAATCTAGTAGGGAGGCGAGATCGATTGACGACTGGGGTGGTCTCAGAGCCCGTATTCTTGTACACGCTATCATCACGATAGCGTTCGTATGCCTGCTGCGAAGCGACGAAATCCTCAACCTACGCGTTGAAGACATTGAACTCGGTGACGATAGCGTTACTATCACCCTTTCTTCACGAAAGAACTCTCCCTTCGGTTAGGATTGCTCTTCATTATCTATTATTATTTGCTCAAGGGCCTATATTTTTTTTCTGTAGGCAGTAAGCCTTTCCGGCTTTTTATGCTCCCAAGAGAATATATGTACATTTGCCCAGTTCGAGCCCTAGCAAAGTGGGTTCAAGTTTCTTGCGTGAAATCCGGCTACATATTCCGTAGCATCGACACGATGGACCGAGTTTCAAACGATGAAAACAAACATTTGGTCTGTCTTAGCAGCACCTGAAATCTGAAAATTACTGATGGTCTTGTTCTTGTTAGACTGCTTCGGCGTTTCTTGAGATGTTTCGCAACAGTCTCATTGATGTCGGCGAGGATCCATTTGCATATGGCACGCATAGCCTGCGTCGAGGCGGCTGCCAATGGCTGTCAAAAGAACTCAGGTGGTCAATTACTCAAATTTGTCAATGGGGTGGTTGGTCACTTGACTTTAGCCACCTAACGATTGTCCGTTATCTACTGAGCTGGAATGATGGGGGCGAAGAGGCGAGAGAAGATTTCTTCAACCCAAACCGCAAGCCTGCATTGAAGTGTTTCCATTGTGGGCGTAGTTGTTGGCATGCTTGAGTTGTGAATTTGTCAAATGTCTTCATAATTTCGGTAGTTGCTCTGTAATTATATACCTTATTTGATTGTCAATGATTGAACGGATCTGAGGGACTAACGAAAGACAGATTTCTAGGCTCATTCCGAAAACCAGATCTTTATTCACATTAAATAAGTCAGGCTATTTAGAGTTACAACGAAGTTCGGAGGCGACCTTATTCATCGCGTTATCGACAATATGGTCGTCTACAATGGTCGTGGTTACTTCGACACTAATTAGAACCGGTTGGTAGTAAAGCTGGCCAATAATATCATAGACTAGAGGAGACTTAAGCATTTGCATTGTACGAAGAATAAATTATGTTACATACACGTATGGCCCTGTGTGCTCTCAGGACCAGATATTTCAACTTCAACGTCGTTACCGACTGCGACAATGGGGATTCTACGCAGAATAGCAGTGCCCATCAACTGACATTCACCATGAGAGTGTCCGACATTCAGACTAAGTATCACAGATATGGTGCGCGAGGGACTCACTGTTGAATTAAATCGAAGGGGAGAGTCCACGTAGTATGCTAAACTGGAGCGGAAAGCCCACGGAGTATGCTAAACTGAAGCGGAAAGCCCAACCAGGTTTTAATGCTGCGATTTCGAAGGTATGGATTTGTCTGAGGGCCCACCGTTCGGGTTGATATCGAACCTTTTTTAGTGCCGAGGTTAACCCCGTATGCTAGATCTGTTCGTACAGATTCGAGACTGGGAGAATTGTGTTCGATAGAATTTTCAGAGCAAGCGGAGGTGGAGAACGGCTTCCCTCTTCGAGCTTTTCAATACGCGTCCGAAGCTGAAATCAAGATCAGTTCAGAATTGGAAGGCTGTTAAGTAGTAGATTAGGTTACTTTGTCGATATCGCGCATCATTTTGAACGAACCTGCGACCCTGCAATCACTGGCCGGAAAGAGCTTTATATCTCGCTCTTGCTTGTTCGAGTCCCAACGTCCTACGATGGAAGGTTGGGTTGTCTTTCTTATCGCATTTTCGGGAGCCTCTCTTCTCGTTGCTGCTGTGTTTACAGCATTTATGTACTCTCCTCTCCCCCGTCGACTTCTCAGTCGGAGCCGAACGAGGACAAGAGTAACAGATAGCCCAATCACGGCCCCAAACCCAAGCTCAATGGCCATTTCTCTGTCCAGCTTCACGGCACCTTCTACACCATACCATGATCATGATAGCAATGGTCCCAGACCGAAGCGGGTTACATTCTTACCCACACAATGCCACACTGCTAATCCAACCGCACATCATACTCGACCAACCATCAAACAACAACAGGGAGCAGTCGACGACGTGGAAAAGGAGCTCTTGGAAGGCTTCGACGCCGTCTTTGGATACAAACTCAGTATAAAGAGGTTTATCCCCAAGTTCCATCGTGGACGCTCTCCGAGGCCCGACTCCACAGCTGGATGAGGCCCTCTGAGTTAGACGGTCTCAGGTTAAATCATTTCTTTTCTGTTAATTCTTTAGATGCTAAGTTTTGGCCAACTACGTTTTATTTAGAAACTCGTTGGTATTTTCTGGCATGGGTCCGATCTCAAGCTTCACTCGGACTGCATGGATTCTTGTCACGTCGACTTGTACACACTTTATGCTGACCATGCCCCTAACTCATGCTCGCAACTCTTCCTTTTGTTTTGTAAACTCCTGGGCCAATAATATACACGGGTTTCTCACTTTCAATGTTGTTGGCTTGGAATATGTAGGCGCCACATCAAAAGATATTTATAGACTTGATTTGCGTTCTGTTCCGGTCCGCGCGCCTTTTGAACGTGTCGCCGGATCCTGGCCACTGGCACCGAGTAAGGATGCTCGGAAGTGAAATGCTATGAACTGGTTTCCTTTCCCCAGTCCAGAAGCTTCGATTGTTGCCTTCTCTCGACTCAAAGTCCGTTTACTTAAGTGAGTTCGAACTTGGTTCACCATAGATAAATTCCAGCTCATTTTCGAGTTCTGTGAGCTTTTGTATAGATGGAGATATGCCAAGCACCACGTTCCCACAGCACATTATTGCCACCGGATTAATCCTTGTATTGCGATTTGCAAGTACTGGCTTCTCTTCGAGGTAAAGGCCCAACAAAAATTGTGGGTCCCTTTAACAAAGAAAACGAGAGTGGCCTCACCACTGTCCTTTCAATGGTGAGGCTACTCTAGTCTTCTTTGTTGAAGGGACCCACAATTTTTTTCCGAGATGATTGCCACAAGATTGTGCAATTTGTGGTCTTAAAACGGTGTGATCAGTTGTGATCACTCTGGTCTAGACGGCCGCCAGTTTGCCTCCGGGGAGGGGCTTGTGCTCTCGAACCATTGTTCCCCAAGTTTGGACTAGACGTACCTCGTAGTCTCCTTGATTCCCAATGACATAAAATTGTATTGTCTCCTCAGTCCCTGCATCAGTAAGAACACTGTCGGCGAAGAAATAAGTTATCAAAATTCCCACTGGCAATGCGGTTCATGGTCAGAAAATGCCTTATCATCAGCTTTTGCAGGAACTTCACATGTCATCTCAACGTCACCGAGAACAAGTGAAGCGCCAGGAATTCGTTGTTACTCCTGGCGCTTCGTTGACTAGGCACCCCTCATCATATCGTCAGGGACAACAGCCGTCAAGGTTGTTCTCCTGAAGCCCCGGATATGTGAGCACACGATCCGCGACCAGTTTTCCGGACTTTGTCCCAATGATTTAATGATTATGTACGACATTCAATCTACTGTCGTGCGTGATCGCTCGCTGCCAGTGTCCAGGTAGCAAATTAGAATAATTGCATTACTTATAATCAATCCCTTTCGAGGATGCAATCGTTGGTGTAATTAGCGAGGGTAGCAATACAGTCAACTACCAGACATCCAGTTCTGCGTGGCGATATCAGTGAGGGTGGTCGGGGACGGTGATAAGTGGAAAGGAGGAACAAGAATTCCGTCAGACTTATCTGAGCGGCATTGACAAGCCGTGGTCTCCGTGAGTCTCTGTGAACAATGCAGCATGCAGCGAGAGTTCGCTGCTTCTGATTGCGTGCTTCTGACGGCACCGACGCCGCACCGTGTTGATAGTCGTGTCAGGCTTTTGAAGTGTCGAAATTTCGTAGACAGGGTTAAAAGGTGGGACGACAGCGAACAGTGGAAGTGCGGAAGTGCAGATAGTAAGCAGTGGCGAGGAAGGAATAGACGGGATACGTACTTGAACGTGGGGTGTTTGACGATAGCCCCAGCCATTGAAAACAGCAGTCGGGGTGGGTGTCGGGCTCATTTTGGCGCACAACGCCTCCAATCGCTGTGGCCACTGTTTCCAAAATGTCACGGAAGCATCGGTACGGAGATCGCGCCTGCAATGAAGGTGGTCATGGAGGTAGTCAAACTGGTTTCAAGTTCGTGCAGAACGTGTTTGGTAACTTTGGTTAGATAAGCGATTACATTGGCAGGGAATCCAATTCGTGAAATCCTGGGCAAGAGTTCATGGAACTTAGTAATCAATATTTCTTAAAAGATTTGATGGAAGAGACCATGAAATCTCCCAACGAAGGTCCCATGGGATCTTCAATAAAATATTCCAGCGTGACAAATCGCCGACCGATTAGGCAGCCGGACCGCCGGAACTGTCAATAACTCGAGAGAAGCAAATGGACCAAGAGACTTCTCTCACGTTCTGACCCTCGCGCCGGCTGCGCCGACGGAGGTATGTATTTCCCTTACAAAAAAGAGCTCTTCTCCACCTCCACAATAGCAAGGAGTAATATACTCAGGAAACGAGAGGACGAGAGTCACGACGTGCATGGGTCTTAAAGCATTTCGGCCGACGCCGACGTCGGTCCAAAAACGGCATTTGCCCAAACACCGCCAAGCAGACGCGTCTTTCCAATCGACTTCGGCGCCCTGCTCCCCTTCTGAATCTTTTGCGCTGCGTTCTTACTGGAAGGAAGCCAGCCTTCAGAACATCGACATTTTCGACGACTTCACTGTCGATCTCTCCCTCTGCTTCGGGCTTAGACTCGTCAAGAACCTCACACACCCTGCCTGCAATAGCTGCGCTTTTTCAATGCCAACTGACGCTTGCCCTCGCTTCTTCTCCCCCGTCACGCGTCGTTGAAGCCATCTGGTGGATATATGCTTCACATCTTTCTCAACGCTGCGATACAGGATAGTGCAGGATGCGGGAATGGAGCCCGCTTAGCGGTGGCACGGTTCGTCGTACGTGGACTTCTACTTGTCTATCATCGTAATGCATAACGACACATCGACATCATTCTATTCACTCTTCAGCCTACAACCGCGCAGCGTACCACGAACACTAGTCTCTTCTTCCCGTTTGTGGTCAGTTCACCCTCAACCTCACCCCCAACGACGCGTACTCTCGAACTCCAATTCGAGCTTGACCTTGAAACCACTCTACTTTCTCTCCCCGCTTCCACTGCCACGTCCTAGCGAAGGACAAAGATTCGTGCGCTCCAGCCTCCCGTGCTTCTACATGCGTTCTCCTACCACATCTCGAAGCTCGAACGATGAAACACAAGCTCAGATCCAGCGTGCGACCCCCGACCCCCACTCTCCACCCCTCTACCTCAGCAGACACAGCAGCTCCTCTATCACATCACGACGGTCGTCCGCTCTGAAGCCCCCTTGTCTAGCTTCATCCGGGTGAAAGAGAATGTCAGTGAAGCTATGAGACGTATATGCTGGTTTTAAGTCGACCTGTGGTACGAAAAACACGTTTTGAGGGAGGGGTCTTTGGGGTGAATGTAGGTGAACTTCTGCTTCGTTATTCTTCGTGACCGGAACCTGACACGTCCGGCTCGCCTTTTAGCCCCCCACACACTCTGAGTGCTAACCGTGTCCTCTGAACCCAACTCTTCGACCTCGTCGTCATCGACAGTGACTTAGATGCATCAGGTAATAATCAGCGACATCGTCAAACCCGCTGCACTGTTTGAATTCAATTCGTCGTCAATACACCGAAGTCGAACTCAGGGTGGACAGGCTAGTAGATATACCTCGACCAGAGGTTGTATGACCGTCCTCCATTCTGTATCCCTTCGCGCCTGACGTCTGCGATATGATATACGAGGACCCATATCCATCACGTCAAAACTGAGAATGCTCGTGAGTGTTTTCAGATTTCGATAGCCTGCATTCTCAGCACTCAGTACTCATTTCTTATCAGCGCGAACGATCACTTCTTCGTGTCATCCCGGGCTCGCATCGCGATTGATGATTGACTCTTTTCATTCTCTCAGTACTCTACTCTATATGCGCAGCAGTTCGCATGATCGCGCCCTCGCGATTTCAATCGTGAGTTCACATCTTACTTGACCGAATTATGTCGTTGCTAACTCTGATATATAGGCAGGGATAATGCGGTATGGACTTCGTCCTAGCAGAAACGACATATCATCCTCCATCCAGCGAAGCACCCAATCTTCCACCTCATACTCGGCGCTACTGTTGAAATTTTTGAGGAAAATCGCACTACGGTATGCAATGCAGAAACAGGCATTGCTTCCTTCCTGTGTTCCGTTTTTTTTTTTTTTGTTTTTCCCCGTCGGTTGACCGTGATTTCTCTACCCTTCCTCAGTCGACTACAAATCTGCCTTCTGCGCGATCTCAGCAACTGCGCCTTGGCAGAAATCATAAGCGATCTCGACGCCCTCGGTGCCAGGTCGTGCTCAGAAGGGGTCCGGGAGGGCTCGTTCACGCCCGCGAGCGGTGGTGGATGGGGCAAAGGGTAGTCGAGCTCAGTATTGGTTGAATGTATGTCCTTTCTTTCTTATTCTTTTTGCATTTTTCTTCGTTACAAGGCTTTTCGCTCATTCTGCTTGGTATTTTAGCCTGCAGATACATATTCTTGCCTTTCCTGTTGCGTGAGGCTGCCGTCCCTCTTTTTCTCTCTCTTAATTGTGAGTTCTATGTCATAAATAATCGGTTCGTCTGACGTCTAACGTGCATACCTAGTCATGCATTATTCAGCATGAACTTCGTTCCTGGCATCAGCTATTCAACCTGAAAACCCATCGAACATCGCATGGCAGATGTCATGTGAAATGATGTGGAATTAAGTATAGATTCAAATACGGAAGGAAATCCCCTCGTCGGTAAGTGGGTTAAACACACGCTCTGCCTCGCTTGATGATAACGCGTCCAGCAGATAGCATAGATTCAGTTCTACGCCCAGATGTTCCACTTTTTTTCTGTATTTCTTCTCGTCTTTCCCTCGGTTAGCAGTAAGATGCCTTTGTCTAACCCGCTATCCCATCGAACCGAACTGGTGTCGCTCCACCAGTCCCTCTTATTCAAATTCGTTATCTTTGTTCTTCGGCTGTTCGTATTCGAGTACCTGAAAGCATGAAAACAACTTGAAGAGGTCGTTCAACCTTCCTCTCGCCCGTGGCTGTGATGGACACAAGGGCCAGACCCTGCTTTTCCTAGTTACTGGGACCATTCCTCTGTGACATTCTCTACCCCGATCCGATAGGGGCACACTTCGCGGCCTGTGTTAACACGGTTTACCCAACCTATTTTAGAGAGACGAATCCTTCTAGACAATCTAACGAAACTACAAGTACGTTTGGTGGTTTTTCGAGGTCCTAACACGTAGCCTGTGATAAGAAATCGTGCTAATTCGAACTAGAACAGAAGTCAACCAAGGGCAGCACTGTGACGAAGCACTTAACCGAAACGCTTTTTTTTGGGCTTATGCAAATCCTATAAATTCTGCGATAGTGACATTCTAACCTCACTAATCCTCAACCCGCTATAAACTCGAAGTCTCCAAAGTCCCTTGGTATGCATTCATCTCCTCTGCGTCACTCATCCCATTCACTAACTGTTGTGTACCCACGCAGAAAATGAGGCTCGCCATCATCCTGTGCTCCATCTCGCTCCTCGTCGTCAGCGTCGCCGCCCACGGCAGAATCCCAACTTCGCAAGGCGGAGGATCCCCTCCAGGTTCGGGACTCCTGGATAGAGGATTGCCGAAGTAAGCTCCCGTACTCTCGTCCCCCCTCTGAACCCGTGGTGCGAAAACCGACGTTCATTTTTTTCTTTTTAGTGAAGAGATTGAGATTTTGAGGCTTATGAATTTGGGACTCAGGGAGGAGTGATTTAAGTATTTGATATTTTTCGGTCTATGAACGAAGAGGGGTGGGAATTATAGCGTTTATCTTGTAAAATCAGTGGAAAACAAAATATACGGAGGGTGATTTTGCCATTAAACATCATTGTAACACGTTACAGTAATGGGTGGACAACACTGCTTCCTGAACTCGCTTGCAACCTTCGGAGTTCGCTGGCAGCGAGACTAAGACAGACGCGATTGTTTGATCGCCTCCCGTGTTAAAAACGATCCCTCATTCCGAATTGTATCAATATTTTTCCGTCGGCAGTTGCCTATATTTATCCAAGGTTTCTTGGGTATATTGTCCGTGATTAAGAGTTTTTCTTGTCTTCTATATATCGTGCCATTTAAGTTGTATCATTATTAACACTGCTATAAACTTTCACGGGATGCGGCGGAATTTGAGATGAAGGTGAGGGGGCTTTCGTACGAGTTTGACGTTGAAGCTTAGCTCCAGGTCATAGGCGTAGAACGATCACAGAGGGTCAACAGGTTTACAAGCCCAGTCGCCGACGTCGCGCGCAAGGCAAAGATGCAAGAGGAGGTACGTAGAAACGTTAGGGTGTCGCGCTGTGTTCTGTCTCGTCAAATAGGCGGAGAGGTAGATGGAAGCTAGCCTCGTTTGTGGCGATCAAACACCCTCGACGCTGTGAGAAACGACGGGGTGGACTGTCAAGCATTTCGGACGACGCCGACGGGTATCCAAAAACGGCACCCGACGACTGATGGCACCGATCCAAATACTGCCAAGCAGATGCGCCTCTCCCGACGTGGCTTCAAGTTGGCTTCAAAGTCTCGGCAGCGCTCGAGCGTCCACCTCCTCGAAGTCACGTACTCCGACTTACATGCCTTTTCTCTGCACCTCTCTCCACGTCCACCTCAAATTTCGCAGCTGTTGACTTATCGGTAAGCACGTAAAACGCGTTATCGATCGACTTCGACACCGCTCCCCTTCTCTTGTGCGCTGCATCCTTACTGGAACTTGTTCTCTCCAGGTCTCTGTGCATCAACATCTGCGACAATGTCAGTTTCAAACTCTCCCTTTGCTTCGGTTTAGGACTCAAGAACCCTATTCAACCCACAACTCCCTCGTCGAACAATGTCATTGAAGATTTCGAGTGGACATATGCTTCACGCCCCTTTCGTAGCGGATGCAGGATGCAGGAAAGGACTTCAGTTAGCGGTGATGTTGTCGAGCCTACGTAGGCCTCTGCTTTACTGCCTATCATCCATAACCAAACACCAACTACATCCCACTCGCTCTTTAGCCTGGTACCGCGCACCACGAATACGAACATTAAACCTTTCTTCTCATTCGAATTGGTGGGTCAGGAGTCTCCATCCACAACGCCACGTCGCCGTGAAGTCCGCTGTACTGAATGCATTCGTCGTCTCCCCTGACGCAGCTCGTTCCTCAAATTTCATCCGGTTCGAAGCTCCTCCAGGTACCACCCCTCTCCTCAGCTCTCGACCACTTCCCATTCTTAACGCTTTGACCTCATTCGACCGGCTGTACTCTAGGCTGGAGGGGGTGTTGGACACACCACACCCAGCCCCGCACTGTCCTTTCCTCTCCTCACCTACTCTATCTTCCTGGCCCTAGATGCCAGCGAAAACGAAGGAGCGAGTGAGCCCCTTTATGCTTTCGTACATTGCGCTCTAGATGCCGATTGAGCGCGAACGTAGTCTCAGATGGATCTAGGTTTCCTTCCAGTCCTTATATGCGCCTTGTTTCAGTTTCATGGTCGCGCTGTTGCGCTTTGGTGCTCAACTTGTGAGTCGGCGTCTTTCTCGACTGCTCAACGTGCGTCTAACGTGGATGTACAGGTACACACGCATAGGAAGGAAAAAGGGAATGCGCACGCACGCACGCACGCCCGTCTTGTAGATTCAGTCAAACGCCTGCCTTGTAATTATTAAATACTATACCCCGACGCATACAGCAGAAGCCTTGTTCGGTGCGTTTCTTCGCTCTTATCGTGGTGATTCGTCACCTGCTACCAGCACGAAAACGTTAGCTAGGTTGCCGGTGGGACCGTAGGTCGCGTACTCAGATTAGATTACACCGAACATCATCATTCCTTGCTCCTGTCCATCGTGTCGTGCCCAGCAGATCTGCCGTCTCCACAGGCTTCGATATGGGAGCCCATTCTGACGACTATCCGAAGGCGAGCTTTTGGCTCATGACCTCGTAAAGGAAATCGGGACGTATCGTACATTCGAATTGGCATCACCTCTCCGGCCTCACCACCGAACGGTGTCTTCAAGCTTCAGTGAGTCCCAGCATCCGCCGCTGATCAAATGTTCGAGTACAGTACAATAGAGTACAATTCAAACGACAACGAGGGACGGTTACAGCTCAAGCTGTCAAGTTTAGCGTTTGTTTCAGCAATTATACGGAGAAAAAAAGAGTTCAATCGAATGTACGTTTATAATGAATATCATTTTTTGAGTAATTTTTTCCTTGACTTGACCCGCAACATATGAGAAGGCCATCTTCCTGCGATTTCCTCTCAGAAAGCACTAAACTTTTTGTTACTAGTCATATCTTGGCAGAGTGGATACGTCGACTGCAACTTTCAATCTCTGTACATGTCCGCCGTCAGCCCAGGCAGAGGGGCACCCTCAAACTGGATACAGTGAATCAGGATTTTAACTCATCATTCGGACTGGAGACATGTTACTCACAGCACCCCGCCTCACAGGTCGTGAACGATGCTGCACATTTCTCGATGGCCGAAACATCTAGGTTAGCGAGCCCTTCGCACGCTTTCTGCAAGCTTGCGCAGGCTAAGAAGGCAAAAAGCGTTAAACGAAAGCAGCTCTGAGGAGGAGGAAATAATGCAAACCGGTAACGCAGTCGGCAGAGACTAGAGTGGCCGCGGCAGTGAACGTAAAAAGGACTGTGGCGAAGAAGCGCATAGCAGATTTGTTGTGGTCTGGTAGACGAATGGAGTCGGTGAGTTTGTAGGTTGTGTAGACGACTCATTCCTGAGCTCCGAGCCAGCTTTTATATGCGGTTCAAGGGGGATAAAATGACAGCGCTTTGTAACGTGGCGATATGCCTCTGCGTTTAGTTCCTCGGCTCTGAAATGAATAGAATTCATGACCTTGTGATACCTGACAGATTTTAAGGAGGGCGGAAAAAGTTAAAGAAGGAAGTCTAGACATAATAGGTTGAAGCTCGACTTTATAAAAATGATGCAGCCAAATTTCCAACCTCAGAACGTTTGTGATTGAAGGTGGATGTGCTGAGTTACCGATGAAAAATGGAAATGTGGTAAATGTGGCGGTATGGTTTAGTTGGGAAGGCAGATTTGCTCTGCGTAATTAAAATTCTTTGTCGATTTTGACAGTGTTTCTCTTCTGCGAAAGGAATTTCATTAAAGATTCTTCTGACACTATTGAGGTGCAAGGAGGTGCGGTGCTGCTTCTAGTTTTAGCTTCTTTTTGGTTGATGAACGCCTGATTGCACAGCACGGGCATCAATTCCTGTCGAGGTCCATGGATAGAGGAACAAGTTATTGCCAGCGTACGAGCTCATCCGCACTGATTTCATTTACTTTTAGCGTGCCACTGGCGTTCAAGCCCAGTGAATATTCTGATCCTCCGTTCTCATTCCCGCTACTGGCTCCCAGAGCTGTATACTGCAGTCGGTAGATGTCTGAACCGTCTTCTCTGTCAAAAAAGCCGCGATGTATCGTATTATACGATCTGAGAGGGAAGGAAGTCGGATGGTGTCAATGGGTGGCGGATTGGGCCCTGGTGAGTCCCCATTTACAATTCAAGGAGAAATGCTCAACGATATACAGTACAAAGGCGTTCTCGATACTCAGACCCGTCATAAATTGTACGCTCTCAGTTATTTTGACGCATATATCCAGATCCTCGCATGCTGATTGACGTGTGCGTTTACCCAGCTAATTTGGCTCATCTCGGAACAATTAAAAATGAACCTCATCTCAATAGTCCTTTTCCAGCTCAGTTGCATCGACGCGTATCTTGCTTTTCAACGAGACACAGCAGGTACGCCGTTTTAGCTCCTTTATACGGTCTTTCTTCGTATGGTTGGGTCTCGTTAATTCATGGAGGCGTGAATGAATCACTCGACGGTGCGCCGGCCTCCTCGTATTGAGGTGAGTATTCCTTGTTTTCTCCGTGTACTTTGCGCTAATTTCCCGTTTAGTTAAGCTATTGACTTATTTGAATCGAGCGACTGTCGAAAATCGGAGGCGCCGTAGGGGGGTAGCAATGGAACTAAATATTGTATTGTTATAATTACCAGCTAGCCGACTATGCTATATTTCAGCGGATGTACACAGGCGGAGAACGACAAACGAGTAAGATTAGCGGGTTTACAAGCCCATTCGCCACGTCGCGCAAGACAAAGATGCAAGAGGAGGTACATAGAACTGTTATGGTGTCGCGCTGTATTTTGTCTCGTCAAATAACTCTCAAGTTCGAAGAGAAACGAGGCGGAGAGGTCTATGGAAGCTAGTAGAAGACAAATCGCCCTTTTGTGGCAATCACATGGTGGACTGCCAAGCACTTCGGACGACGCCGGCGGGTATCCAAATTAAAAACGGCATGCCCGAGTCCCGACGACTGATGACTTCGGTCCAAACACTGCCAAGCAAATGCGCCTCTTCCGACCGACGTGGCTTTTTTTTTTTGAAATCAGCATTTATTGACCGCTACAAGCAAACTAGTGCTAAGACGCGGTAGTTCACAGTGAACTACCGCGTCTTAGCACTAGTTTGCTTGTAACCATATTATAAGTAGACAAGAATAGTCAAGAATCAATGAGAACAAGAAGATGTTGATTGCTACGTGGAATGTATAGCCGTAAGGTTTCGGAGGTGTATAGGGTTGGTTGACTTGGGGTGATATAACGCTATGCAAAAAGCCAGAATAGGATGAAGCTAAATTGGGAGAAAGGCTGTTAGCATGCAGCAGTTGTAATAGACGGCCGGGCCTTGGTTAACAGTCGGTAAGGCGATACCCGGCAGTGGGTACCGAAGGCGGCTATGCCGTTTCGGATTGCAAGGCGGGCTGTTGCCCCGTCATGGAAAGCAAGACAAACGGAGACTACTTCCTTTTGACTCCAGTCATCTTTCCGGCACAATACTCGGTAGTCCCGGCCAAGTCTGGGGGACCATTGCCACTTGAGCAATGGGTTGTATTTCTTGAGCTCTGTGTGCAGTTCACTCTCCACCCAGTCCTCCTGTAAGGTGTCAGTCAACTTTGGTATGCCATGGACAACCACACGGTGCCATGGTATGTCTTCATAGACATCAATGTGTGCAAGGGGGCACCGGGATCATAATGCCGGACCGGTACCCGGTTAGTTAGTCCGGCCGCAGGCCCCGAAAAAAAAATTTTGCATACCCCCAGGACATGGGCAAAAAACATCAGTTCAAAGCTATTTGGACCTTACTTGAGTACATTGAGTAAATTAGACTGACTTTGTAGCATAGAAAAGGTCTACAAAGTACAAAAAAAGACGACAATGATATTAGATTAAGCAAGGACAGTGACAGCGAGTCACAAATGGAATTTGAAATGTTTGCCTGCTATCTGACCGCTAAGAAACTGCATGCAATCTAATCATGGACATAGCGTCCAGTATCAGTTTAGTAAGTCACAAAATTCATGAACAAAAATGACTCACTTAACTGGAAAAACTGATTCAGCCTGCCATTCAGTCAACTGTTGACGCGGAAGGATATGCCGTTTGCCCAGATTGCAGTACCCGTGTAAACTGTGGAACCATTGGCCTTGCAAACCTTGAAAAGCGACATCAAGGAACGAAGACCTGCAAGGAGGCACGCGCTAAACGAGACAAGGAGGCTAAAAAGAAGAAAGACGGGTCAATACTCTCTTTTTTGACACGTAAAGTTGGCGCGGTACCGTCGACTGTCGCCAGTTTCACCCCTGTGGAGACCAATCATCCTTCGGCTCAAATCTTTGCAGACTCGGAGAAGCTGATTGTCTCAAATGATTTCCCTCAACTTCAAGAAGAAACATTACAACCTATTTCAAAGCCAATATCCGACGATTTTGTCAGCAAACTGCAAACATTGGTGAAGAGCTTACCGCAGAGCATTCCGGAAGCATTGGAAGGCGACAAGCTATCAGTCTTTCAGAGCGACCCAAGGGACTTTGATGACCCTAGCCTTAGTGCCGATGATTTATGGGAAAATGGACTGAACGACGTCATGAAGGCAACACTAGGGTGGGGAAAGGAGGGGGACATGAATCACATTATACGTCGCGGAAAATGGGGGTTGGATGGCTTAGTGGATTTCGTGACGTACTTTATCAGGGAGCGTGGTGTCAGTGAAGGATTGTTTAGAGGAAAATTGGACTATTTAATCGAAGAGCTAGAGAATAGGTGAGTAATATCAAATCTCCACAAAAGTTGCAACTCACCGGAAAGTGAAAGGATACCATATCCAACAGATGCTAATGCGGACACGGCAATGGAAACAAAGATTTTTCTCAATAATTCGCCGCCAAGCAGCCCCATAATAATGGCATGGGACAATGAAATCGAAATCGTTGACGTGGATGCATTCGAGTACGAAGATACCCTTAAAACTCTGAAGAAGTCAGCTCCAGTATGCACTGGATTTGTCTTACCCATTCCAGAAGGAAAATCACCACATACCGTGTATCCATTTGCCCTCCACGACACCCTTAGCATCCCTTGGGAATACTCGTTGAAAAACGGCATCCTGAAGTTATTCGCCAGAAGCTGTGGTGGAATATCCGAAAATGAGGATAAACCTTGTCGGGCTTGTCAACAGCTAACGAAGAACAAGACGTTGGAGGGGATACTCGAACGAATCAATGATACAACCCATAAAAATGCAGGGTATGCGTACCTAGGGTTTGGCGATCTTCAAGACGCCCTCCGACATAAGAGTCGAACGATCGAATTCTATCGCCTGCGTGGTTTGAATCAAGCCCGCAAGCTGCTTTCCAGGGCCACCGCTCTCACTGATCAGAAGCGCCTCTTAATGGCAATCGCGAGCGGTAAGGTCAGCCGCGTAGACCGCCTGCTAAGTATCGGCCTCCAGCAAAGGAAGGGTGCTCGCGGTTTGCTTGCTTTGTACATGGCGGCTGCCCAAGGCCATTACACCCCGAAAAGCTTTACAGAGGAGGAGGACATGAAGGCGTTGCTGGTGTGGAAACTCGGTGGAAATCGAGTCGCAGAGATCAACCACAGGGCGAACAAAGGACAAAGCATCACATACCTCAGGAGCCGTTCAACTGTACCCCCACTTATTCCATCACATCAACAGCCAACAGTCGAAGAAGTTCGGGCCAATGTTGAGGCAACACTTGGCAGCGTGCTGGATGTGATTCACAGTCTGAATCGTTCGGGCTTCATCCATGCAGTCTTGATGTTCGACGAGCTTGCCACGGAAAAGAGGATCCGGTGGGATCCGAAAACCAACAACTTTCTGGGACTATGCAGGGAGCATGCGCATCGGACAGCAACCGAGTTTATAAACGAAGGTGACATGGAGGAGTTGTTTCGAAAACTAGACGAGGGGAATGTCCACTACGCAAAAGAGGTGAGAGTTTGAGTTTTGCTTCCGCGGAAGCAATTTTCCGTTCTGGGACAGTGCCTGATCTATTTTTAGGCAACTGTTGGTGCTCTCGGAGTGTTGTGCAAAGATAATCGAATATATCCTGGCCGTCCGGTCCTTGTATCAGGCGACTGCAAGAAGGAATCTGGGGGAGAACATGCCAGAGTTATCAAAACTGTTCTAAATGGTGTGAACGAGCTGCAAGATAAAACTAAACTGCGTGTTGTTACACTGGCCTCGGATGGTGAGACGCGGCGAGGATCGTCATTCATCCAGCTCACCTTCAAATCTTGGCTATCACGGAGCTCTCCCATATACCCTCTCCTCAAATCTCTGGATTTATTAGATATGCACGTCGGCGAGGACGATATTACTTGCGATAAAGACTGGAAACATGTCTTCAAACGATGGCGCAACCTTCTTCTTCGACGTCGCGGGGTCGTGGTCAATGGGCTGCGCATTACACCTGATATTATTCGGAATCACTTCAAATCTTCGGGTTTGTCTGCTGACCATGTCCGGTCGTTGTTCAATCCAGAGGATCAGCAGGACGTAAAAATGGCCTTTGACATGTTAAAAGATATCTGGTCTCTTCCTCGTTCAAGTTCCAATTCTCATCGGGGATTCCTAGAAGCCAGAGAGTCACTTTGGACACTCGGAAAACTGTTATATCATATGGTGTTCCCGTACCTTTGTGTTGATCTCTCTCTTTCTGAGCAGATCGAGCATCTCAGCGCTGCGGCTCATCTGGCTCTTATTCTCTATAGGCTGGCCGGAAAGGAGTTCATTCCAACTAACCTTTACACAGATTTTATGATTATGATCAAGAATGCAATTTTCTGCGTGGCCAAAGCGAAAATTGACGATCCCGATGGAGAATTTTGGCTTATACTCCTTGGAACAGACCGGCTTGAAGAACTTTTCGGGATTCTCAGAACCATGGTCGGAAATGATGCAAATTTGGACATCCTGCAGTTAGTTTCTCGTCTCGCTGGTACCACAGAAGTATCAAATATTCTCGCTAAATACCCCCAGTGGGACCGCTCTCCTCGACGGCTGAAACTACCTGCTATGACACGTGAATCAAAGGAGATACCAGACAGCGCCGACCACATTAAACCAGCGTCCTGGAGGGGAAATGTTCGTCTTAAAGATGTTTCTCTACAAACCTCGTGGAATCGCGGCCGGCATCTCGTCGAACTGGAATGTGATGGCCTCAAGCATGTCCTCGACGAAATTGACAAGGATGATGGCGTCAATATCCTTTCTCCTTTCGGCACCCTCCTATTCTCCATTCCCCTCGCCGACGATGATATAGATGAAAGCCTTGAGGTTCTGGCTCCATCCGCCAATGGGAAATCAGACACCGATATGCACGAAGCAGATATGCGCATTGATGTCGAGGACAACCTGGGGGCTGAACTAGCTTCTTTCGACGCAGAAACGACTCAAGCGACGACTATCCCAAAGGCCTTCAATTCTAAAGTTCTAATACATGGTCAAGAGAAATCCAAAGCACGTGCACTAAAGGAATTCACCAAGTATCGCCAGCATGCTAGCTCAACTGACCGCTTGAAGCGCGTTCAAGCTGTTCCGAGATTTGTGGACACTGAAAATTTACATAATTCCAGTACAAATCCTACATCTGCATCCGGTCTCGATGATACGGAACAAATTATCACCATTTCGGATCCAGTCGCATCGCTTATTCGTGTCGAAAATGGGTTTTGGCTCTGTCTCGGAGAGGTCAACGAACTTCGAATTGACGGTCGGGCAGTTGACTTTATCAGCCTCGAGATGATCGCTGAAGAAACCGTTGTCGTATCCTATCAAATGCTAGGCCTACGACCAACCACATTAGCTGATGATCCAGAAGCGAAGAACGACTGGAAAACTTACACAGCACAGGAACACTCATTCACAGTACCTGGACGTCTTATTCAGCCTATCAACCCACTCACGTCGACGACCCATCTTCGCATGCCCTTCTACCTGCTGCAAAGCACTTTCTTAGTTGCATTAACTGCCAGCCTCTATCAAAGCCTTACCGTTTCTGATCTTAAAAACGTGCCAAAGCTTGCACAAACCAAAGAATACCCTTATCGTGAGGCTTCAGGTGAGTGCATTAGCTTCGGAAACAATCAATTGAATCAATCACCTTGATTATAGGTAACGCGTGTTTCATTTGCGAGAGTGAGAGGGATATTGGCGTCATCGGTTCAGCAACAACACCCGACTGCCCACGGTGCTCTCCGAGCTTCACACTTGACCTCTCGCAAGGTCCACGTGTACTTGAACATCTCGGCTCGCACATTCTACATGATCCTGGCGTCATTCACTCCATTGAACCCTTATGTGGCTTGTGTCTCCGTCCGTCACCTATGTGTCAGTATTATTTGACAAAGGGTAAGGGATCGAAGAGAAGTCTGAAGATCGATCAAAAGAGGTCAAAAGGTTGTCTTATTAAAATGAATTTCACTTACAGCATTGCGGCGGAATCAACCACCACTTCGCCTTGCTCAAATGTACCCATCCATTGCCCAGTTTGCCCGAAAGCTGACCCTGCAATCTGGAAGTACTTTATGGAGGTCCACTTTAAAGAACGGCATAAAACCTTGAATCTCACCGAATACGAGTACCTTTGGACACTCTCCGACTTCGAAAAGACTGAAATGGAGAAGATCTGGATCAAGCAAGCAAAGGCGACGGTCAAACGTGCACCAAGAAAATCAAAAATTCCACCACTAGTCGTCTCGGAGAACCATCGCGCCAGGATTCCTTTAACGTATGTGATTCAGTCTTTATTCGTGCAAAGACAATGTAACTTACATGTCTCGGTCAGGAACGACATTGAGATGGAAGATCGGGCAGCCTCTCTAAATGATGTCGGCGAGGCTGAATCGAGTGGAGAGAGTGAGAAAGACAGGGAGCTCGACAGTGATCTCGACGACGAATCGGAGGGTGACCTCGACAAGGAATTCGATGGAGACCGTGATATCGGAGACGAGTCAGATGGTGCAGACCTTGAGGAAGGATGGGACGAATGTGGCGCAAACGTGGTAGGTGGCAAAGAAATGGAGGGCAACGCTTTCGGCAGTGTGCAGAACGTTGAGGAATCGGATGTGGCACCGGTGCAAGAGGCTGTGGGCAATGACAGCGTGAGTTTTCTTTATTGTTCTCCGTGGTAAAAGGAAGTTCGGTGCTCACCTTTACCAGACGTGTGATTCGTTCAATCAGCAGAGCAGTGTTGAGTCTTTGCAGAGCGAAATTGGTCTCACCGGCTTGGGACCAGGTCCAGTGGCAGTACCAGAACCCGACTCGGAGGCGCAAGTTTCGGTTGAAGCAAATGAAAGTGAACACGAAAGTACCGACGTCTCCCGACGGCCAAAGCGTAAGCGCGTCCAAAAAAAACTAGCACTTGGCGGGTGCCTATGTGGATCCGTGCTCGACGGTTCAATGAGCGGGGTGCTCAAATGTAAACAAACTGGTTGTGAGACTCAGTGGGTAAGTAAAGTACTTCGAGTGTGAAATGATTTACTTACTTAAAAGACTATCCAGTATCACCTCGAGTGCGTAGAGCTTCGACTCGAACCCCGAAATTGGGCTTGCGCAGCTTGTGAGGCATCTGGTTCGGGACGGGGAGGAAAGCGCTCGAGGCGATGACGTCAAATTACTATATTTAGACATGTGCCTGATTACATAAGTTAGTTAGTCCAGCATTTGGGCCTCTACCAAAAATATCGACCCTAGGTCGAGAATTTTTTTCCCGGTGCCCCCTTGAATGTGTGCGTAGTCCACTTCGTTGTATCCGCATGCCAGGCAAATCACGTTGACCAATACCATAGAGTCAATCTTATTGGATGTGAACTGAGATGCGGTGTACGGTGCAGTGGGGGCAACGATGACATTTCCGGTCTTTGTGATTGTCACCGCACTGACGCCGGCCTTGAGGTGTGATTCGCGGAGGAGGAGGTTGATGGCGTTACGGAGGGTGAGTGGGCTCGCTTTGGGAACATTACCTTCGAGTATCTGGATGTTAGAGTCACGGAAGTTGACTATCACTCTTGACAAATGATTGCAGCGCATAGAGGGAACTGCTGACTTGACCGCCTGTTTGGTTCGGTGTGTGGTTTTCATTGTCTTCCCCGGGGGGAGGGGTAAGGTTGCTTTGACAGTGTCAGCATAGGAAGCTGGTGCTGTTGTTGGGTTTGGTGGGTCAGTGTGGGGGGTGCCAGAGGGCATTTGAGTTTCGCCTTGGAAAATTCCCAAGCTAAGGTAGTCTGCGAAGGAGCCTAGAGTGCTAAGGGTTTCCTTGGTCTTTGTGAGAAGTAGCTTTGGGCGATGGTCTTCTGAACCGGGGTGTTCAAAGGTCATGAGGTGCGACACAGTTTTCATAAGAGCGTCGAGCTGGTTGTAGAGAGCCAGCAGCGGGTGGATCTCATGCTCCACCTTGTTCGAGGTTTTTGTGGGACGGCGGTTGCCTGCGGGTGCAGGTGGCTTGGGGGTGAGTGACTCTGTTGGTGCTGGGAGTGGTAGGTCCAGGGGCGGTTGGGGTGACGAGCGGGTTCCATCAGTCCTGCTCTTCTTGATGATTTTGTCCGTGTGGGGTGACTTGGCAGTTGGTGCTGAGCCTGCGGTTGTAGGCGTAGCTTGGTCTCGAAGGGGAGGCGGCCCCGACGGTGGCAAGCTGCGTTTTTTCGTGTTTTGTTGATGATGGTTTGGAACAAACATGATCCTGTGGACCGACGTGGCTTCATTGCCGCTTCAAGCTTCAAGAGTCTACAGCACTCTAGCCTTTACATCCTCTAAGACACGTACTCTGACTTCCGGGCCTTCTCGCTACACCTCGCTCCACATCCACCTCAAATTTTGCAGACGTTGTCTCGTCATTGACGAGACAACGTCAATCACCACAAAAAACACGACATCAATCAACATCGACGCCGCTCCCCTTTCCTTTTGCGCTGCGTCCTTACTGGAGCCCTTTCCTCCAGATTTCCGTACATCGACATCCGCGACGACGTTATTTTCAAACTCTTCTTCTGCTTCAGTCTTGGACTCAAGAGCCCCACTTACCCGAGTCACCCCACTCGATGGTTTCCCTCGTCGAACTATATCCCACGACTTTATTGAAGATATCCAGTGGAAATGTGCTCCAAGCCCTTCTTGTACCGGCTATTCAATATGCAGGAAAGGACATTTCTTAGCGATGGTGTCGAGCGTGAACTTCAATCTTCTACTTCCGCATCATCCACGACCAAACACTGACGACGCCACCTTTGGCAGCAGTTGCGGAATCAAGAAGGTCGGGTTCTTTGACACTAAAGAACCCACCTAAGTGGTCCTTTGACACCCGCTCCCTTCTCCCTTACGTCCCGATTTGGACCGCGCTGATGTCGCTACGAATCTCCCAGGGATTATAAGAGAGAAATCTTAATCTCGGGGCGAGGCTCTTGAAATGGCTCTCCGGCTCATACCAATGGAAATTGACAATTGGATTGGATTTACAACATCAAGAATACACATGTGCTTGCCCTCATACTAATGTTCAGGTTGTCGGATCCTGGTGAATACCAAGGCACAACCGTCTGGAGAGCGCACAAATGCGGCTTTGTCGGTGCGCGTGCAGTGTCCATCATACTATGGGGCTGTGAGCGAAACCTGACTGCACCAGCCACTGGTTCACCTTCCTGCACCATCGGCGTCCCCCATTCACCTCCTCTTCTGTCCCGCACCACTATAAACATCGAACGTGAGGGAGAAATACGATCCGGCCGTGAATATTGATAATCCCGTGCCAGAGGATGAGTTTATTACCTCCGGCGGGCACCCTGCGGAACCGAACGAGACTCCCGCCTTGGAGGTGTCTCTGCCCAGGACGGATGCGGCCGTGAAGCAAGACCCAAAGGAGGATGTGCAGCCTGCAGACTGCCCATTCCACTCGGCAATGGCGGGCGGGCGAACCCTTTCGGTGTCGCCGTCATGCGTGCAACAGGATAGAGGAAGGGTCGCAGCGTACCACTGGATTCGCATTCGCATTCTAATTCATGACCACATGTGTGGTGTTCGTATTCCTCCCAGCGACCCCAGATGGCCTCTATTCCTCAATATCCCGATTCCCCACTCAAGGTCAAGGAGCACGATCATGATGCACCTTGAAAAACTGTTTAAACCGGGTTCCGCGCACCCCAAATTCAGCTACAACGACGGAGAGGGACACCTAGCGAGGCATGTTCTATGTAGAGAGGTCGCATTGTTGAAGGTCATTTTGAGAGAGGGAAGGTCAGGAAGGGAGCGTAGGTATGGTCGTCAATGGAGGGAGGGTTCGAGGAGGTTTGGGAAGGTGATATTCGTATAATCCGCCGTGGGTCCAATATCCGCACCAACGGAGATGGAAACATTGTACCAAACCGCATCTAATTGTCGAATACATGACGCCGCAGGCTGGAGTACACCCGTTACATGGAACTAAGAAAGTCTGTGGTCGTATAAACCTGGCATCACTTGTTCCCAGCAGTCGGATAACCAGAAACGAAGTGCTACCAGGAGTGAGATGTCGTGAAATAGGAGTGTTCAGTGTCGATTAGAGTAACCGGAACACAGTATTGATTGCCAGATGATAGGATTGGAAGGGGCCGATGTCCGTTGTTAGCTGCTATGGGTGTCCGATGTTGTTCTACCCATTGCCCTCGATATCCTGGCCGCAGAGACATAGGAATATCCATAGCGGAATCTTGAAGTAATTCATAGTGACGTGTTCTAGCGAGCTTTAACCAGAGAGTACAAATGTCGACCCATAGTTGATTGCTTTGAAGTGGTCGTTCAAGTTTAAGACTGCACGAAGACGCTTTTCCAACTTGTGATCTCAAAAATTCTCACGAGTTTACCTTTGTTGAAATTAACAAAGAAATCCGCAACAATATGTACCTCCATCTTAGACAGAATATATATTGAGAAATGTGTAGAGAAAATTTGTGGCTTTCTATTGATATATAAATGATTGGGTGTTCTCCGAAAAAATAATAAAAGTCAGACAACACCCAAATTTGTTGCGAGTTTCTTGCTTTACACAATGGAAAGGTGCGCGTCTTCAGTTCAAACGGTCAGATTATCCCAAAATTAAAAATACAGAAAGTAATTTTCTGTTCTTTCTGTTCTTTCTTCTATATAAAGGGCTTTATCGAGCTTAAACCTTACTCATCCAATCACATTCATACTGTTTGATTGAAGCTTGACATTCGTAATACCGGAGTCAAAGCTCATATTCTGGTCAAGACGTTGAAACTCAACGGCTATTATTTTCGGACTCCTGACAGCACTGTAATGCACTCAAGACTGTATACAATTTCCTGGATGGCGAATGAATGTGGCCTCAATTAGGCCAGCGTTGAATAATTAGGATATTTTATTGTTTGTGCAAATGCAGGGAAGTTATAACCGATGCCGTGACAGCTTATTGTCAGTGAACTAGCTCAGAATCCCAAAATTGACTGCGCAAAGGCTCAACCACCCCAGCCACTGCAGCAAATCCCCGCCGAGCCTCGCCCAACACGCATGACCCCCCCGAGTAAGGAAATGCATGGGTTGGACGCACCCGCACAGGTCACGGATAAGGGTACTCTTGGGTTACAGTACGGGAATGAGTTTACATGCCCGCGAGTTTCAAAACGAGTCCAAGAACATGAATTTCGAGCCAGAATTGACTGAGATACAGCCAATTTCGTAAAATTCATCGAAATTGGCACAATCTCTGTCATTTCGGGACTGTTCCATGCGTTCTTGGGCCTTAGAAATGCCACCACGCCTTCCAAGTGAAGGCAAATGCTCAGAAATAATTTTTATGCAGTTTAAAAGGAGGAGTGATGCTAGAGGAGCCAGGCAAGTAAGACTGAAGTTTGATGTAGGACAAAGAGTGGCGAGCATAGACCACGGGCATTTCCGTAGGAAGACAAGAAAAGACAAAAGAAAGGGCAAGGTGAAAACCTACACATCTGAAATTCAGAGTTTGTCGCCTTCCACAGGGACCCGAGTTCCAACTTCAAGCAGACCGTAATGAAATCAGAGTGGCTGAATTTAATTCCCCAAGAACGATTGAAAGCAGACAGATCTCGTTGACTATGAACAAGCAGTGAAGGAAGGCTCAGGATACACGACTTGGAAGGTCTGAATTAGCCCGAGGTATCAGACTGAGACAGAATATATGTCGAACGACGAGTCATCGAGCAAGGTTGATTGTGGACTGAAAAGGGAATATTCGGAGCACAGTCACTGATGGATTGATCGCATCTAATCTAATCTCATCATTCTAAAGCGAGTTTCCTGCAATATCATTAGCCAAGCGGCGGCAGAGAGGATCAGAAAGCTCTCTTACTATGCTTGTGATGGAAACCTGTTATGGCATAGTTTTATATGTTTCCAATCTCCTGACAGACGAATTAGATCAACAGAAAAAGCTAAAATGTCGCGTCCTGACCAGCACCAGATATCTGCAGTTGGTATGAAGTGATGCCAATAAACTCGGCTGGAGCAACTGGGGAATAATTAGAAATTTGGAGCGGGAGGGGAATCTCGATTCTCGACCGCTAACTAATCCCTACGAGACGTCCCTCCAAGCGAGATTAATCTGCGGGGGGGCACAATCTATTTTTAGTAGCCGCCGCCATCCACGGAGGAAGCCATTGTGGGGTGTCAAAATGGGGGACTTAACCCGTCCTAAGAGGTCAACTAACCTTATATTAAGTGCTGCCAAAGGTGGACGACGCCCCATTCACTCTTCAGCCTTGTACCGCGCACCACGCACTACGAACACGAACACGAGCACTAAAACCTTCTTTTCGTTGCTGATTGGTGGCTCAGAGATTCCCTCTACAACCTCGCACCGTCCTTCATGACGTTCGCTTTACTGGTTACATTCGCTGTCTCCGCTGTTCATTCCATCCGGTGCTGGTGCGAACTTCTTTTGCCCCTTTCTTCCGAGTCGATTGGCCATACTCAAAGGCGAGAAGAGGTGTCGGACACACCACCCCCCGAGGGTCGAAATTCAGTCTACCGATCGTAGAACGAAGTCTCCTTGTCGATCTCCATCCCGTCCTGTCCAGAGAGAAGGAGAATGGTACCCAGGATATGAATCCGACACACAGATCTCGAGGCTCGAGCCAACTTAGTGGACGAAGGCGGTAGAGAGAATCATTTTGAGTGGTAGATCTGAGATTTAAGGCTTTGGCTTTGGCTTTGGGGTTGGCGTCAATGCACGTGTGCTTTTTGCTTTGAGTTATCATTCGTCACTGGGACCTCGTGCCGTCGTTAGCTGCTCAGAGGTGTCTGTCAAGAACAACTAAGCTCATGTTGATCAAGCCCACTGTACTTGATGAATTCAATGCGTCGTCACTACACCTGCTCCTCTCAGCGCTCCCACGCAGCCCGAGTCCGTTCCACTCTGGAAGTATAAAAACCACGACAACGACAACGACGAGGTCGAATGCATCCCCTTGCCTGTCTTCCTCTTGCCTCTCCTACTCTTGCCCCTCTATGCTTCCTAGAGAATGTGAAATGCTAGCGAGTGTTTTCAAATTTTGATACATCAGCTGATCTCAGTGCTCGTTTCGTGTCAGTGCGATCGGTTGCTTCGAGTGAAGATAGATGATGGATGCGGAAAAAGGTGAGTGAGCTTCTGTAGCTTTGGGCCGACCACGTTCTCGGTATTAATGAGAGCGAACGCAGCTTTTCCTGCTTCATACCTAGCACGATGGTAATCTCAGCGGATCAAGGTATCTTCACGTTCTTCCAGTCCTCATATGCGCTTTGTTTCGAGCGTGTTCGCGCTGATACACCTCAATACTTCGACATTCGACTGGTGAGTCAGTGTCGTACTCGAGCGTCAAACTTGCGTCCACCTCCCATATCTAGGCACGTACACCCAGGCATCGACTTTTTTTCGTCGTGAGTGCATCGATGCTTCTAACTGTTTAGTCTTTCCGTTCCACAAAACTTGATTGGGATGGGTTGTAACTTTGCACCAGCAAGCCAATATTTCGGTCCTGTAGCAAGTCCAACACTTGTCCTAATAAATATTCTACCGCGAAGCATCCAACAGACTACCAATATCACTCAGAACGCGCGCTGCGGGCGGTGTGTTCGCCCGGAGGCCCTTTCCTTCCTTCCTTCCTTCCATGTCTCTGGTTTCTGTTATACGAATTATCCATCTGGGATGTCCATATATTTCGTCTCCTCTTTGTTCTTTCTCGACTCGTTAATCCCTCCCTTCCACGCAGAAAAGGAAGCTCGTCCTTATCCCGTGCACTATCTCCTTCGTCGTCGTCAGTGTCGCAGCCCACGGCACATCCCATTTTCAAGAAATACAAGGGAAATTTATGGTGATACGCTGTTTGCTGTCGACATGAAAAGTGCTAATTCAATGTATATGAAGGCGGTAGCTCGACCATGGATTGTTGTCCTCCTTCTGGTAATCTAATTCCGCTATCTTGGTGACGGAACGTTTGCCCGGGATCCGAGCTGTTGGCAGGTAACGTCGTAGGTCCATCGGACGCAGAGATGACCGCAGATGTTTCTCGCCTCTGAGCTGCCCGAACACCTTTTCCTGTCGTTTGGAAAGGGTTAGATAGGGTAGGAATCAGACGTCTTGCCTTTGGAGTGGTGTTAGTTGACGATGATGGGGCGTCCGTGTATGGTTCTACACAAGATAAAGGCAAGGCGAGCTCCAGTGGGTTAAAAGGGCGGATTTTCCGTCGTTGCTTTTGTCTCCGTTGGAAATAGAAAAGTACGAAAACAAGAGCTGATATTGCAATGATGCCACCAATAACACCTCCGACAATAGATCCAGTTGACGACTTAGACTTTGAATTCGAAATTGATTGGGTGTTGGGGATATTAGTACTGTTTGGCAACGAGTTGGTTGGCTGACTGGGTGGTGCGACGGTGGTAGTATCGCTAGACGACGAGCCGGGAGCGGTGGCATTTTGAATGATAAAGTACTGTAAGGAAAGGGGTGTCGTTGAGAGGTAGTGTTTGGCCTCGATATCATGTTTACCAGGGGTCAATTGCCCAGTTTCGAATATGACAGTAGGGACAGCGCTCGAATTGGTGGGCAACATAACGGAGATCGGCGCACCCCCATCGATGAACAAGTCAACTCCACGAGAAGACATTCCCGATGCGTTGGCGGGGGTGCCAACCCAGCTGAGATATTTTCCTAAAAAGCAAAACACGGACGATAAGCGTGAGCAAGAGTTTTAAAGGTTTAGTGCAACGCACCAACGAAGTCGAACGTGAGTCCAGTCTCTAAAGACAGTGTTGTAGCTTCTTGATCGTTTTTTACCCATCCGGCTCCATATTGAATATCTGGATCCCAGGGTCTGACCAAAACTGTGGCGTTTGCGAGGGAAACGCCAGCCGACGGCGCGTATTGTAACTGATCAAACCAAAATGTTTTACTTGGGTTTAACACCATCACCTGGAGAACAAGGGTATGTTGTGCGTCAGATAGGGATGTGCTACTGCAGGGATTGAAGTCCGTTGTTCCGGTCGCCGCCGTATTGAAACCGGCAATATAAGTACCATTGACTGAGCAGGTCCAGGTAAGGTCGGTTTCCCCGCTCAAACTTGTTGTAGGCGGGTCGATCGACCCATAAACCGTAATCTCTGAACCTAGCGGACAGCGAAAATAGAGGTCGAAAAAAAGATAGAATGCGTCAACGACTTCAAAGAACCGCATGAAACCAATTACTCACCGGTAAATGTGAAAGAAAAACTAGCATTAGTATTCACCCCATGCAGGGTCATTCCAGATGTCGAGTTGACGAGATGCGAGCCGATATTTTGAAACCATTGGCCGGTGTAGTGGATAGTAGGGTCGGTGTCCTCTATTAGCACTAGTCTCGGACTAAGGGTCATGACAGAATGATATCTGGATTCTGTATTAACCAGTCGTGCAACACAAGTGTATATAAGTCGCGGAAAGATAGACAAATAGTCCGATGGGTTGATCATCACGAGGAATCGCAGTGTACCGCACTGACTTCCCGCTAAATATATGTTAGTTGGTGGGAAGGACATAGCCTCCGCGTATCCAAGCAGCACAAGTCACAAAATATTCGGCGTCAGCATTGACGGCGGAGAGACTGTATTACCAGTTCATGTCGTCTCGGAGCCTAAAGTTCACGAAGATCGACAGTACATCGTGAATAAACTCTACATGCATTGAACTTGAAATTGATGTCGTGGTCGCTGCCAGCGGATAGAGTGTACCATCTATATTTACAGCTGTTCGTAGGGAAGCCCTGCACAGGAGGGTTACCTGTACAATGCATGGAATTGATCTACAAGGAATACTCAGCTACGATCAACATCTCGGGTCGCACGTGTACCGGTGTTTCAATTCGGAGGCTTTCACAAAAAGGTACGAGCTTGATTTGTGATTTGGGGATAACCTTCGACAAGATAAGACGACTCGTTAATTGATAATACTAGCCTTGAGAGCTTTTCTGCAATTGGACAAAAAAATGTTAAGACGAGAAATACTTTTGAAGTTGGAGGTACAGCCAAGTGATTAAACTGGCAGAATCACTTAACAGCAGCCTGAAGGTGCGGCATCATCATTCAATGAGTCTGATCAACGTGCCTGTAGCCCTCGCTGGACAGCGCTGATTTTTTCGTATTCATCTGACGGGTTAAGATTCACGAACAATGATCGAGTTGGAAATGGACCGAAACCACAGCGACCGACGACAGTGGTTAAGGATAGCGATGGTGCAAGGAAAGTGTCGTTTCTGATGGAAAGTATTAACGGTCAAATACAAATATGTGACGGTAGGCGGCGCATAAATCAACCTATGCACTTGAAATCAGTTCAGGTTGGAGTACTGTTCGAAGGAATAGGAAGATCATCAGAGTCTGTTCGGTTACCATAAGATAATCGGATTACGTCTCATTGATGGCATCTCGGATCAGGTAACAAGCGGACGAGGGCCATGACCTTGCATCTCTGATTTTCCATGCTGCTCGGAGGCTCTGGGCGAGAAAGTTGAAGTGGGCGGGAAACTTGCCTTTTGAGTTTTCAATGTTTACTCAGACTCTGCTGATTATGGGACTTCGTCAAAAAACTCCCACTTTCGTAGAGAAAGCAGACTGGCGGGATGTAGAATCGAGTAAAGCATTTCGGACAACGCCGACGTGTTTCCAAAAATGGCATGCCCGACGATTGATGGCACTTTCCCAAACACTGCCAAATAGCCGCCCTTTTTTTGCACCGATGCGGTCGTCTTCAACTCTTCGTCCTTTCTCTCCAGCTTCCCAAGGGCGTTAAACTGTCCCGCGCTTCGATCTCAGTCTCTAGAAATCCGACTCGCCCATCCCGCAACAGACAGACGCTCCGCGTCGAATCTTAACTGCCAAACAGCGGCTCTGAGAACACGATGGGGAGAGGACGACGACAACTTGAGTGGCGGCGTGGTTGTAGCCCAGCTCGGCGCTGCTGTACTTATACCAATGGAAACAATTTCGATTCGGGGAACGTAAGCTTATGCTACCTCCTCGTTCATCTGCAGGAACTGACACGTTTTTGATTTAAGGCTCAACGTACCAAACACTCCATGACACACTATCGCGTTGACTCTTATAAAGTAGTCTTAGAACATCCAGCGGCAATCCACAACATCTGCAGCACGAGTGCCAGCCAACTCCGAGGCTGGTGAACGAAAGCATCTCGTCAGGTGAATGGATTCGAGAGAGGTGGGGCTGATTATGGGAACGTATGCATATGCGAGCTTCGTCTCGGCCTTGGTCTTGTCGCTATCATCAGCAGCTCCGGCCAAGAGGCGCACATTCTCAGCCAGCTTCAAAGGAAACAACAACGAAGAAGTATATCTGCGCTTAAACACGCGCTTTTCTTCAAGTTTACATCCGCCTATCTCTTAATACCCCCCGAACTCTCGGTTAGACCCTTGGCTCTCGATCTATGAAGTGGTCGGACGGGTCAGAGCGACGGGGAGATGAATAAGGCAAAAAATCTATACCAATTTTTCAAAGTACACACTCAGCCAAGATGCGAGACATCATGTCCTCGATCTCCTTATCGCAGAAGTTCACCGGAAAGAAAGGCGTGTTGCGGCGTATTTGAGACGTGCTTGAGATAAGGAAAATAAGAGATTCGCATTAAAACCGGAATTTGTGTGATCGAAATACCGTACCTTTCCTCCAGCAAAGCGAGAGCTTTGACTCCTCGAACTTCGATTTGTTCGACCGTATCCACCTCCTCGTCGAATACGTTCCGACATTGCTGGGCGAAGTGAAGCGCTTTTCCCCCGTCCACAACTGAGTACTCGCTTGTGCTGTCGAGCGGGGACTCAGGACTCTAAACCCCGGTCGATACACGTTAGCAAATACATGTATTCGCGAAAATTGAGACTCACGTCTGCAGTATCACTTTTCCCGCTCGATTGTCTCGTTTCTGCGACGACCTCCAGCCATTCGATGTAGCCCGTCAACAAGATGCCGAACATCCTGTTCATCACTTCGGCAGGGAGAGTATCAAATCGTGGTTCTCAATTTCGGTTCAAAGATGAAACGTACCGCCAATCATGTCGGCCAAGACGTCTTCACGGCTCGACCCGACCGACAAGATATCGTCTTTGAAAAGAGTCTGCGATTTGGGGTCGTATTTGAAGAATCCGAATTTTGTGAGGTCGGTAAGAAGGCCGTAGACTTTGAGGGTGCCTAGGCCGTCTTCGGCGTTGCTCTTCGAAGCGTCTGGGAGCAGAATTGGCCTTGTGAAAGATACGAAGTGGGGATGCTCACCGAGGATAGCGAGGAAGAGTTCAGCGACACAAGTTTCGTGTGGCAGCTTCGTTAATTGGCGATTGAATTTGAGGACGACGAGCACTGCCCCTCCCAAGAAGAATATCTACAGCTGTGGTCATCATAGATAGCGAGGAATGAGAACCGAACTCACTTGATGTTGGACTTTGCCTCGTCTTCTCTCCTCTTCCGCCACGTCGAATATTTGGCCCCGAAAAAGTGTGATAAGCGGAATGGAATACTGAGCAGACAGGGTCAAGCATTAGTTCCAACGCAGAGCGGGGGACATGATTGGACTTGGACATACCGGTTTTAGCAAGCAATCACCTCTCGCTCGATTCCACTTCTGGCCATAGACATTCATCCACGGCGCCGCAAACGCGATGAGTTGCGAATGGAAGGAAGGCGGAAGATTGTAGCTCGGGGTTCTGTCGGTAGGTAGAGCGATCGTCGTTCTCAAGTAGTCGTTTCCGAGTGGCGGGTTGAACGTAGATCCGTGTTGGGATACAAAGTCTTCCCAGGACACAAAGGCGGGTGAATACTTCGACTGCTTGATGAACTCTTTGGCGAGTAACACGATTAACACGGGCTGGAGACTGTCTGGAAGGCGGGGGTCTGCTAGGAAATCGCACAGCTGAGCTAGAGACATGGGCATCGCGCGGGATAAGGGATGGTGATAAGAGTCGTAGAAGTCGGTTGAACGTCTTAAGAATGTACTGACCTCCTTTTCTTCATCGACAGCCCGACATTCGGACTCAGTCTACTGGCCGTCTTGTTTTCCCGTTGAGCCGAGCACCCAGCCTCGAGATAAAGAATGATATGAAATACCGCATGCAGGCGGTAACGGTTTAGCGCATGTCGACTTTGGCGGTACTGGGACGTCGCGATAGGCCATCGGTGATTTTGCAAGGGACGCGACGCGTCAGCCCGTCAGTCACGTGTCTCATGTTGATATCGATTCTCCATTTTCTCTTTTCTTCTCATCACCCACTTCCCTTGTCCTCGTACAATTCTAAGGCTCTTTTCGAACTTCTCGGCGTGCTGAGGTGACGCCCAATGACTAGTCTCTGGGGGTCTTCAATGCCTCAATGACCCCAGCGGCATGTGTCGCTATCGACGCAATTGCCCTTTTTGCGAGATACCCGGATGTTGTATCATGAGTTTTGGTCAGGGTGTGTTAATAAACTTATCGAGCGTAACTAATTTACTGATCTTCCACGATGCCGCTAGCTCGGAAACCTCTCTCGTCCTAGGTTCTACAACAAGAAAGAGGGCTCCAGCCGAAAACCAGAACTCAAGCTTCATGAAACCGTCCTTTCCCAAAGGTTCACACTGACTCCCAAATTCCCTAGTTGACCATTCCACGAATGCATGCTGCCATTACAGTGAAATCGGATGGCAGCTTCAAGTCTTCGTCTGAGCATAGATGCACTAATCGTTACCCGTCGTCTTGGTCCATTCAAGGTCAACTCAAGGGAGTCTATACGACCTCGGCTGAACCTTGTCACCTCTTCCTCACGCCTATACAAAGAATTCCAAGGTTCAACGTTCATCCGCCATCGGCTACTTGCCTGTCGCCGTTTGAGGTCGGGTTAAGTCAGCACCGGGCATGGCGGTTGTTTCTGCTGCGGGCGGCTGCTGGGTGGCGTTCCCGCGATCCCAACCAACCTGAAGAAATTCGCTTCATTGTACCAACCAGTGCTACAAGCACTGAAAATGTGGTGTAAAATTAATGTAGAGTAAACGATATTTTAGTGCAGAAACGACGATCAAGAATGCCGTGTACGTCTAATGTGCTGTGGTTATAGTTGCCCAAGCTTCAAAGATGACACAAATTCAATACGTTTGTTCTAAGAACTAGATAGCATTTACAATAGGGTCTGGATTCCTAGGGAAAGCTTCATCCTCCGAACCAATCGTCATCCCATACCCTTCTGCGGCAAATGTATCCAACAAGTCTCCAGCCTGATTTCTCTTGATTTTCGTCGCCATGTAAGGCGAGTGGCTGATGTCAGTCACGCTTTCGAGTCTTCTGCACTTATTGGCAATGACCCTGTTCGAAGCATGAAAAGCCTCTCGGTTCTTCTCAGTTCTCCATTCTCGATAAGCGTCATGGACGCCTCTGTAATAAAGTCGTTCCAATTCTTTAAATCGAGAAAGTTCCGGCGCCAGTTTCTCCTATGTAATTTTAAATGCGAAATCAATTAACGAGAGGTAGATTGAGAACGCACCATCGTTACAGGATACATAGGGATACCATGAAGACACAGCTCCCTGATGTTAGGTGCACCTTTAGTGATCGAATACATGTATTCATCAGTAAACTTGCTTGCAGCGTTTTTGACTTTCTTCGCATTGTGGAATTTTCCATCTCGTGTTTCGAACCATGTACTTCCCTCATACCTGTGAATTGTATTGTGATCGGCCCAATACTCTTGATCGATTTCTAGACTTGAAAGATTTGGTAAACCAGCAGGGATCAAAAAGCGTAGGAGATAAGGAACTTGTGCGTTGAGGCTTTGCTGGATCGAAAGGCCAATGAGGCGCGGAAGGATTGGAATTAGAGCCTGCACGTCATGGAAGCTCGCCTGCATAACGGATTATCGACATGTTCGAGCTCGACAATATTGCGATGCACTTGCCTCGAGATATTTTAGGTTAGGAAGCAAGTCTTCGTCGGCGTTTTCAGTGAACCAGTTACTTCTGTCTTTAGTATTGGTAAGCTTCAACTTTTCGATTGTTGGATGTCGTTTCCAGAAAGTCATAGCTTCAGAAGTATCTGGAACGGAGAGAAGTCCCAGCATCAAGTATCGTAATTGGGGGAAATGCAGAGACAAAATTGGCGACGCAGAATAGTATCGATTGTTTGCTCCAGGCTGGAGAACGAGCGTCAAAAGGGAAGATGAAAGACGACGAACATTTTTGAGCAGCTGTATTGTAAAATCTTGTTGTGAGTGTCTTCGAAAATCGAAGCTAAGACCAAGATGTGTCAAATGCTAGCCGTATGAGTACCTTACGGAGTATATTTGTTGTAAATTAGGGACATACCTCCATTCCTTCGAGCTCAGATATGCCTGAGTCGTTGAGCCACGAGTCGTCACTTCGATCACCGATGCCAGATAAGACGATTTTCCGCACACGAGGACACTTCATACGCAAGTCGGCCCAAAAATCTTTAGGGAAATGTCCAACACCTTTAACGTAATTCCAACCCTCGTCATGGCGAGGTTCCTTTATCAAACAAACCTCAAAAGTATGGATGCGCGGTAGTGACCCAGACTCGATAACCATTTTCAGGCCGGTCACAGTGTCGAACGGAGTTTCTCCGTTGATTGTCGCCACCGTCAGTTCAGACATAACATGGAGCTCCCTAACCGCTCTCCCGATGTCCGGATGGGCGAGGATTCTTTGAAACATTGAAATAGCATCCTTCTCGTTTTTGAGGATGAGCCGACAATACAAGAGATCGTGTACGATATCATAGATTTGACTGTTTGTGAGAGCGAGAGCGAGCAAAGTCGCAGGTGTAGCATAGAGCGGGAGATGGGAAGCGACAAGTGGAAAGAGTTCTGGCAAGAGGTTAAGAGCAACAAATGGTGCCTTAGAAGGCATGATGGTTTGCCTTTGGAAAAAGATATCGTGGTCAGGATAAAGAGGAGTTCTAAATCCGACATTGGGTTATTGATGTCTTCTCATGACGAAACCACGCCACTAGGGCGAAAAGCCCGAAGGCCGAAGCATCTCAGAGAACATCAGAAGACGAGAGAACCAATAGGCGCTGCTGGAGTACACTCAAAGAGGCACACCAACTAACAAGGCAGACACGATCCTTAAACAAAGCAAGGAACGAGTCGTGCCCGAGTGGGTTTTGAGGAGATACCAACTGCGCCGGACTCGGGGTTGCAGCCTGTCCTAAGTTGTTGAGACTAAGCGAGAGGGGTTCGTGTAGGTGCGAAAAAGGATCGCGTCACCAGAAACGAAATCAGCTTAGCTCGCTGAAACAAAAAAACGAATTCACTTACGAGGTTCTTTCGTGATTGAGTGAGGGGGCGTTCGATGAGGTTGATACAATTGTAGTATCAAAAAAGGGATTGAGAGGACCTTTCTAGATGAAGGGACTCAGTTTACGCCACGAGATCAGGACTGCACGCACTACATGGGAACTACTTCGCTGTGGTTCGCTTGTCAAGTGAAAATTAGTAAGGAGCGAACGCAAGAAAGAATTCAATCTACAAACATCGACACGAGTTTGAAAATACAAGGTTGATACAAAGACAGAGCAGCGATTCAGCGAAGTATTGACCAGGGGAAGTAAGGTGTGCCTCGAAGAACGCGGGCGTTTAGGAAAATTAGGACAGAAAGCAGTGCTTTTCACTCAACCACCACACATCATGATCTTGCCAAAGGAGAAACATCCTGCTCCGAAATCAGTGATATGAAGTTTTCACTGGCTTTCTGTTCTACTCCCTCTGAATAATCGCCTTAGATTTGGACAATGAGGGATCGTAACGACATAAAGAGTCGAATCGGCATAAAAGAGAAGAGCATGAAAGAAGGAAGTCGCGACCCAGCGGTTGAACCAAAGCAGCGACAGTGGAACCGCACAGTGGTACGCGAGATGGACAGGAACCTCGATAGCGTAGCCCATAGAGGTTAGTGGTGAAGACTTCCTCGGTGAGGCGGCGAGAGACATCGTTTTTGAAAGGAAGAATGGCCTGATGGGATACGTGAGCTGCGAGAAGGGATCCACAATGAGAATACTCACCTAACGGAAAGCCAGCCACTGTGGGTTGGTTGTCCTAACTCGGTCCTGCGAGCGAGACTCGAAGGGATTGAATCCAGCAGTGGTGAAGAAACCTAGGTACTCCAGTCGCCGAGAGCCCTCAAAAACGTATTTGAGATTGTCAGGGAGATTTCAAAGAGGATGGCGGGGTGGAAGTCAAAGGACTGCGGCGCCGCGGGAGGACTGACGCACGAGTTTGAATCTCGTTTACGAAATGGCTGCTTGCGGGTGTGCGTTAGGAGGCGAGAATGAGTAAGGGAAACGTGGAAGTTCACGAATGCAGGTGGCTATCGTCGTCGTCTGCACCGCGGGTAGCAACAGTGCGAAGTTGGAAGGGGGGGACGGGATCGGCAGATGCAGGCTCCTGAAGGGTCAGTTCGTGCTACTCGTCAACGTTGTGACATGAACGGGGAGCGGCGCGTTCACAGTAATGTAACGGACACGGTAGGCTGTGGAAGAAAATTTACTTCCCGCGCCGGCGACGTTCAGAAGCAGGGTTGCTCACCAGATGAAGCTCTTCGCAAACCTTTCACCCAGCAAGAGAACGACGCCATCAAATATCCAAACACGAACGTGCATTCCCAAATGGCATCGAAGATGTGCCTACGAGCGTTCAGATGACCCGCCGTCCAGCATTGGCGGTCGTGATGAGAGCATTAGAAACGTTTTGCGCGTGAAAACTGAGGTTGTCGCTGAGTGACGACGAGTGAAGCAGGAGCACAACAGGAGCAACGTAGGTTGATTGTACCAATTCTTGTCATTTGAGGGAAGGCATGGATATATTGACGACGGAGTGATGCTGGAGGTCCGTTTTCGAGGTCAAGAACGCAACTTGAAGCCCGTCGATGAGGAGATGAGTCGCTCCTGTTCGGCAAGGACCGGGACACATTCACGGTCCGACGGTCCGACTCTGTGTGATGTTGCGGCGAACTTCGAGAACACTGGAATGGGCCCTCTATCGACTTATTTCGGTCCTCTTTTTCCTTATCGAACGCCATGACGATATGAGACAGGACATTTGTCTTTTCAGGAGGGTGCGACCCAGTAATGTGCAGCTGAGCTGGCGCTAGGGCTTTGTACCGTCTGTAAAGGACAAAGAAATTTACTTTCATGATCTCGGCGGCTTCGATATCAGTACATAAAAATCTGGCACAGGTGATGCATAAAATCGACGGGTATTTGTATTCTTAGTTAATGATCGCGCCAAACGCGAGGTTAGATCGGGACAGGTACTTATAGAGGCTCAAAAGTGGGACAAGCAATAGACGCCTTCGATAAAAGAAGTCGTGAAGATCTGAACAGTGAATATCAACTACTATACAGAAATGAGGCGCATAAAGAAGTCTGAGCAAGAAACGGTTGAATAGTTCAAGTTTGGCCTCGTAGTCTCTACAACGAATCCTTCTCATCCAAATGCTCGACATGACCATCATCAGAACTCTTCATCTCGGAGTGATTTACGGCATGCTGCTCGATCAAAGCGACTTGATCATCGCCATCGAAGATGCTACGATATACAGGTCAGCGGATGCGATGAAATCTTACGTAGGTTTGAAAGCAAGTCTTACGCTGCTGTCTCTTCTAGCGTGCGCTGTGGTGCAAGTTTTGATTTTAATCGGAATGAATTTGAAAATGTCGAGAAGGCTTACGTTCTTCGTTTCCACCAGATACATCCAGATAAATATCAGCTCAAAGGTCAACCAAGCGATATATACGGTCTGCGAAATAATGAGACTCTTTGCGGCTAATAGTCAGCGAGGAGGGATTACGCACATAATATTTCCATCCAATACTACGCGATAGAAATTTAGTTTGAAGATCTACTCTGCGTGAGCTAATACTCACTTTTGAAGGGCAATTGGATTAACATATCTTCGTCACATAAGTGAGATTCTCCGTATCTAAGGCCGGGTACTCACTGATTGAAGACTAAGGACGCACAAATGGTGAAATTGAAAATCGTAAAGCCCTTTGAACGTAGGTTATACGGTAGGATTTCGATCGTGTAGCTTGAATAATAATTAATTCAAACATTCGGGTGTATAATGTCGTGAAACTCACGTAACGATCAGAGGAGAATAGGCCAGCTGGGATGTCTGTGAGCCCGAATATCAAACATATAATGTGATCAGAAGAACGCACGGCGTAGAACGTTGAAAATAGATCTAGAATCCGATTAGAACGTCTCAATGAGTCGATGGCTGGGGAGCTTACAGATCATGGCGATGAATGTGTGAGCTGCGGCTGTTGTCCCTCTCTCGGTGTAGAGGGCAAAGCAAACAGTCTCAAGGATCCAACATACAAGCATACCTATGCAACACCTTCAGCTAGCCATTACCGACAGAAGGCGGAGATTAAAATAACCCGCAGTTGAGGCGATGAAAAGCTTTCTTCGACCAATTTTATCGCACCAAAGCGACCCAAAGACACAAATGACGAAGTTGTAAATTTGAAGGACTCCGTTCTACGATATGCCGTCAAAATACGTGGGCAGATTTCAGTGAACGAATACGTACGATGAGAAGCTGGATTGTTGGACTAGTGACTGTCGGTGAGTAGGAGTGTTAGCTTGCTGAGATACGCAGGGGATAAAAAGCGACTAACTCCCAATAGCGTCGAGAACCTTGTTGAGATCTAAAGATGGCAATAATTACAGAAAAAGCAATTCTAATCCTTAAATGGCTTACAATACGATCTAAAGCGGTTTTAAAATCCGAATTTGTGCCCACTAAAGACAAATATGAGGAACTTACGCTAGTCCATTGCCAGACCACTGCGAGAAAAACGCGATGGCGATAATGATCCTCATTCGTTTCCGGTTTCCAGGAGTTTTGAAAAGCGTCGTCCACCCCACAGTCTTTTCCACCTCTTTGTCGAGTTGAATGGTTGTCACGACTTCTTGGTACTCGTATTGAACCAGCGGATCCTTGCTAAACGTAGAGAATTGTTAATCGATTGGAAAACAATGGATGTCAGTAGCTTTCACCCACTCATTTCCATTGGCATGGTAATATGCTAGCGTGCGAAGTGCTTCTTCCTCCCTTTTTTCGGGACGATTATTGGGTTATATAAAAAGGATGTAGGGCATGAAACGAACCTTCCTTTACTCACTAACCACCTCGGCGACTCGGGAACAAACCATATCAAACACAACTGTATGACCGAAGGGAATCCTTGAATAGCAGACGGAATCCTCCACGACCAGCTTGTACCGATGTGAAAGGTTCCAAAGGTCTGTCGAAGGAAATTTATTTGGTGGCGTCAAATTCAGAAGAAGTGACCATACTGTCCAAGCAGCAATAAAGCTCCCAAAGATCCTAGGGAATGTATATTAAACCAACGTCAAGAATTACATTTCGCGACACACCAAAGACTGTTGTAAAGTGAGGTTATTTGACCTCTCTGGCCTGAGGAGGTTATCTACATCAATAGCGAGTGACGCCGAAAGTCACTTGGACTCACTTGGATACGCGAGCTCTGAGATCAGCATGGGTGCCCCAGTCGCCGCAAAATTGAGGCCAAAACCAATAAGCCAGCTACAATGACGTACATTTTAGTCATTCACGCCTGAGGCACGGTGGAGGATAAATGAAGGACTGACCGAGCGCCAATAAACATATGGACATTCTGCGACGCTGTTTGAAGGATGGTTCCCACAATCATCAAGCAAGCACCCCAAACGATGCAGGATTTTCTTCCGAGAATGTCGGCCATGTAAGGCGCGAACGGGAGTGCGGAAAGAGACCCGATGTTCTGAGTTTTACTTTAGGAGACTGGGCAGACCGACGGACGGACGGGGAAACGTACCTGAATAGCTCCAAGCAGCCCAAGCTTAAAATACAAACACGTTTTCGGTAGGCTCGCATGAGAGTAGGTAGAACTTACTGATCCGCCATGTGGGTTATTGAATGCTTTTTGCCACTGTGGCAAGGATTGTAGACCGTCTGCCAATCAATGAGAACAATTCCAGCGCCCTTCATTTCTAAGAATCGTTGAACTCACTCATCATGCTGCCTAAGTAGGAATGTGGATTGTCAGAATCGGACGTGAGGAAGTAAATGAATACCCCCTGACCATCGTATCCGTTCGTAGAGGATGTGACGAGTCTAAGGTCTGTGGTAAGCGCACGAAACAAAACATGATCAAATTGAAATACACACAGAATAGTAATCCAGAAGTTGAGCAAAATGATTCCTACGGAGCGATGAGGTTTCGGTATTCACACGAGCACCGAGGACGTACGGCGATTCTTGTACCAGGGTCTGTGATCAAGGAGATGTTCATAGCTGCGAACTTCACCAGCGGCACCGGAAACCGCGGGCCCTGCACCCATTTTAATTGAGCTGGTGGAGAGAAACGAGGAAAGGAGACTCGGGCTCCTCTTCGACCTGCAGCCAAGTATTTAAGCCTTTAGGAAAGGTTCTCAGGGGATAGGTTGGCCCAGTGTCCTGACCGCTTTGGCACAAAGTCTCAGGCTTCATAAATGAAGGTTGGAGATGGTGTCGAATCGAGTTCTAAAAACGGGGTGAAATGGCGTCAAGTGATACGTCCTGTTTATTATTGCGTCGAGAACTGAGAAAAATGAATCAAATGTGGTCATGTTAGTGTGGAGACTGGACAATTATAGGCGTGGCTGGAGCTGCGTAGGATAAATGCTTAAGCGCCAGTCCCGAACGAGAAAATTAACCAAAGGACGGTTGAAGAAGGCGAGTAGGTCCAGAAGTAATAGCAGGTGCGTCGATTGCATATATCGGCGGATTCACACTAGAACTCCCTTTCGACGAGTCTTGTATATGGAGCCAAGTATGAATATTGAAATCCGCATGATCGGGGACCAAGACGTCGCCAGTCCATTCGAGATCCGGGAAATAGGCCTTTTCCAAGGTGTATACGTTGACAATGAAAGAAATGCTCGACGTAGAATTGACGAACACGCAAGAAATATAGGACGCGATCAGACTGTTGAAGTGAAAAGAAAAGGACACAGCGCGTCCAACGAAGGGAGGCGAGGAAGCTGCGTAGTCATTTGACGAATTGCTTCGGTTGTCGAAAATGAGCCTAGTTATTTATAAAAATTCAGATGTAGACAGGTCGTTATGGAACATCACCTGCAATATGACTGGATACGGAGATAGCTTTCTCAAGATAGCAGGCGAGAGGTTCGTATATCGGCTCATTGGCGGAGGTCCGCGTGGACATGTAGTATGAACAAGCCAAGAAAGACAAACTTTCGCTTGGTCACAAACTTTAGATCTGATAGGAAGAAATTCGAATGGGTCAGCGATAGTAAAAAGAGCAATAAAATAAAAACAGAAAACAAAGCAAACGAAAGGAGGGACGAAAGAAGGAAGGAAACGAACACAGAGGATTGTAGGACATTTGTGCTGGATCCCATCCGCGTTGTTGTCCTTTCGTCCTTGTCGTCTCCCGTTCGCTATACCGAAAGTCCGGCCTCGAGCCCTTCCGGTCTTCGCGAGTACGACAACCGTCAGCCCGTCTAGACTCTCCTTTGCGTCCTCGCATCTGTCTTTGCCCCCTCCTGTCCGGCACAACTGGCGATTCAGAAACTGGGAGAAGTACGACAGCGATCGACTCTCGCGGCTGTCGGTGATACTCAGGTACGAGTTCAAAGTTTCTGCTGTGGCCAACTTTAGTGAGACTAGGTCCTCGTCGCAGTCGCTCGCCACGTCCCCTTCCACTCCGTCCTCGCACTCCGTCCTCGCCCGTCATGGCCGCTCCCCCCCCTCCCCGCTCCATCTCACACCACCACGGCACGCCGCACCTCTCTTATCCTCTCCCATAATGATACCACAGCCCACTCCCATTCCCGCCTTCGCTAACACCAGCACATGCCTGAACGCCATGCCCATACCCCTCTTGCCAGTGGGTCCACTGGACCCCAGTCCGTGAAACGCGAAACCTGCAGTGCTGCCGGGGTCGCGCTGGGTAGAGGAGGGTGGGGGTGGTCGCAGGTGCTGGTCATGAATGTTGAAATGTGTTCCAAAGGAGGTAGGATAGACGCTGTCGTAGACCATCAACCGTTCTTCCAGTCACGCGTTGTTCAACAGTACTCCGGATCCCCGACAGAACTCCCCCACAAATGAAGCTGAAAACCCTAACCCATGCCGCTCACCCCACCCGTCCTTTCCTGCGTCGCCCTGTACCAGAACCACCTCCTGCGCCGCTGCCTCCCCTCTCTCGAGTCTAGGGTAACCTTTTAGAGGCGCGAGCGCAGTCGCTGGTCCAGAAAGCAACCATTATGTCGAAAATGTCACATCCGTGTTGTTCTTCAAATCAGTGGTGGGCCGACACGTCGACAAGGGAGTTTTGCGGAGCGAGAAAGTTGAACTGGGCGGGAAACTTGGCTTTCGAGTTGAGTTCAACGTTTACTCAGTCCTTGCGCTGGGGGGCGGTGGAAGCGATTTCGGACGACGTCGACGTGTCTCCAAAAACGGCATGCCCGACGATTGATGGCACTTGTACAAACAGTGCCAAGCAGCCGCCCTTTTTTTTTTCTGCCAGTCACCAATGCGATCGTCTTCGGAGCTGCGTCCAGCTTTCTGTGCGTGGACGTCCCCAATGACGCTTCAAGTTACGCATTGATATTCAATTTGTGAGCTGGCTTCTTACCTGACCGTTCAACGTACGTCTAACGCGGAGATCAGGCATGAACTTGTGCCATCGCTTTCACTTCAACGTCGGTGGTGATCATACATCGGCTTCGTCTGCGACGAAATCATACTCTCCCTCATGGCCGTTAGCCTGAACTCGACCCAACCGACTTACAGTACCACCCTCGCTCGACTCTCCCATCCCGCAACAAGCACAGCCCCTCCGTCGCCTACGATTGTCCGCTCCGGATCCACTCTTCGCGACGAACCTTATCCGCCAATGCGTGCTCGAGGATGTGGGGTTGACGTATTGGTTATGAGATTCACATCCAGGCAGGATGCGGGAGAGGGCTCCTACTACGGCAGTGTCATTGAGTCAGGTCGAGGGATTCTAGTGGGGGCTGATTGGGTGAACGTATGCATATGCGAGCTTCGTCTCAGTCTTGGTCTTGTTGCTATCATTGGCGGCTCCGGCTCGGAGGCAGCCACTCTACCAGTAGATGACCCGCAGGATCCTCGGTCTCCGCCCCGCCTCGCTCGCCTCTTGGCTTGGCTCGCTGCACTCGGCATGCGACCTCTCGGAAACAACCTCTTCCCTCTTCGACCTGCGCTCCCTCCAGGTGGCTGCGATACGTCGGCCTCACGTTCGCCCCGCCGATAAAAGAGAAAACGGTGGTGTTGTTGATGCTCCGCGATCACTCCATGCAGGACCTCACCTCGCGATTGATCCTCCTCCTTTTCACTCTGGACTTTCGAACTTCACCGTTCAGTGGGTATATGCGCGTCATTTGGTGGGATCTGGTTGTGGGACTTTGGTATTGTGTAATGTGAGTTGGTATTTTTTAATTACTCGACCGATTGGTGTTTTGTCTGACGTGGATAGTCAGGCATGGATGAAGGATTCACTGACTGCATTTTAGAGCCCAGGCTCAAACGACTCAAGTATGGATATCACACCATCTCCTACGTCATCGTCACCGGAGACTGTACCCTTCCTCCCTCCTCCACTCCAGTGCGCGCATCAACACCATTAACATTAATGCCATTTCTCTTCCTGCGTAGTATTTCAGCGCGTTTCGTGGGGTTAATTTACTCCGCGCGATCGTAATCGTGCCATCAAAGTCATGAATCCAAGTCCTCCGAAGGGTATGTTTCGTCTGCTCTCTTTCTTTCTGCTTTATCGCATAGATGACAATCTCGAATCGCTCTTTCACCTAATAGCTCTCTTACTCATTTTCAGTATCCCTCTCACCCTCAAAGTCTCATCCTCTCCCAACTGTCTCACTGACGCGCCTCGGTGATGGGAGAAGCTCTATCCGATCTGCGGATGCGGCTGTCGATCCTGGAACGAACGCCAGACTCGGAGGTCCCCCACGTACGATTCCGCGCCAACGGAGGCTTGAGCTGGCGTCGCTTGGGATCGATCCCTTAGCTCGGTCTCAGTCTCAGTCTTATTGGAGTGCGCTTTCTCTGCTTATTCGGGTGCTTCCCTATCGACTGCCAGTGGGAACTGGCCTGCATGTATAGCCAGTCTACTATGTACATACAGTAGAAGGGCTCTAGATTCTAATCGACCGTTTGGCCGTCATTTCGGCGATTGTGATGGGTTCACTCTGCCCCAGGCCCAGGCCCACCCTCCGAGTCCCTTTCTGCGCTACGATCGACACTGGTACTTGTCCTATTCTACTCGACTTCAATTCATGGATGCGAATAGTCTTCTTCCTCCGATCCGATAGAAACGGTCCCTGCGGTCTATTCGAAGGCATTTTACTAAGTTTATCATAGAGGGGACAGGAGGAGCCTTTCTGTAGAGGTTAGTCGGTACGTCTGAAGGTTTTTTAAGGTCTTATCACACAGTTCGTGATGAGAAGTCGTGCTATTTCAGATCAGACTAAGAGCTTAGTGCTTAGCGCTTAGCACTTAGCAGCCAACTGCTAGTTAGAGTCAGCACCAAATGTAGGTGCTTACCGCAAAGGCGTGTTTACGGCTCATGCGTGCGTGATAGAGACAAAAATGTTCATGTTTTTATGTCTAGTGATTCAGAATCACGATTTTAAGGTATCTGGGGCTAGGGAGGGGTAGATTAAGTATTTGGTCTTTGAACTAGGAAACGTCAACATCTCATCATCAAAAAAGTTATATATGGGAGGCGCCAGCTTTTGATGCAGTCTACAAGTTTCATCTACGTCTGGAGCAGCCTTGAGTTGGTGGCTACCTAAGAATGAATGGCGCAGCACTGACTTTCGTCTCTGGCACGAGCGGCCAAGTTTTATTTAATCTCGTGCGTTTCTCGTTTTTTTAGACTGTTACGAATTGGACAGGAGGTAACACGTATTTTCCAAGTTTTCTCTGTAAAGTACTTGATAATCGTAAACATCCTCGAGGCGGTGTATATCGGTGATACCTCGTCCAGGTCCCTTTTCCCTTCTGAGATCCAATTGGTACTTGTACTTTCGCAGTTCGAGCTAGGTTATATTTGTGAACTTGTTGGCTACATTTTTGGTCCCAGTCGATAAAGCTATGTAGTGGCCCTCTACTTCGACTTCTCGCGGCACAGTGTATGTTAACAAATTTTAATAGATGAATCCCACTAGAGAACCCGAACAGACGACAAAGTATGCTAGTCATTTTCTGAGGTCCTAACACACAGCCCGTGATGAAAACTTGATGCTAATTCTAACCAGAATACCTAGCAGCCTGCTAGTACTAGAGTGACAGAAATTGGCGTGCCACAAGCGTGCATGAGCGTGCAGGCGTGGCACGCCAATCAAGCAATTGGCGTGCGTTGGCGTGGACACTCCCAGTTCCCGTTATATCGGAATATTAGTTGATTAAAATATTTTAATGCTATCGAATAAATAAACCAAATTGAAGGTCCTCTTGCCTCGACAATGTTGTCAGACTGAAATCGCTATTATTCCCTGCGGGAGGATGTGAAGATGAACTGTCCAAAAATTCGACAAAGATATCCCTTAAACAATACCGCTTCAATCCAAATTCATCCCCTACCACCAAGTCCAGCTCATGCCTTCCTGACTCGAACTCACCCAGCTCGAAATCCTGCAATTGGAGCTGCTGTGGAATCTCATTGGTAAAAATGAGGGGAAGAGGGGTCCCGTACTCCTGAATGGAAACAGTTGCATCCTTAAATCGCTTGTGCAGCAAGCGCAGTCGAAGGCAGGATCGTGCTTTGAGAAAAATAAATATGTGTGCAATGGACCCTTAATAAGGAATAACAGAATTTCCTCTGGAGTCTACAGCGTTAGGAGAGCAATAAAACGTTGAGGAATTGTGCACTTGTTGGTCCCACCATCGATTTTGATTTCGTTGAGGGAATACTGGCTCCTGTCCATCAATGCCGAGATGGAGAAGATGGTCGTACCTCATCTTTGCCTTGTGTGACGTCGGCCACTGGATTTGTGTAGCTCGTGCTCTCACTTGCTGGCCGCTCTACATAGCCTGATAGACCTTTATTTCAGCCTCATTCTCGAACCCTTGAACACCACACTCGCCCCTCCAGCCGCAAATTTCTCACTCCAACCACCGATGCTGATCCTTTCCACATCGTTCCAGCTAAGTAATGCACTCGCCTTAGTCTCCATGCTCGACTCCTTTCCGATAATAGCGGTGGGATAGGCCAATCAGACCTACCCTAGCAGCTCGGGTCTGGCAAGGCTCGGGGACGCGTCGAGCAGGCGCGCGGTCAGGCAGCACGCAGTGGCAGGAAGCAAGCAAGGATGTCTTCGTCACAGGACCGCGCGGCGTCTACATGCAGACAGGCTGTGCTACTGAAGATTTAATCTAATCCTGCTTGGGCTGCTCGGCCCAGAGCTCACTACTACAGCGGAAAAACTTGCGGTCTGTGTTAGCACGGCGTTTTACACAGATAAATGATGCTTGAACTTAAACAGACTACGAAGCTAGTATCCTGGTTCATAACCCGATAATAATAATTTGCGCTAAATTTGACTAGCATACTCACACTACTGTAAGACGAAGTCCTCAACCGAAACTCTATTTTTGCGTCTTTGTATAAATTCGTTGTGTTGTTGGTAATCTATCCTCCGACTCGTAGTCAAGTATTTAGCTGTTTTAACACTCTCCATACCGACATCCTGGTGTCTCACCAACTCTAAACCCGAACACTCAAAATCTTCTTGGTACATCTTCATTCCGTCGTCTTTTCTCCACTACCAATACTTGCCCCAGAAAATGAAGCTCTCCTCCATCCTGTACCCCATTACCCTCCTCGTCTCGCATGTCGCAGCCGCCGGTAAAGCCCCACAGCCCCCTCAAAACGGAGGATACGGCTTGGAATACGCTCCAGGAATCCCAGGTAGACGTCCTGGACTGCCAGGGTCTGGTAAGCTCCAGTAGTCCGCTTTGAATCATGACGCAAATAAAAATGATGGCTTTTTCGTCTAGTCATTCGGATTCCATGATTTTGAGGTTTCTGGGGATCAAGCGGAAGTCAATTCAATCTTTGAGACTTTAAACTTGGAATGAAGTAGCGTTGCGTATAAAAGTCCGAAGGGTGCATGTAACTACGTATTACAAGTGATTGGGGCTCCGCCGCTGATGAAGACGATGACTGTAAGTTGATGCTGAAATTTTTCAGTCTTTGAGAATTAGCGTATAGACGAAAAGTGTGAGCTGGTGGATATTCGATCAATGGAGCGTGAGGCAATGGTCAATTGTAGTTGGACGTTGAGAAGGTAGTAGATGGTAGTAGAAAAAGTGAGCTGAAGCAGTGAAAGCCGCAGTTCGGCATGTAGCCGATGGTCAACTTTTGATCCGAGCTTATGTCAGGAAGTCTCATACGCGAAAAGTTATAAGATTATTCTTATATGTACATTGCGGTTTTCGGCCGGTGTAATTTACCAAATATGTGCCGTAAATTCCATTTTTAGAGAAAGCACGTGACTATTTTAAATTCTGCTCGACGCTGCCTTCTTCTTTCTTAACCTCCTGGCCGCGTAGCCATGCAGCTATGCAAGAGTGCTTCGTCAATTGGTGCGGTGCTCAACAAGATGGTTTATGAACAAAAAAGGTGTTCACTGTATCTTTGACTCCGCTCGATGAGTGTACCCAGTTCGAATGGAAAGGGAAGTCGGAAGGACGCCGGAATCAGCACATGCGAGGAAATGTGGAGCATTCTTGTTGTGCAGTGCGCGTTCAGAAGTTTATATCAGAAAAATCTTATTTATCTGAGCCTGCGCCCGTAGCCAATGCATAACTTATATACATGGCCTCCCCGGACATATGAATGTAACTAGTAATTTACTGTTAATTACCTGTGTAAATTACAGTTGGTATAAAAGCCCCCACTTAAATACGCAACGGTAGAATGGACGGGAATTGGCACCTTAGATAACCATTTTTGTGGCAACGTCGATGCACCAATTTGATGACCACGACAACAATGCTGCTCTCTAACTCGTTTCCATCAACCTCGCCGCCTAGTTTTTGTTCGAACTTAAGAGTATCTTTGACGAGATAGGGACTCACCCCACTCCTCGCACCAGTATCGACCACGTTGACGTTGAACCCAATTGAATACTGACGACAGCAACTCGAAAACAACCACACCATTCTACGTCCTTTTCTTGTGTTTTGTTATAAAGCTTCTACTACTCTTCCTTGTCTTCGTACCTGTACCTAAGGCATGTCTTCATGTTCAAACCCGTATACGCACCTTCCCCACCCCAGATTTCTCCTCCAACCACCGATGCCGATTCTCCCCCGCGTCCATCGAACCTCTTTTAAACTCGCTATGAGCGGCATCGAAGATCGGAGACGCACATCTTGATCTTCGCTCGCTCGTAGGTTGAAGAGGGACTTGCGGAAGCGGGATAGGACTGGGCTTCATCGTGCTTATTTACTAGACAGAAACGATGGCAAGGCGTTCATTTCTCGGTGTCAGCATATGGAGGAGATGAGGTTCCTCACTTTGTCGAATGCTAGGTTTGCATGTACCTACCACTATGCTCCATACATTGCGCGGGAGGGTTATCTGGCCATCGGTTGCGGTTTTCGATGTTAAATTGAAATTGGAGTGATCTAATTTGCCTATAAGTGTGTTCTTTTCTTTTGTTGGCGCATATATTACTACCACTTGACAGACCAGCCGCGACGGCGTTATCGGACGTGCATTTTTCATATGCTCTTCGCCTATGGAAAACCTCTCGCTTCACTTTACTCTATACAACACCTCAATAGCTTCTTGTCTGCCCGAAATGGAGGTGACAGTGTACGAGGAGGGGTGAGATGAGGCGGTGGGTGTCCTCATCTCTTGACATTCGGCATGCGTGTGACAGACGCCAGCCCGCTGGGTTTGAAGGCGACGTAGAGATGGCGAGAACTGCTTCTTTCCCTATCTTCAGCGGCGCAACTTCAACCCAAAGGGCAAAACTACGATAGTTCTGAGCTATAATCAGTATCGGTACTTGTACCATTCTAGCTACATGATGTCTGTACGCTTAGTGGTCATCGTGTTCGTCTCCGTTCCGATAAGGGGAGACCTTCACAGCCGATGTCAACGCGTTTTACTGAACTTATTCTAAGTAGTCCAGGATGGGTCTTACTGTAGCGTCTAGATAGACCACAATAGGGTCGCTCAAAGTTGACCTATTCGGCTCATTTTCGGTTCATTTTTGATCTCCTACTTGGTTTCCTACTTGAAAAATGAGCCAAGTAGGAACTCGACTAGGAACCGAAAAATGGCCCCATTTAGGAAAATGAGCTCATGGGGTCGATATTTGCAAAAATGGCCATTTTCGACTTCCTATTCACTTTCCTATTCCTCCGGCAGCATTCATTCTCCGATCTTCCCATCAATTGGCTTGCATCTCTCCCTCACCGCGGGTTTTTCTGCCTCAATAAGTCCATTTTGTCTTTTAAATAATACCCTATATGTATCCAGCCACTTTTGCAAAAAAAATATAATTTATTGAATATTCTAGAGCATTATAGTGTTTGTAGGAGGGAAGCGGCAGGAGGACGACGGGTGAAGGTTGAATATTCGGCTCCATTCGGAGTGCCAAGCGTGTTCCCTGACGCTAACCGACGTGGGAAGCGGACTTGGCGAATTGGCATGACCGCCGAACGTGAGCCGAAAAACGAAGGGAATAGGAAGTTTTCCTACTTGGTTCATTTTCCGAAAAAACCGTGAGGGGGGGTTCAAAGTTGGCCATTTTTGGCTCCTATTTGCTTCCTATTCGGTTTCCTACTTGACGAAATTTGGCGGGGCTGTCCGCCAAATTGACCCGAAAATGAAGTCGAGTAGGAAACCGAATAGGCTCAACTTTGAGCAACCCTAAATGTGTGTCTAGTGGTTTTATCGGTTTTTTAAGGTACTATAGCAAAGTTTGTTTATCAAGAAATTGTGCCGTTCATGACTTAAGTGCCTAATGGCCGACTAGTTACACCACTACTTACCGAAATGCCGTTTTACAGTTTCATGCGATTTGTATAAAGTCTGTCAGTGGTCCGATACTCCCTCATACCGACATCCTTGTGAATAAGTAATCTGAGAACCAGTACGTGTTTACCTCCTTTTTTTCTGAATCGATTTTTACTCCTTTTCCACCCACACAGTAAATGAACTTCTCCGTTACCCTCTTCTCCATCTTCTTCCTCGTCGTCAGAGTCGCGGCTCATGGTGGCGCAGTACAGGCCGCTGAGGCTGGAGGATCCAACCCAAAACTCCAGGAAAGAGCTCCTTGGCCGCCGAGGTAAGTATTCGCTGGGTGCTCTGAATACGCAACAAGAAAAAATTCATTTGGTCTCCTAGTGCTGAGGAACTGGATTTGGCTTTGAGTCTTCTTGGCGCCAGGGAGGAATGAATTTGGAATTTTTTGAAAGATAGAATGTCGAGAAAATAAGGAGAAAAAAAATACATCGTGATTTATTTGCCCAAAATTATCGTAGATGAGATCCCAAACACTTCCCCGAAGTCCGCAGAAATTGTTATTAGTCGAACTCAGTCGTAACACCAATACCTTGTCTTGCATCTCGTCGTTCCATACAATCATATGTTCCTCCATCCTGTTCAAGGAAGTGATCCGATCCAGGTTGGGCGTTCTGCATGACTCCGAACTTAAACCAGAGCTTTGATTCAGTGATTGGGACGCCTGCATCATGGAAGATAATTAAATACTTTTGAATTCTTATATAAGAGTCTGTTCGGTAACCATAATATGATCGTATTATGGCTGATTGATGGCAGCTCGGATTCTTCCGATGTTCCCTGCTGAGAGGTTCCCATCAATCTCCCATGCCACGTCATTCTCCTTTCCCCAATTCCGTCGGTCCGTACATCAGTTGAGCAGAGAGTTCCGAAATTCGAGAGTCCGCCCCTCCACACGTCCACATGTCCGCCCCGTCCGGATATGGCCTCTCATCCGCGTGACGCTGAACGCGATCACGCCCAAATTCGGGTTGGCGCTGACTTGAATTGAGCTCGTTCCCTCCGTCATTGTGTCGTTATTCCTCGTATCCATCCATTATTCCTCGTATCGCAGTATGTACTTCAGCCACATTCTTTTGGTGAGTCGTGAAATGGCCTCCCGTTTGTTTTGAGAGCTAAGCTTGCATTGCAGTTTCTATCATGCCTTATTGTTGTCGTCTCAACTTTAGGAACCCCGCTGCTCTCAAGTTTTGTCCCAATACACTGTTGGATAAAGATGTCTCAACCCCCGATGGCCCAGCCTATTCAGTGTTCCACCTGTGGCCGCATTGTTCCTTATACCCAAGTCAAAGGGAATGCCAACGGAAATCAAGGGCGATGGCTTGCAAAGGTCAGTATATGCGCAGCTTTGATACCTGCTCTTGATTGATTTTGGTCTAGTGTGTCGACAGGAACCCAGAAACTGGCATATTATGTCATTTTTTTCGTTGGCTAGATTCTCGGCCACCTTCCCTTTCTCCTCGTCTTGGGTCAAGCGGTATTCTCCCTGTCCTCCCACAACCCGGTGTATCTTCGTTCGGTTCTTTCGTTATTCCCGGTGCAAGTAATGTGCAGGAAGTCCTAGAAAAGCCCACTTGCGACGCGACGGGATGCAATTCTAGGCGGATTCGGAGGGGCTGCAGCCGACGTATGTGCAAGGCGCATTGTATCGAGGCAGGGCCAGATGGTTGCACTGATCCTGCACACAAGGGATCAAAAAGCTCAGTAATGTCCTACATGGCGTCTGCGTCGCATGCAACAACTCCCCGACCTTTCCTTGCAGAGCCTACACGTCCAATGGAGGCCTTCGACCGCTCGCTCGATCCGAGACTCCGTCAAGATGCGGTTCAAAGAGCTCTTCCTCCACTTGTCTCCACATCCTCTATTCCGATCTATAGTCCCACAGAACCCGCTTTTGCCTCCCACATGGCGGACATCTATACAACTCAACGTGCTCTCGAGGAAAGTATGAGGGAAACTGGACGACAGATGGAAGCTACTCGGTTGGAGAGCAGGCGGAAGGTTCAGCAAACTGTCTTCGTGTATGCTTGGCTGGAGGTAAGTTCTCATGACAATGTAAATGAATCTTTGCTCACCACTTTGTAGGATGGCGTTGACCCAGCTGTCTTCGAGGTTCAAGAAGGCTTTGTATGGCCAAACTTTATCCTGAACGAAGCTGTTCTTTTGTCAGCTGGCTTTGAAGATGTCTCTGTCAACACCCGCTTCAACCTTTTCCGCTTCAATCTTGGCCACTGGACCACCGTGAAGACCAGCCATGTCGTGGAAGTCAAGGATACCGCTTGTGTGTTTGTCAAAGCAATGCAGGTCCAACGGTGCAAAGACTTCGGGAAATATCTCAGCTCCACGTCGTCGGCCACGGCGCCAAACATCCGCACCAACCTTGCAGGGGAACGCGCTTATGTGAAGAAGAAAATGGTGGAACATGAAATATCTCAGGCTTCAAAAGCTTTTCCTGGAAAAAAGCGCAGGCTCTCGACTGAGAGCCCTCTTTCCACACCAAAGCGACCTTGTTTAATTGCTGACGAAGCACCTACACCAACTCTCACAAGATATCGTGACCCTGTCCCCCCTCCGATGTTCATTGGAAAACGCGCTGCTGGTGCCACACGGGTTGTCAAGAAGAAGGTTTCGGCAGCTCGACGGGAGCGCGAATTGATGGAGTCTTATGAAAGCGACTCAGGCCTTGAGTTTTCGGATCCTTTTCCATTTAGCAACCTGTCTCCGATCCCATCGACCAGTACCTCTCGCTCCACCTCAACTGCCTCCACTTCCACTGTTGCTTCAAATTCCGTAGCGGTCACCATAAAGCAAGAACCCCTCGAGATTACTGTTGTTTCTACGCCGTTCCTTGTTCCTGAAACACCCGGTGGCATCTCAAGAAAGCCTAGGTGGCCTGCCGACTTCTTCGCTGTTGATATCGCCAACTGTTTCAATGAGATTGAAGACAATGCCGGCGATGCCTTGGTACGCTCAATCTTTGATCGCTATTTCGGCAAGTGGGTCCCTTTCAAAAACTCCACATATTATGACCATCGTGCACGGTGGCAAAAAGCGTCGCTTGAGGCAAAGCAGGCCGTGCTGTCTGCTGGTCGTACGAGGGCTGGCTGCTGGATCAACTTCATGTCGACGACCCCAGCACCGCGGGCTCTTCTCAAGGCAGTGCGCAGACGTAATGCCGAGCAGGACATCAATACTGTCAGCCTAGATGTCATCGAGATCTCATCCGACGAGGGTTGTGAGCTATAATTATTATGTTTCTTTCGTGCATTTTTTTTCTTTCTCTAGATTTGTATTGTAGCTCGTTTGCCACAAGTAATTATTGCATTGTATTTTACATCACACTACCCTAGACTACATTTGTTAAAAGGACATTGTCCGTCTTTCTGTAATTTAGTACGGGTCATCCTATTTCGAAGTAAAATCATTTGGTCCAAGAAGAAATTATACCTTTCGACTCGCATCTCTCGAAGAATCGCATGAAAGCCGCCCAGCCATACATTTGTTTGCTCAGCAATTGAAGAGTTAAAATACCAAGCCTTGCCGTTTTCGCCGAGCAGTTCAGGATACTTGGCAGGATTGCAGTTTTGTTGACAAAACAGGTCTTCAACTGAATGCTTGCAGTTGAAGTGGAAGACGTCGACTGTAAGTCCAATGTCTTTGAAAAATGGGTCATTCTTGACATGTCGAGCAAGGGAGCAATTGTTGTCAAAGAAGATATGATTAGGCTTGAGATCGTTGATCTTGAATGTTTGTTTGATAAACTCCTTCACAGAATAAGGGTTCAATTTCTGTCATAAGAATGAAGGCATGAACGTACCGCACAAGTAGCAATGGCCTCCGCTCCAAAGAAAGTTGCCCGTGCAAGAATCATGCCGCAAGGAGCAACTAAAATTTGCTCATTATGCGTCCTCTTCCTCCCAAATTGTGCTGAAATCCTCTTCTTGCTAGTCGGCACTGTACTCGGTGATGTTGACTCAGGGGCGGCGCCTCGTGGGTCCGAAACACCCTCGTTGACACCGTGGACCAGAGCCGGATCCTGCTCTTCTACCTCAAATTCCTCTTCATCCTCGTCGTCAATGAACTCTGCGATGTTGACTTCTTCGGCAAATCCATCGTTGGGGTGCGACACACGTTGCCGTTTCAACTTTTCTTGGAGCTGAACACGAGATTCCCCTCGCAAAATGTAAATGCGCTCAACTTCTTGGTGGGATGGGTCAGCGCAGGTCCGTTTTCCTTCAATAATGAGTTTGTTGCAGTCTTTGATGGCGCATATATTACTCCGGTCACGATGAACTGAACAATACCGATCCCGGGATGTCGTCAAAGGGTTTTTGCAGTTATGAACAGCACAGCAGTTGTGTCCCAAGGTTACTCCGTCCATAACAGCAACCCAAACAGTTTTGACAGCTGGGATAGTGTTAGTCTCGTCTTATTCAGCTTCATAGGAAAGATTAGACATACGGTTGCCCAGGGCATCCTTATAGATACGCATACATGTGTCACATCGATGATTCACTTCCTTCTGTCCATAAAGTTTGATGCAGGCATTTCGTGCACTGATAGCCTCTGTAAAACGGTTTGCTTGTTCTCCTGTGTGAGGGACAACCAAGCGGGTGTTGCGTTCGTGATGGTCTTCGAGAAGGGAAACAATGGTGAATCCATCTTGGATGTGATCCCCTTTGAGCATGCCTTGGATAGGCCAGTCTACCGGAAGACTGCTCGGCCCAACGAGGGCAAATTCATAGGTTCGTGCACAATTTGTAAATGACTTCCTGTGGGGTTCATGTCAACGCGTTTAGAACTTGACCATCAACAAAGTTAAAGACACACCAGGAAATGTTCATATCCATGGTCCACATATTTATGAGCCTATGCTCGACGTACTGGTGCTCCCCTACTTGAATGATGTCCGGTATATTGCCGTCATAATAGTGTCGCATGCCGTCCTTGACGAAATAATTCTTGTAGTAGGCCGTACCACAACCTAAACTCATTGCATATAAGTTGCCATCTAAATAAATTATTCAGAGTAAAAGCGCATACCTTTGCATTGAAATCTAACCACCCAGGCAGGGCAAGCACCCTTATCTAACGTGTAAAGTATAGCTTGTGTCTGTTCGGCTTTCTGGAGCTTCCGACCCTTCGTTGGATGACTGCACTCGCTGTTCGTGCAATACTTCACGGGAGGATATAAACAGGCTGTTAAAACTCATCAACATAATTCAATAAGAAAAGGAGGCCGGAATGAGAACTCACTAAAACCAAGATCTCCGCTGTGCAACTTGAACTGCTCATCTAGAATCCGCTCCTCTTCAACAGCCTCCCACACTCTGTCCTTCAGGTATGTCCATAGTTTTTCCGTTGATTCCTTATCAATGTTACACAGCCGAGATAAAAGGATTGTTACAGACTCAGGCAGAAACAGAGGTGCTTTGCTGGTGGGCCAATCCGATGCTTGAGCAAGGAGTATATCGTTCTTGAAGCGTGGTGCATAGAGAAGAAAACAAGATATTTTAAGGAGCATTTCATGGTTCAAGACATCAGGAAAACTGTCAGCAAGTTCGAGGAACTCGTGTACAGCCATTGTATTATCTAGTACTAGTCTAGTAATAGCACAGAGAGCATACGACGAATTGAGAAGTTGGAATTGAGCGTGCTGACCGCACGTGATGCGAGATCAGCATGTGATGTGTAGACGATGTGGAGACTCGGACTGTGTGGAGGGGCGGACTCTCGATTTACGGAACGTCCTCCAGTTGAGCTCGTTGTTCCTACCAATGAGCTCACACTCCCGGATGAAAGTAAGTGTAGTATCTGGCGCTTTTGGTAAATTAAATTCAGGATGTAAATTTGAGTTGATTTGACATAAAATTTGATTGTACTACGTCGAAATACAGTAGTTATCTACGAAAGCGGGAAGGAGGCGGGAGACGAGCGGGAGGTGGAATGGGGACCGACGGTGTGATGGCTGAAGGTCAGCCCGTAACGCTTTGTGACCGATTCTCGATTTGGATCATGGGAAGAATCTGAGCTGCCATCAATAAGCCATAATACGATCATATTATGGTTACCGAACAGACCCTAATAGACCGCATTGAACACATATTTCTCTGGAAACACAATCGTAAGAGCAACTAGACTAAAAGAGGGAAAAATTTGAAGCCGAACGCAGGCTGACACAGTGATTCGCGAGATGCCGGGCACGTGCTTGACTTAGATAAGAAATTTCGGCTAGAGGTTTCGCACAACGACGACGACGATGTGCTCAGACCCTCTTCCATCGACCCCGCCAACTAGTTTCTTTTACGAACTGAGTGTTCCTTGACAAGATCGAGGCTCACACCAGCAGCAGCGGCAGAGTAAAGGTTCCCTCCCCACCCAAGATCTCTCCCTCCGACCACCAAATACCAGTCCCCCCGCATCCCCGTAAGCTTTTCTCGCTCCGAACGGCATCGAAGATCAGAGATATCTTGACCCTCGTCCGCTCGTTTCTCGCATGAGGCGATGGGGGTGTGGAGAAAGACTAGGTTTCGTGGTGGCTCAGCTCGCAGTCGTCGATTGCTGGGCTTGCATATACCTACAGGCATGACCCAGAATAATTTGTGCGGGAGAGATCCCTTGCCATCAGGTGTGGTTTTCGATGTGGGATGGAGATGGGATTGAGTTCACATAGAGGTTTGTTCTTTCATTCGTTGACGCGTGTATCACTACCACTTGCCAGATTAGCCGCGATGGCATCATCGGATGTTCTCTTTTTATGAGAGCGCGTCTTGGTAGCCCACGAAGTGGGTCAATCTTACAGGCGTACGTGTTCTGTCTTCGACCTTCAACTCCGATGGGCTGATGCAATGAACATTTCCCCAGTAACACTGCTACGCATCGACCATCCTCCTCACGCTTCTCCTCTCACAATACCACAGCAGCTCCTTAGCAGTCGTGATGACAGTTGTTCCTCACACCGGCGCTCGTAGAACTACACTGCACATAAATGATGTAGTCTTGCAATCCTACCCGTTCTTTCTTTCTCTACCGTCGCTCGACGACGGGCAGGCCTTTGCGATGAACGTTAACACGATTCCACTGCAACACCTTGAATATCCTAATGCGCTATAGTTTTCACTAGCAGGCTGTCGATGATATGGAATGAAGGGTCGCAGGAATGGAAGTGCCCTCATGGTTGGATTGAGATAGAGATCGGGCCAGGAGGATTTAAGGATTGGGCGGGGGTTCCCTTCTCAGCAAGAACTGAGGTATCCAGGTTCAGCCTTACATGCGTTACATTTTTCTTCTTGCTTCTATGATCAATCATAATCTTGATCTTGAAGACTTGACCAGCAGGACCACATATTCACCAGCCATCCACGCACCAGCCCACCCCTTGACTACCCACTCTTTGATCGAGGGCTCTTTGTCATTAGCGGATCAAGGACACCGGTAAGCTTATGAAAAACGCACAGTCCCTTTACTCCTTATTCTTAACGTTAGGCTGACTACCTTCCCTCTCCGGCTTAAAGGCTCAAGAGGTCCACGCGCGCAACCCATCTTCTCCCAGCCGACGACCCAACCGTGACTCCCAGCGAACTTTATAGTCGTTGTCGCGGTGCAAAATGTGGACGCAGGGGTGGGCAAATTCTTATTTCTTTCATTCTGTGCCGACGAGTGACCAAAATTTTAGATATCACTTGGTGATTGATATGAGCCGAAGTGAAGGTAACTGTTGAAGGACGTTCCTCGAGCTGCTTCGCATCATTTGTCAATAGAAGCCGACGCAATCTCACCTCATCACTCACCTTGGAAATCTCTTTCCTTGCATAACAAGTGGGCAGTGCTTTGTGTCTGCTCGAATGTCAACGGCTTTACTGACTGTATTGAGCTCAAAAACACGGGCCAAGTCCATAGATATCTATTCAATGCGCTTCGACTCATTGAAGCGTGTGTACTTCAACTACCTCTGACCGCTTGCACTCGAGTACTTATTAGGCTCATGAGCTCGTGAAGGAAGTCAGGACAGGTGTCGTAGCCTGCCTTTATCTCGATTTGCAAACTCAACTCACCCACCGGCCACGACGAACTCAGTTCATAACAGTCGCAACCGCGGCACAATTGGAATCAAACATGATTCCTATCTCTAGACAGAGGACGCGACAAATGCATAGATCCGATGTAACAGAACATCTCCAGTACATCGTCTTGCTTCACGACTTGATTAGAGGTCACCCAGCGTTGCAGGTCCGAATTTCTACCATACTATAGCTACCCACGGCGACGATCACATCAACCAGATATTCAGATTCTCGGTTTGGATAAAGTACAGATCTGAGCTTCGATGGCTGTTGAAGATTACTCCCATCTCCAGGCAATCCTGTTTTTAAGAAATACCAGGGAAATCTATGGTGTCGACATGGAAGTGTTAATTTTGGGTATATGAAGGCGGTAGCTCGACCATGGATTGTTCGCTTTCTGGTAGTCTAATTCCGCTGTCTTGGTGACGGAGCGTTAGTCCAGGATTCGAGCTGCTGGCGAGTGACGTCGTAGGTCCATCGGACGCAGAGATGACCGCAGACGTTTCTGGGCTGTGAGCTGCCCGAACACCTTTTCCTGTCGTTTGGAAAGGGATAGACAGGGTCGGAATCATACGTCTTGCCATGGCGAGCTCTTGTGAATTGAATGGGTGGACTGAATGTCTTTGCTTTTGTCTCCGTCGGAAATAGAAAAGTAGGAAAACGAGAGCTGATATTGCTATGATGCCACCTATAACACCTCCAGCAATAGACCCAGTTGACGACTTCGGCTTTGAATTCAAATTTGATTGAGTGTTGGGGCTAATAGTACTGTTTGGCAACGAGCTGGTTGGCTGACCCGGTGGTGCGACGGTGGTAGTACCGCTCGACGACGAGCCCGGGATGGTGACATTTTGAATGATGAAGTACTGTAAGGAGAGTGGTGTCGTTGAGAGGTAGTGTTTAACCTCGATGTGATGTTTTCCAGGGGATAATTGCCCAGTTTCGAGAATTAGATCATTGAAAATGGGAACAGCGCTCGAGGTGGTGGGCAACGGAACGGAGATTGGAGGACTCCCATCTACGAAGAAATCTGCTCCACGAGAAATTGTTCCTGATGCGTTGGCGGGAATGCCAAACCAGCTCAGATGTCCCCCTATAAAGCAAAACAGGGGCGATAAGCATGGGCAGTGAGTTTGGGGTTTTAGTGAGACGCACCAATGAAGTCGAACCCGAGGCCAGTCTCTGAAGACTGTGTTGCAACTCCCCCACTAATGCCCATCCATCCTGCCCCGTATTGAATCGCTGGATCCGAAAAATCCACGATGATCGTGGCGTCATTAAGGGGAACGCTAGCAGACGGGGCGTATTGCAGCTCGTCAAACCAAAATGTTTTACTTGAGTTCAACACGATCGCCTGGAGAACAAGAGTATGTTGTGCGTCAGATAAAGAAGTGCTGCCGCAGAGAGCTAAATTATTGTCCGGGGTCGCGTTCGTGTCAAAACTGGCAATACCAGTACCATCCACGGAGCAGGTCCAGGTAAGATCTGTTTTTCCGTTTGAACTAGTTGGGGAGTCAATCGTCCCATAGAGCGTAATCTCTGAACCTGATCAACGAGAGAAAGAAAAAAAAAAAAAGCAGAACGCGTCAACGACTTCGAGAGACCGTATAAAATGAACTAGTCACCAGAAAACGCAAACGAAAGACTGGCATTGGCATTCACTCCATGTAGGGTACCTCCAGAAGGCGAGCCGATGTTGCCCAGATTGGCGTGCGAGCCGGTATTTTGATACCATGAGCCAGTGTACTGGATAGAAGGGTCCGTGTCCTCGACTACCACTAGTCTCGGACGAGGGGTCATGGCGCAGAACAAGAACGATATCTGGACTCTGTATGAGCCAGTAGTGCAAGAGAAGTGTATATAAGTCGCGGAAAGATAGGCAAATAATTCGAAGGGTTGATCATCACGAGAATTCGAAGTCTGTAGCACTGACTTCCCGCTAAATATACGATAGTTGGTAGGAATAGAATAGCTCCGCGTATCCAAGCAGCACAAGTCACAAAATACCCGGCGTCAGTCTTGAAGCTTGACGTCGGATCTGGAGAGACAATGTTCACAGTTCCTGAAGATCGGTGGAACAGGCGTTGAGCCTGAAAATCATGGTCGCTGCCGGCGAATAGAGGATACCAACCTTGCATGGGACGGTCACTCTGACAATGGAAGGCGTTGATATTTAAGGAATACTCACTGCGATCAACGTCTCGGGTCGCACGGCTATCCTATCAATACGAAGAATTTGAGCGAATGGTGTTTCACAGGCTTTCTGATATGACTGACTGGATGCACATTTATTCTCACGACGCGCGCCGATTGATCCCGCGCGCCCCAAAGTCTGAAATCGTTAGTTAGGTGCTAAATCTTTTCTGGGTTCACAGATATAATGTATTTTAAGGATCTTAATAGCTATGTAGGTTGAATCTGTAAAAAATTCTGTCTAAAATCTTCTCGCAATGCCTGTACATTCATTCTCACGACCCTCACTGATTCATCCCCCGCGCACGAAAGCCTAGACTTGTCAAATTCGTTGTAGTGTCTTCCCAATTGATAAATATGAAAGCCATGGATGTGAGTCATATCTTTAAGCTACCGATAAGAGGTAACTCTCTGATAATTTAAGCCTTGATCCGAACCTGCTTGATCACTGTCCACACATCCTCTCTAGGAATTACACGAAAAATGGGACGTCATATAGATAGAAATTTCATGATCTAGTCTATATTTTAAAAGATATTCTAGACAGTAAACTGAAAGTTTGGAGCTCCGAGCTTCAGACTTCGACCTGTCAGAGAGTCGGTCCGGGCTGTCCGTTTCAAATTGATGGCATAGATCGAGTTTTTCTAGTCGATCCTCTGCTAGTTCATTTGATGCCTTTCTTCCTTTCAATACAGCCTTACCAACCTGAAGACCACGGATGATGAATAACTTTTTCCAGGGGGCCGACACTGGATGATTTTGACGGTGATATTTGGGTGCATTAAGATCAGGACGGTCTCGCGTGTGGTCGAATGCGACTCTGAGAGTAGAATGGACGTTGGAAATCACAGTAAGATATTTTGTGCATCCAATAAAATAGATAGTATCTTGTGGGTATAAATCAGCTTGAACTAACTCATAGAATGCCGGAAAAATCTCATCTTAAAGCATTGCAAGAACATTTTAGGCATAATGTTTTACAGATTCAACCTACATAGCTATTGAAACCCTTAAAATATATTATATTCGTGAACCCAGAAATGATTCAGCACCTAACTAGTGATTTCAGACTTTGGGGCGCGCGGGATCAATCAGCGCGCGTCGTGAGAATAAATGTGCATCTGGTCAGTCATATTCTGAAAAGGTACGAGCTCGAGTCGGTGGAGAAGTCGGTAAAAGGTTTATCAAGTCCTTCAGAGTAAAGAAATAGAACGACGACTTGTATGCCGATAATAGATAGCCTCAGATTACGAGTCCCCTTTAGGGGATGTCGTTCTTTCAATACGAGGTTGCGAAGCGTGGAAATTAAGGTCGTATATATGGTAATAATTTCAGGGTCCTCTTACCTTTCCGAGGCAAAACTCAGGGGATTTCTCTTGCTTCAGGGTCCTTTGTAGTAATGTTGCTTACGAGTTACACTAATTGACAAATTTTGATTACAGCCTGGTTGGCAACGAAGGGTCACGAGGTCGCATGTCACCAACCTTCACCAATAAGTCCGGCACGCACTTGCCCTCACCTCGCTCAGGCTCGTTGTATGCCCTTCCGCAGCCGCGGCGCCTGCGATCGAACGAATGAACGGAAAGCGTATGGAGTGGCGGTGACGACGACGACAGCAGGAAGTCGAGATCGCGGGATGGCAGACAATGCTACGAGCGAGAGCGAGAGCCTTCCAGGTATTTAATTGCATTCCTTCTTTGTGCCATAACTTACGGATGACGTCTGAATTGAGCCTGAATCTACGACGAACACCCTCGTCGTGTGCCTACTCATATGCTTCGACGTCTGGACCCACGCAGACATCATCCGCGTCGGCAACTGTCCAGAGCTCATCCTCTCCACCATCGCTGCTTCCGTCGGGATCTTCACCTCCCTCATCGGGTACGCCGGCATCCTGCTCAAAACCGCAGCTTCCTCGCGTGGTACACCTTCCTCAACTGGATCACCTTCGCGTTCCTCTTCACCCTCGGGTACGTCACATACAGACGGCGCACGTTCAATTTGGAGGGCAAGATCAACGCGCAGTCTGGGCTTGGAGGACCGGCTGAGGGTGCAGAATTAGCTGCGCAACGAGCGTCAGCAGCACTACCGGAAGCGTACTACAACTATCTTAAACACACAATCTGCGCCGTCCGTCTTCCACATTCCGCCCCGTTCAAAAGGTAATTGATTACATTCACTGGTCGACGTTTTGAATGTCTTATTGAATCTACTCGAGTAGCTCGTAAACACGGGGACCGCCCAACCGGTTTGTTTTTGGGAATCGGACCCAATTCCCGAGACACAACGACTCCTGCGATCTTTCCACCTCGTCGGCTTATGCCTCGTGTCCCTCCTCCAACTGCCCACACTGATTTGTTTCGAAGAGAGCGACCTTTTCGATACGTTAGGACTCTTGCGAGCTCCCCGTCTACCTGTCGACCTCCAACGTTCCTCATGCCCCCCCTTCCCGCCGCCAATCCCGCTCAGTGGAGCAAACGCGCTCGGACGCGACTTGGAGCCGCCGATTTTGGCAACGGTGAGCTATATTTTGCTCTCGAGCATGACGGGCACAGGCACACAGTGAAGTAGTATTGTGGGCTTGACGTGGCGAAAGACACAGCAAGAAGGACCTGGCCTAACAGCGAGAGCGGTAGGATTGCGTTGGGGTAGAGGGTGCTGGTGTGGGAGCGGATACGGTTGTGGGAGGCGGAACAGGTGTGAGCGGGGGGGTACAGGTGCGGGTGGAGGTGGGCCTGGAGGCAGGCCGACGCTGAGCCTGATGACATTAGCTTCGCATGCCTGTGCCTGGCACCAAGACACGTTGCTATTGCAATTGTCAGGTTCGCTGATGGGGCATCTGGCTACACAGCGGTAGGTGCCAGTCGATTGCTTCCTGCTGCTGGAATACTCGAACTAGCTAGGCGGATTCCTAGTGCATGGGGATCAACATTTGTGGCACAGGTGCAGTGCCCCCGCTGACGCAGTAGAGGTCGAGTAATTGATCCTTGACAACACTTTTTCAGGTAGTATAATCAGATAGATACTGTACTTTAGATAGTTGGTGCTAGTCCATATTAATCGTAAGAGCAATAAACTTGGGGCCTTTCATTCAAACGACAGTGAAGGAGGAAACGGGCCACGAGGAGCCAACCGTAGGTTGGCGACGAGAGGCACGTCGAAATTTGAAGTGACGAAGAGCAAATAGTACAACAGTTTGTAATAGAAAAGGATCAAGATCAATTATTTAAAATTCGCGTTCACTAGTCAAAGGGATGTAGATAAAAAATGATACCTATAAACTACGATTCAAGGTAGATAAGTATTGGGAGCGAAGGAGACTCGACTGGGGACGAGTTTTGCCGTGCGAAGCATCGGCCTTCAACCCCAAGTTGGAGAGGGAGCCTTGCAGCAAGGGAACCAAAGATGTTAAGTCGAGAAATAGCTTTGGGGCTGGAGGTAAAAACGAATGTTGAAACAGGCAAAATCAATTAACAGGAAGACTGAGCCTGAGGGTTCTGATCGACATCCCAACCATACCTGAGAGCTGAGCGCTGAGTGCTGAGCCCTCATCGCAGTCCCAGCCACGAACGCAGCTGTAGCCCTTGCTGAATAGCGCTTGGTATTGTGTACTCATCTGAAGGGCTGCGATTCACGAAGTAATTATTGAGCTTAAAATTGACCGCAGCCGCAACGGTGGTCAAGGATATTTTCGCCATTCGTGCTAAGTAATGACCGTCAGAAAAGGATCTGTGATGTTTGCTGTGCGTAACTCAACTTCTGGACTTCGCTCTCAGTTCAGGTTGAAGTACAGGTTGAAGTACTGTTCGAAGGAGTAGGAAGGTGAGTGATAATTGAACATACTGTCCTTGCATGTATGGAAGCAACCGAGAGGGGCACCGTGACCGATTTTTTATGTTCGAAGTTAGCAACTGCCCGTCTGTGAGCCGTGACAGTTGCTCAAATTAGCAACCTGATGGCCCTCCTGCCGTCTCCGCTCTGAGGCATGGGCCACTTTGGGCCACTAGAAAGAGCACATTGTTTAGTTTTTCGGTGTAGAATGGGTTGAGAATGGGAGGGAATTTTTAGAAATTTTTTTTACAATTAAATCAAATTTATGTGTCACGATTATCGTTAGCAACTCACCCTCCGTGAGCCGTGACCACCCCCCAAATTAGCAACGCAACCGGAGGTCCGTGACCCGTGACGGTTGCTTCCATACATGCAAGGACAGTATGTCACATGACATAATATGCATCTTGGGTAATTTCCTTCCACGATCAGTGGTGCCAGTGGACACTGACCCGCTTGCTCGAGCCCCAGCACGGTGCGCCGTCGAGGTAGAATGCGCACTCAAAACCTCGCACCTCTGAAAAATATCTGACATCTATTTCTCAGCGGGAGCAGGTTCGCAGTCGACCGTTCCAGGGTAAATAATAAATACGCGTCTAATTATTCTAAATTACAATCAGTAGAAGACAGTGTGGAAATTTATGGCAATTAATTATACGGCCTTCCCAGAAAATTTCTCCTCGTATCCACCTGTGATATAATTAGAACTGAAATTATGTAGAGAAAGTAACACCATACGGAATGATTTACACCTGCTGCCGAATTCATTATAACACGAAAGGCTTCCTAACCGCGCGTAGATAAGCACAAAATGGCGTTTTACAGGCCACAAAACATACTCTTTGTTGAGCGAGAAGGATTGAATTTGTACTCTAATTCATTTTAGGAGCGTCAATCTATAATTGTGAATTTTTCTATTTGCTTACCGCTTGTTGGCTAGCTAGTTGCTAAAGGTAGGAGGTAGACATTCACATTAGTTGATGAGAAATGGCGTCAGTCTTTCCTGACCTACCAGGTTTGATTTCTGGCGCTCCTGGATGTCTTTTGACAAGGGAGCAGAGAAAGTCTCTTTAATCTGACCAATAGATGTAAAAGAAAGCGTACCTAGCTTCCCTTGCGTCGTCTCGGCGTGTTCGAGCATTTCTTTCAACCTTGGCCCCATTGTCATGGGGAGATTCCAGCGCATCTCGGTGTTTCCAGTTTTTTTGTGCTTGAAAACGAGGTAAAAATAATCGATATCCCACAGACAGAGCGATGATCCAGGCTCTATAACCCATTCGTAGCCTTTTCCATACTCATCCAACACCTACGTCGTTCATTTTAGAATTATAAAAGGAGATGCGTAGTGGAAGAGGTCTACCTCTTCGAGTTTTGTTCCTTTGGGCTTCTTGTCGGGGAAGTAAAACAGAAAACCGGTTTTGAATGTATAGATCATAGAGTCTCCCTAACCAGTTTTTTTTTTTTTTTGAAGCATTATACGTAGATTGTCGACAAATAAGAAGTTGACTTACGTGTCCGGGGATCATGCCTGTGAGCAGGTTGTCAAATTGGTCCAAATCCGATCGTATTTCACCATAAATTTTCCCTCTGCTCATCCGATATCATGGCACTCCAACGACCTAATTTCATCTTCACAAAATATTGCTCTTTAGTGGTACCGAAAGTGATGAACTCCGCTGCACCGTTTAAGGTGTCAATAACATCTTTCGGCACGTTGGTAGAATACGTAACTATAACAAAAAAACTGAACAGAGACGAAACATCTCAGAGCTGAGTTGTACTCACATTCGTTGCGACCTTTATTGAGGATAATCCAAGCCTGTAATTCACCGTCAATGCTATTTCACCAGTCTCTCAGTTGACTAATTTCTGTGCTAATTTCAACGAGAAACATACGCAATCCAAGCGATATTCATCGCAGCCAGGTTCTTGATGGTGTTTACAAACGCTTCCGGTAGGCCACGCGTATTGTATTGTAAGCCGCAGCCAACGTAGAACGAGTCGGCTGAACTTCCAAACGCAATGACAGGAACAGGAACCATTATGGTGACGTAGTGCGACCTTCTTGCAAAAGAGAAAAGGAGAATTGAAATGATAGGAATGGAGCGGCTTAGTGAGAAGGAAGGGTGAAACGTCTTTCTCATGGGTACTTGCAGGCCAGGTATTTGTATTCGGGACCATCTGTTGTTATAGTGCCAGATAAGAATGATTAACAGTATTTGGATAGACGGCGCATGCCAAAAATCGGTCAATATCAGATGCCACCGTGTTGCAATAGTTATATTTACTTCGAGCTCTTTGTTCCTCCCGCAAGTTCCTGGCGAATCTATTAATGGTGGCTGCGGCCAGTTCGGCACCTGCCTTAATTTAGAGGTCATAGTTTGGGATATTCCTCTTGTAAGAGGATTTGAGGGCTAAGAAATAATCGACTTGTATAATCACGGCTCTCGACATGTGCACGAAAAATTGACAAACGGTTTTGGGTAAATATCGATTCAACTACGCGAGGGTTACCTCCAGCACATTCTGAATGATACCCTGTCAGCCTGTTCATTTAGTCCGAGTCCGAGTCTGACCCAGACGCAATACGCGACAACTTGATGCTCATGTCGTTGTCCCACACAACTGTAAGTCCTTCTATCCCGTTCAAGAAAATAAGTCGACCTTGGTTGGGCGAACTGCAGCACTCGAAATCAAATGTTTTGATCGGGACGCCTGCGTCGCGACGGAAGAGGAGGAACCGCAGAATTACGTCAGGTTGTAACTTTGCGTCGGTGTCGAACACAACCCGTTGAAGCAGGGGAAAAACAACATTGTATGGTTTACTTATCCCCAATAATACTTCCATTGTTGCTGAATCGGTGTATATCGTGTCCACTGAGGAAAGAGAGTGGAGGAGTTTGGCAAAAGGTGAAAGGTAAGGAATTTGTATTTTGGCAGAGACACTTATCTCCACCACGGTGATTGAGCCAAGATATGTGGAGGATAATAGAGAGTTGGTGATGGCATTTAGTGTTCCTTGTAACAGAGAGTGGAGATTGATAGACAAACATAATTGGAAGCTGGAAGGGTGAGGGTCGTTGTCTCCCTGATTTAAAATGTTTTTCAGGGTAAATGAGTTTGGTGAGAAGTCAAATGAAAGATACTCGTTGTGGCTAAATTCGGAAAAACAGTGAAAGTGGGCGGTGAAGCCTTGTTCAAGGCGCGCAGCCTGTGGAGCATAAAGAATATCGAAATCGCCATTCGAGCTTTCTATGTTCAGGTCACTTCCATTGGTCGGTGTGATATGGCAGAGCAGCAGCGTAAGGGTAGCGATGTTGACGGATAGTGTAAGGGTGCGCATCCCTGGAAAAACAACTGTTGGCCACTCCCGACCCTCTTCGTCTATATCAACTATTTCGGTGTCCTTCAATATGAGGGTTTCCAGAGTGGTCATTTCAGCAAGCGCAAAAAGAACGGACGGACGAAAAGTGCGGTCATGTATTTCAAGGTGGCGAAGACACGGCAAGCGCGATACGGGGAGCGCGAAGTTGACAGAAGTAATGGTAAGGGTATGAATCAATGGGGCGTTGTTTGAAAACAGGATGTCACTGGCGTGTGAGAACTTTGGGCAAGACTCGAAGTGGAGTTGAAATATTTCGATATTTGGCCCTCGACGTTGCATTAGGGCTATTCAGAGTAGGCCATTTGGCCGGCATTTGACGCCATTTGAGTCTCGTTTTGATTTTGATTTCGAAGTCGGCAGCCTCGGCAGGAACGCGGTCAATTCCGAAATGGCAGATCAACTCTGATCGTGCGGTCCATTTGGCCACAAATGAAAACCTCAGCCTCTGCAGCCGTCGGGGTTCCAACGTACGATATAATAGAGAACGACCGTCTTCTTTGCATCTTCCACTCATCACGCACATTGCGCACTATGCCCACCCGTACAGATTGTTAACTAGCCGTTGACGCTCTTCACCGAGCATTTCTTGTAAATTTTATTGCGGATTTGGAGAGTCAGGAGCTTGATTACTCCTCTGACTCGGAGGGCGACGACTCGGATGACACAATTCCCAGATGCCCGTCGAGGAGCAAGTAGTCATCGTACTGTATTGTTTTGGTCACTACGGAAACGCGGCTAGTATCATGAAGGTTGCCCTTCAATTCGGAGTTGGTTTTGGCACGGTACATCTTGTTACAACACGAGTCCTCAAAGCATGTTGCTCTGAACACTTCCGATCATCATCAATCCAGTGGGCGGACGACAGGATGAAGGCAGAGGCAAAGGATTGGGTAGAAGAGCAGTCATGTCCAGCCTGGCGTAATGGCTGGCTTACGGTCGACGGTACACTAATCCCTCTGTTCCGTCTCATGCAGGCGATCCTGTAAAATCTGCTTCTGAGTCGGCATGGTATCGAAAGGGTACTACCGTACAAGGAATAAGAATAAGGAGAGATGACACGTAGACGAGGAAGAGCGTCTGCGCAAGTAAGTTATAAAGTTATGTTAGTACTCCGACGGCCACACGTAGGTGAGCTGTTCATTTGTGGCCAAATGGACCGCACGATCAGAGTTGATCTGCCATTTCGGAATTGACCGCGTTCCTGCCGAGGCTGCCGACTTCGAAATCAAAATCAAAACGAGACTCAAATGGCGTCAAATGCCGGCCAAATGGCCTACTCTGAATAGCCCTATTGAAAGCCATTTCGAACTTCCTTCGTCATCATGATCATTCTCATTCTGTACCCAGACAGAAAGCCTCCGCAGTCGCGTCCAGTGGGTATTCCAAATATTTAAGAAAAAGTCGGCGGTGTGCAATTCTTCGTCTACCTTGCCAAGAACTGATAGGAGGGAATTACCCGTCCGTTTCAAGACCTCGTTTCTCCAGTTGTCCTTTACTTGACCTAGATGTGCGAGGTTGACCGTATTAGCCCATATCGAAGAAGAGTTCAGCATCACTCGACGCCAGGTTGTGCAGACTTGAGATGTGTGGCGGGCTGTGATTAAGGAAAATTCTCTTTCAGCCCAAAATTTGTCGACCATTTCCGCATCTGTGAGCACGTTGAGGGAGAATACGTGCCATAGGAGGTTTTCGTGAATGCGAGATACAGGTGCAGGCTTAGTCCGGTCCAGAATGGGGAATTTTTCCTTGCTAAACCTTTCCTTTCGAGATCGAATCACAGCATTGGTATCGGAGGTACTAAGTGCGGTCGCAGACGATGGAGATGAGACCATCTGAATTTGGATATCGTAAGACAGGTTTGGTGGGAAAACACAGACTCCTACCCAGCCGTGGGACACTTTTTATCTAATCAGTTGATCCGAAGTTTCTTCGAAACTTGTCAACTTTTTAAGTGTCCCTACGACTGGCACCAAATGTAAATTTGGTCGTGTTTGGCAACGCATCAACCACACTTTGACGCGTCGCATTGGCGTCGCATCCTTCCTTATTGTTCATTCTGTGCTTGATTCCTCCATTTTCTGTTAACCTTTGAAGTCAGTAAACTGACAGAGGTCTGCTCTGGGTCAACCGGTCACATTTCCTTGGCAATTTCCTTCGCAAAGTCATGCCAAAGTGTAGCCTAAGGCACTGCTGTGAGAGCACACTCAGATAAACTTTGCTGCCCAGTTTTTCCTTCAGGGCCTAAGCCGTAGCTTCTGTGAACGTATAGTCTCACATTGATGTTGTGATTGTGTCCTTGGATTGTAGTCAATTTGTAGCGTTGTGTAAGGCTTTGAATAGGCCATTAAAAATCGCTTTTTTCAATACATACACTGTAGAATATTTTAGAACACTTTTGACAAACTTTTGAGGTCTTCAAGGAGTTATTAGGTGCTCTATTCTACGATAACGGCGCTGTTACGGTCCCTAAATTGCAGCCGCAACGCGGCGGTTCCGTTGCCAAACACGACCAAATTTACATTTGGTGCCAGTCGTAGGGACACTTAAAAAGTTGACAAGTTTCGAAGAAACTTCGGATCAACTGATTAGATAAAAAGTGTCCCACGGCTGGGTAGGAGTCTGGGGAAAACAGTACTTACATCGTTCACAAGAGAGAACTGAGGCTCGCATTCGCGGTTGTGAAGACAGAGAACTGATCCGATATCGCTTAATGTCGGCTCGGAATCGAAGCCGACTTGGGCTTAAAATTTACCACGACACGATTGGATTTGGATTGCCGATGCTTACGCCGCTGAAGTAGAAGTGCGCCTGCCGAGTTTCAATGCTCTATGTAGGTCACGTACAATGCGCATCCGGATCGCCTCACGACCGACCGGTGGTTCCAGCGCGTTTCGGCGTCTGGTACAATTATTATTTGTATACAATTTCTTCCTTTCATTCGTAGGTGCCACGAGCAAGGCATGAACAAGCCATCTTTCCCTGATTTCGTTTCAAACAGTAAGGACTGAACTTTGTACTATTACTGGTCAGATTTTCGCAGTGTGGCTACATCAGAATATCCGCCGCCAAGAGAACAAATCGCATAATCACAACCGTGCATCAATATACCTCCAACGCTAACCTCCCAAGATCTGAATTGGCCCTGTCTGAGGTCTTCAAGTCACAGGAATTAGATGCAATGAGTCGGTATTGTAAATCGTCGTTCAGACTGGAGACATAACGCCTACCGGATGCCGTTGCACAGGCGGTCAGGGAATTGGAACAGCCGTAGGAGCTGGATGCAGTGAGTGGGTATTTCAAGTCGCCATTCAGACTGGAGACATATCGCCTACCGCAAGCCGTTACACAGGTGGTCAACGCTATGGAACAGGTCAACAAGTTGGTCAGATCTTCAGAGCAGGTTGTGAATGTGGCTAGGCATTCTAAAAAGGCCTTAAGTGGACCTGATTTTTGGATGAAATTTTACATACCCCCTGCGCAAGTGAGAGGATCCGCGGCCAGTCGCGCAGAGACTAGAGTGGCCGCAGCGGCGACCCCAACTATGACTGTGGTGAAGAATCGCATAGCGAATTCGTAGTAATTTCGTACAGTAGTGCGGTAGAAAATTGAGGTCAGTGGTTTTGTAGGTTAGGGGACTCGCACCACTTGAGATTCGAACCAGCTTTTATATGCGGTCCAAGGGAGATAAAATGGCAGCGTATTGTAATTTAGTGGTCATACGCGTCTGCGTTTAGTTCCTCGGCGGGCGTTACAAAGACTAGAATTCTTGACCTTGTGATACCCGGAATTTAATGAGGGCCGAAGAAGTTAATAAAGCACGATTAGAGAAGAGAAGGCATGCAAGGTTCGAGCTCGACTTTACGAACACGGTGCAGCCATATTACCAACGTTAGAACGTTTGTGCTTTAAGAGGGATATGCTGAGATACCCAGACAAAACCAAAATACGGTTAAACACGAATTAGCTGGGAATGTAAATTTGCTCTGCGTACTAATTAGAATTCTTCGTCGATTCAGACTGAGTTTCTCTAGGCTCGACACCAGCCGTTATGGATAAATCTGATTTGGGATCAGTATTGTTACCATAACGGCTGGGAGGGATTGACCGTGATTGAACCGATGAACTTTTTAAAAACTCCGAGTGATCCAAAAAGGAAACGGCGCGTGTAACGTGATATATCGTCTAATTGGGACGCGCTCGCAAAGACGCGTCAGCGAGACATGTCTTGTACATACAACGCAGTCTGAGGACAAGCAGAGAGGCTTAGAATGAAATTCCAATACCTGTGTCACCTAAAGTCAAACAATATATAGCTGGCGAGCTTTATCTCACCCCCATATCTGAAAAGTGTTTCGAGAAATTACGGATTAGGGCACTCAAATGGCGGTTGAAATCGGCCTTGGCTATACAGTACTACGAAGTAAAGATGTCTGTAATTTGAGGGAATTTTTTTTCTCTTCGGGAGTGGCATAAAGGCATTAAGGAACCTGAAAGAACTGGTCTGAGAAAGGGTTTTGCAAGGGTGTGTTTGTTAGCGGAGTGCCGAGACTGTTAAAAAAGCTGGAAAAGCGTCTTTGTAGAGGAGTCGGCGTGGAAGGAAATTCCGAGTTTTCGTCTGGGAGGACACGCTTGCGCTGCGACATGATAAACGGTAAGTCGTGTCGCGTTGATTTCAGTGTGCACGTGCATGGCGGATTTCCTTTTTAGCTCATTCGGACTCATTAAAAAGTTCATCTACTAGATCACGGTCAAGTCCTACCAGTCTCTATGGGATCAATTAGCCGGGGATGACCGTCCCAATTCGTATGTACCCAAAAAATGATTTGTCATCCCGGCTATTGATCCCATAGAGACTGGAGTCGAGTCTAGAGTTTCTCCTCTGCGGTTCGATTTTTAAACGGATATAAATGCCTGAATCGATCGACTGCACTGCACGGGCATCAATTGCTGTTGAGGTCTGTGAATAGAAGAACAAGTTATTAAGAGTTGGATTAGGGAATGGAAGTGCTCACAGAACTCGCTTACGGCCCTTGGAAGAAAATTAAGCATCGGCTTATGATTCGGAAACGACCAAACGGAAAGATAAGCCAATGTGGCAGCGGACCGCCGGACTCGGACCAGCTCATCCGCACTGATTTCATTCGAATTAACTATGTACTATTTTCGCACCCAGTACTTGGTGCACGGCACTGCGGCGAGTACCCTTCCAATCTTCGTGCATAGAAGCAAAAGGCTATTGTCCAACGAAGTTGCGAGACCACGTTACGAAATTTGGGGAGGTCCACTGGCTCGGTCGTCGTCGGGGCGGCAGCTCCGGAAAAATACCGACGCTGACTAAGCTTGTCACATTATGTACAATTTTTTCCAGCGCAGCCGCCAGAAAGTCGGCTCGACGGGGTCACAGGTCTAAATGGACCTTGGACCTGGACCTGGACCTTGGACTTGGACTTAGGCAGCAGATTGGACCAAACGTCTACATACTTGTACCACAGGTTGCACCTTCACTTTGGACCTCAGTTAGACCTCAGTTGGACTCTGTTAAGACCTGAAGATTATATCCCTTGCACCTAGGTTTTGTGTACATCAAATATTGGACTCTAATTTGACCTACAGTTCTCGAACGAGTAAGGCGACTCCGACTCAGGCAAGTGGCATTCACTTACACTACAGGCTTCAACGCTGGGCATGCTGCATCCCGGCCCCACTCCCACTGCAGTGTGAAAGTACTGCGAACGATAAAAAGGCGACACCCAGCAGGTAATGATACTCATTGGGATAGACGAAATAAAATGGGATCTCGGGTCACGACTCATGCAACAGAGCGGCAATGATGTCGGGAATCGGGATCGCGCTCGTAGAGACTGTGGGAAAAGCACAAAAATGGGCAAGGACCTAGCGAGACATACCGTCAGGGTGAAGCGGATGAAGGTTCAAGCTCTCATGTTGGACTTGGGTTGGACTTCACATTGGACCAAGGCCAGACGCTCACCGACTTCGGATGGGAATGGATTAGATAAGGATTTACCTCACGTGCAGGTACAAGGTCCAAGTCCAGGTCCAGTCCATTGGACCTCACTCCCAGTCGATTCGACGCTCTCCGCAGCCGCCGCGCCCCCACCGGACTCAGCCCCTGCACCACCAGAAAGCGGTGGCTGGAAGCCATCCATCGTCCTCGATGCCAAAAATTCACCCAGTTTCATTCTACATCGTGGTTCTTCAAACGCGCTCAGCGTTTCTTTACATTGCGTTCTCTTTTTCGCAGGCTTAATCATGGAGTACTCTTACCTCCGTACCTTAGAATCAACGACACCAACACCTAGACTGAATCGGCCATGTGCGTCAATCTCGAACTCGGACCGGGGCTTGGGCACAATCTCGGTAGCATCGTATCGAACGTGTCTTGGAACGAGCAGTGGAAGAGAGAAAGTCGGTTTCAAGTCTGGCGAAATGTACGTCACCTTATCATAACAACATATTTCCTCAAATTCATTTACAGATAATGCACGTATTAGGGATATTATAATCTGAAGAATGTGCGAGTCGTGGATTTTCGTATCCAGAGTTGCACCTTGCCTCGCCCCTCCCCTCGCGCCGTCGTATCCACTTACCAAAACCCAACTTTACCTTATCCTCGTCCCTTTGCCTTTGTAACCCGCCACTCCCTGCCCACCCGCCAGCTCGCATCCTCCAGCTCGCACCTATATTCAGGGTCCTTCTCACCGCTTGGAATCAGTTTGGCATTCGTCCCGGTCGAGGTGGATGTATGCGGGCGACAACGTTGGGAGAATGAAGGGCGGGATCCTGCATTCCCGCTACCCTGCCACGTGCCCTAGGCATTATCAGCGCAGCCCGCATGTCGCGCGTCGCACCCTCGCGTTGTTCCCGTTCTCATTCTGCCTTGCGTTCCCGTCGACGTGTCAGCTTGCCCCGCCCCACACACCGGAAGTTTACGTGGGCTCTGCGCTCATGGCTCCTTCAAGGGGTTTTTGAGCATACTATATGCACTCGATCCGTGAGCTGGTGGGGCGCGACGGTTAAGTCAGTGCCTGTGCAGGCGGTCACATCGGTGGCGGTTGTGTTTACAAAGTGGAGGAATGGGAGATTGTTGTGGGCTTTTGCGTTGGGTCAGAACGAGGCGGGGATGTCAGGGAGAGGGGCGGGCGGGGATGTCAGAGGCTGGAGACGGCGAAGGCTTGGACGGGAGTCTCTGCTGGGGTCCAGGGGGCGAGGAGGAGGAGGAGGAGGAATCGTGAATCTTCGCCTGCTTCGTGAAATCTCTGCTCGTGCATGCAGAGGTCCACGAACGCCTCTATCGCACCTTTCGTGGGAAATATTTTTTCAAGATCTACGCCGTCACACTCACTCCGACCAGGCGAGCAGGCGAAGATGACGACCATTGCGATCGTCTCGCCTCCAGGCTCCACGACCCCGCCCCGGCTCATGCATGACACGTGCTTCCGTCCTCACCGTCGGCGTCTGGGTTGCGAATGTGGGCGGCGCTGGCCCAACCTCGGCGCGGACTGTGCAGGCGTCGTTCGGACCCCCTGCTCCTCTAGGTCTTGGATATCACCAGCATCGCCCGTCGCCCGTCGTTTACCCGTTCCATCCCCGTTTTTCTATCTGTGAACGGCTACTGTTAACATTGTTAGCTTACCCCGCCCTGCATCGACCCACCCCGCCCCACATCGCCCCACCTACCACGCCTTACCCACTGGAAGATTGGCGCGGATGTGGCGTTTTGCATGCACCCTTGATGGTGTGGTCTAGCGATCGCCGCCCTCCAGCCCATCGTATACTCGAGCACCCGTTCCATACTCGCTTTCGTCTGACGCCCCTGTCGACGTGGATTCCCACGTTCGTAGAGAAAGAGAAAGCAGGCTGGGGGGCGGTGGAAGCGAGCACTGTAAAGCATTTCGGACGACGCCGACGTGAATACGGCTTGTCCGCGATTGATGGCGCTCGTCCAAACAGTGCCAAGCAGCCGCCCGTCTTTCTTTTCTGCCGGTCACCGATGCTAGCGTCTTCGGCTGCGTCCAGCTTTCTGTACATCGACATCCGCGATGATGTTGAACTCTCCCTGCGCTTCGATCTCGGACTCTCTGAGAAACCCACCCGCCCAGCCAGCATACAGCATCGCCGAGCTGGACTCAATGAGGCTGCCGCACTAGGAGCTCTCTCCCGCATCCTGCTTCGATGTGAATCTCATGACGAATACATCCGCCTCAAATCCTCGAGCTAATATCAAAACGTAACGGTGCGACGAATCGTCATTTGATGGTGAATGAAAACGTGCGGCTTTTGCAACTTGCAGATGGAGACAACTTCGATTCCGGAACGTACGTGTTGGTGAGCTTCTACTCCCTTTTCGCTCATGGGACCTACACGTTGCACATATGCGCTCTTCAGTCCTCATGTACCAAAGAACTCCACACCCCACTCCGTTCGGCACGAGGACTCGTGCTCTTCAGCCTTCTCGCCACCTATTCACGAACTCGCTCCATCTCCTCTCCCATTGTCGAACTGTGCTCCTATTCTATCGCGTTGACCCTTGTGGGCTTAGAACATGCCGCGGCTGTGAGCTAGGACCTGCGAAGCACGGGTGCGAGCCAACTTGACGGCTGTCGAACGAAAGCAGATGGTCAGGTCAAGGGATTCGAGTGGGGGGCTGATTACTATTAGGTGAACATATGCGAGCTTCTGCCTCCTTAAAGTTCTTTCGACCGTCCTTGGTTCCACATCGATTGCACTGCGAAGGGTGCTCTTGCTGTTTTCGTGCTTATGAACACCAGAAAACTAGGAAAAGCTCTGAGAGACCTTGGTTCATATCATGGTAGTGTCAGCATCAGACTAACATGCGGAGAAAGGGAGAAAGGACTGAATTTTTTTTTACTGCTACAGAGGTATGAATATATGACCGTTGTGCAACTCTGAGTCCTCGAATCGTGTCGCTGACGATCTACTCGTCAAAATAACACAACGTAAAATTTTACATCTCTGCAATGGTACGCCGTCAAGAGGATAAATTGCATAGAGACATCCTGCATCAATCCCTCCAAATTCCACCGCCTGGTCTCTGCTTCGTCAATGTTTGTAATTTAATTGGGGCCTCGATGCAAGGCGGTCAGCATCTCAAGTCGTCATTCAAATTCGAGAAAAATCGCTCACGACATGCCGTCATACAGGCCTGGAACGAATTGAGGCATGCCTGAAGTTTTGAGTTATCCTCTCCAGCCTCCTGAGTGCACGTCAAGCCCGAAGCTAAGCAGTCTTAGAGGTAAAAAGTGTTACATAGAGGCGGCTTTCAGTCAGCATGTTACATACCGGTGTAGCACTCGGCAGGATCCGAAGCTGGTAGCGCGGAGACGAGAGTGGCCAGGGCGGTCAGCCCAAGCACGACAGTGGTGAAGAAACGCATAGCGAAGTTGTTGTGATCCAGTAGAGAAGTGGGTTCAGTGACCTGGTAGATTAGACGAGGTGCACCTTGGTGGCTTTTATATGGGGTCAAATGGAAATAAAAATAAATCAGGGTCCATACGTAGGAATCGCGTATCCGCATTGAGTTCCTCGGCGGTCCAATCTGAGTGAAATTCGTGGCTTCGTGAGCAGCTTTTTACACTAAAATTAAGCAAAACCCGACGGGATTTAAAGAGGGTTGAAGAAGGACTGTCAAAGAAGAGAAGGCACAAAATTGAAAAGGTTCGAGTTCGACTTAAGCCTGGACATGATGTAGGCAGACCGTCAACGGAAGAACGCTGAACGTACACCCTGGTTAGTTCGTATACGGACGTGCACTGAGAGAAGAGTTGAAATTCGAGGCATAAAACGGTAATGTGGGTTTGTATGCATTGAGTTTATCGTCCCTCCGATGAATGAAATCCGTGGCTTTGTGAGTACTGTGTTATCATTAAATTCGAGCAGAACCCAACGGAATGTAAACAGAGCCGAAGAAGTTAAAGAAGGATGGTCAAAGAAGAGAAGAATAAAGGGATCGAGCTCGACTCGAACCGTGGACATAATGCAGCCGGATCGCCAGCCTCAAAACGACGAATTATCATGCTTGTAACGTCCTATACATTCACTGCAAACATAAATGGGGATACGTTGAAATTTCGGGTATAAGTAAAGCTGAAATGTGGTGAATTCGACGCGCGAGTTAGCTGAAAAAATAACTCCTAGAAATTTGCTCGAGGTAATTAGAATTCTTAGTCAGTTTGGACACGTTTCTCTTCCACCAGAAATACGAGAAGAATCTTTTTTGAAGGATTCGCTTCCGATGCAAGGAGGTGTGGCACCACTCTAATCTTAACTTTTCCTTGGTTGACCTTTAAACCAAGTCAGCTTCGGCCGTAATTGTTTATTACGTCGATTGTACAGCACAGGGCCCAAATAAAGAGTTGGATACGATAAGAGGTGGGAATAAATGTGCTGAAAGAAATCGCTTAAACCCCTTCGTAGAACCGCGGAAGAAGAATGAACTTCTTACTCGAGTATTCAAACTTAAGTAAACGATTTGGAAATTAGCTACCAGACGGTCAAGGCAACGTTTCACGGTAAGAATTTCATTCTACTTCGCTTCTATTTTGGCTCCCTGTTGTGCACCGCGACGAGTGTCCTTCAAAAAAGCACCAATTTGACCAAAGGGTAATCGTTCGACCAATTTTTGACCAAAATCAAATCCTATAATTCGATAAACTTCTGCAGGACCACGTTGCAAATTTTCCTGGTTCGACATTAGATTTCCTGGCTCAGGATCAGGCGCAGAAATGAGTGTTGAGGAAAGGATTGGAGTACGGACGTTGTCGGGGAAAAGCCAAGGAAAAGCGCCGAAAAATGCCAGCACTGACTACTAAGCTAGACTAAGTATGTAGTAGTAGTAGTACTAGTAGTAGTATAACCGGCATGGTCCAAGCTGATCACGTTGCTACATCATCGTTTTCGCAGGCTTGATGAGTACACTCGTCATCGACAACCAAAACGATTTGCAAATATGTCAACGTTGGACCCAGAGCTTTGGCCCATCTCGAGTCGGTAGCATCTTAAAATCCCTCACCAACATGCCTTTAAACGTTGTTCAACTCTCATTCCCTTTGTAGGTTGCGCTGGTAATAGGGAATGACTTTGTCAACGAAGGATAGAACGTGTCTTGAAGCGAGGAGTGGAGCAGAAGTTTAGTTTCGAATCTGACAACATGTGGGTACGTTGCGTTTTCTTTGTTGTAGTGATGTCCCTTCACTGAGCCATTCACAGATGATCCATGTATTAGGGTCATTATCTTCAAATAAGCACGCGAATCGTGGATTTTCGCATCCAGAGTTGCAAGGTTCTCGCGTGTGTCATGCGTCTATGTCGGGACAATAACCTGTCGACGCATGTCATACGACTCCACATGTGGGGTTCGTAGTCTTTGGACGTTGCCTCGAGTGTACTCACCTCCATTCCCTCGAATCATACTCCAGTTCCTGGACCTACTCTCGCTCGCGCTTACACAAACTTTCTTCCTACTTGCCGTCGTGAAACCCCCGAGTCGCTGGACGTACAAGACCTCGAACCACCGTTCCCCCCCCTTCGGACTTATGACCATGTCTCAATCAACTGTCGCCAAGCACTGATGGGACGGGGATTACGATGCCAACAGACTCCTTATAAGGTCTCAATGTCGTTTCCACAGTCTAGCAATTATCTGACGTGGCACTAGGTAGTAGCGAGAACTCTGTTTCTGACCACATTCTTCTCGTTAGTGCGCCTCCGAAGGTCCATAGGAAAATACTCGTGAAGGAGCTTCTGTAGGCGGCATGCTGTAAGACACCAGTATCTTCCTAGGCATCGCTGATTTCGTCAAGCAGACCCCTAACGACGGACGATTTCTTGTTCAATGCACTCTCGGCGGGCGACTTGTACCGTTACTCCAGGACATGTAAAGAAGCGCACTACGCAGTATCATCTTACTTTCGTCGTAAAAAGAACTTCGATCTTCACAAAGTTCTAGAACACTACTTCCCGCCTATAGAAGTTTTCACGTTTCGTACGTTGCAAGCCACAACTGGGATGATCATATCGGGGTCGACGGCTTTACAGTTCCTGGACCGTTCGGAATACCCAGAGTCCGACCTCGATTTGTACGTGGACCATCGTTATCGCAGGCCAATCGCCTGGTGGCTCAAGGACATCGGGTATACTCTACTTCAACCTGCCAATCATCCAAGCTCGCCATTACGCTTCCAGCAAATTGTCGATTTGGTCCCCGACTATCGAACATTCGATTTTTCAGATGGTAGTACGCATCGTGCTGACCGGAAAGGTTACTTCGGTGCCGCGACGGTCCTGAACTTCGAAAAGAATTTGCCGTACCGTAAGATCCAACTAATTACGTGCTATCACACACCGCTCGAGATGGTCTTGAACTTCCATTCAAGTGAGATTTGATCCCCTTCTTGGCTCCGTTTTCTTATCTTGCTGCGGTAGCGTGTGTTATGAACGTAATAACTCACGAAAAGGCCTACTCACTTTATCCCCGGGCTACCTTCGACCAACGACGCACACTTAGCTATATACCACCCGCTACAGAAGAAAATGGCGCTGTCGCACGCAAAGTCGCTCAGCAGAAGTACGCGTCCAGGGGCTGGGAAATTGTTGGCCAGATCACCGACCATGAGGTCAGTGACCCCAAAACTGCGTTCGCGCCTGGAGAGCGCCATCTAGGAGATTCGAAATGTTGGACGCTTCCTATCTTGCCGAAGCTAGATCTCCCCAAGAGTACAATCGAGGCAAATTCATGGGCTCTGCGGTACAAGGATGACTTGGAGCCGTTGATGACTTTCGCGGTTTACCGCTCTTGGAATCTTCGCTTCATCTATCTCATCGCTGACGAGCGCCAGGATAAATATGTATTCAAAATCAAATTGAAGGACAGGAACGCGGACGAAAGGTTTGATTTATATCTGGCTTCTTGCTTGTAAATTGATCATTTTTGCGTTTCAGGGACAAAGACGCGTATTTCAGTTCCATGATCACAGAATACAGAAAGAAGAATGACTTGGGAGCTGTAATACCTACATAGTGTACTTCCTCTCTATTTACCTTCCCCTTCTCCGTCCTTGTGATCATGCAGATCCCAGCGCACATTAAAATTAACACGACTATTGAATCAGTTCTCATAGGAGCCTCACAACCTTTTCGTCAAGGCCCCAGTCAACGTCTCTAAAGGTGATCACATTTTTTATGATTGGTGCGGCCGGTAGTTTCTTGAGCATAATGCATATCTACTTCCACCAACATGAGTCCTTGACCGTCGGACACGGTCGGAGACTTCAAGCTGCCTCAACGGACGTTTCGGTTCTCAAATGCCGTCTAAACATGCGAACCCCATTAGTCGAATCGGAGTCCCCACCTACTTCCATGGGATGACCGTTGGCCAACTACGACCAGCTGCGTACCTGCACGCAGTCCCGTTGCCTCACACTGACTCAAGCTGCCAAACCGTCCACTGCTGAAAATGTGTTTAGCTCAGCCCGGACCACTCGTAATGAACATTTTCATGTCCGTACTGAAACGCTCAGTCATCATACGCCTCTAAATTTTGGCCTATTTTCAGGCTTCAGCGGAACAAATATCGTCAGAGTTCCTTCCGCACAGAGCGCCGGCCGCAAACCAAGTTGGAAATTCGGAACGCGCCGACCGTAATAACTTATTTCAACGGTTCTCCATCCGCTGGTGGTTCAAATTTGAGTATTCAAACTCCCGAGTGAGAAGATGCTTATTCAGTTACGCATTAAGTTACAAACGTGGGTCGACTCATATCCTAAAAGAGTACAGGAATAAATACGAACAATGGCAACAGGGGCAGCTACAGACGGGCTTATCAAGCGGCACCAAGGAAGGACTGACGGCAGCAGCAGTATCGGCGCATTTTATTGGCGTAAATGTAGTAGCCATTGAAGTGGCAGCGAAAAAGGCTACGGCGAAGACAGCAGCAGTGAAGCGCATTTATAATTCAAATTTCAGAAGGTCGAGGGCGTTTTGTTATAGTGAGGTTGTGTCTGAAGCGAATGAGGATTATTGGCGTTTTCAACGCCTTTTTTATCGCGACACGAAAATTCAAAAAAAAAAAATCGGAGAAAAAAGAGCGATTCAAAAAATAAGGAAGCTTGCGGGAAATTTAACTCAGAGGAGAGGGTAGCGAAGAGTTGAACAAAAATAGATCATGGTCGTCAATACCTTTGGCGCTGGCAGGCGCTGCTGAAAGGTTGTCGGTTGTCGGCGTTACATGGACCAGAGGTCGACGTACATCCATCCGCAAAGAATCGCTTATATGATGGATAATGATGGATCGGCGACTGCCAGTTTCAAGCCCGCGCCCAGCCACGTTAGACGACTAAAAATAAACGCATGGAGAGTGTAATTTGGAATGAAACTGTAAGTTATTATTATCTGGGCTATTTTGAGCGACTACCTATCAGTCATTCGTACCAAATATAAGACTTGATCATTGAGGCCTGAGTTTGTAGCAGTGGTCCGTACTCGAGGCCACAAACCCAGAAAGAGAAGATGGTTACTAAGCTGTGCAGCTATTCGTCTAGTACATCCGGAAAGATAATATGCAGCAAAGAATCATCGCAACGACGAACGACAGCCTCGTATATCGCTTTTTTGGGTTAGATATAGTGTTCGGCATATTCCACTTCGAGATGAGCAGACGAGTAGCCCGTATAGCTTATTCCAATCACTTAAGTTTGGCTGTTGTCTGATTTGTGTAACCCTGCCACCTGAGTTCCTCGACGAGCGCTTATTTTAAGTCAACTAACTTAATCGGAGCTGCTTCCAAATTGTGTCCTCAACTTCAACGAAATGCGGTACTGATCGCTCTCATGCATAAATCAAGCACTTGAATGAAATCCAAGTATGCCAAACCGCTGTTGACTAGGTGCAGTCAAAACATAGGTTAAGCGTCCCTCTCTTAGGTTCACGGTTCCGTACATTTTCGCCGAAGAAGTTCTCCAATAGGGTTAACCCATTTTGTAAGCTGGAAATCAGGATGTCCCAGAAAAATGTCGCCGTTTATAATTCGTTCCGGTGCCTTGCGGACTATGTATTGGCGACGGTGCTTCATTTTCACCGATTGTTCATTGCCACGCTGTTTGAAAATTGACGGCTTCACTAATGGTCATTCTGATTCTCGGTACGGTACTACGAATAAGGTTGACTCATGCGTAAGCAATTATGTAGACATTCTACATAGCTACAAAGTGGCGATACATATCAGGGACTAATATCATTTGAAATCAGTCAAAATGTGCCTTGCCCTTATTATTACTCGAGTAGTAGTTCGCGGTCGCAGAAAAGGAGAACGATCTTGGTGATCAGCGCCATCGGATAAAGAACGAAGACAAAAGCCAGAAATCTCCGTCATAGATTTAAAAGTTAGAATCCCTGAAAGGGTATTCTGAACCGGGTTTCGGGAACCACACAATGTTTGATAAGATAACATGCCATCATTCCGCTAGCTACTCGCAAATATCGTTCCTCCGTCACTAAATGTGACTCATATTTGCTCCGTCGGACACCCCCTGGGTTTGATAAGGGACCGAAACTTTAATCAAAATCCTGAGCCTTCCTCCCGTTGAGCCCGGAAGGAACGCAGACTTCCCCCGACCGGTGTGGAGACTGTGGCCGTCTATTTTTTCCTGCACCCTTACATGGTCTAGCCCTGGGTCCCTGCATCTTAATGTGACGACTTAAAACACGTCGTTCTAACATATCTGCTTTCCCTTCCTGTCCCCCACACCCCAACCCGCTCTCATTCTCTATCTTGCTCCCTCAGACAATCTCTATTCAGTGTCATCATGACAATTATCCAGGACGTTATTTCTCTCGAGTTATTGGCCGCCGGTATCCAGGGCAAAATCGTACGCCGCATCGATGAGGTCTACCACGACAGCGTATATCAATATGCGTGGAGTTCGTACAAGGACGAGATCGTACATCCCAACGCCATAGTCTACCCCGCAGGCGATGAGGATGTTATCAAGGTCATCAATTTCGCGAAAAGCCATAACATCGGTGTCGCGATACGCACTGGAGGTCATCACTACACCGGCGCGTCGTCGGCCACTGGCGCGAACCTCCAGCTCGACCTAAACGACACCTACACGGATTTTTCTATCGACCCCAAAGATCCCACCATCGTCACTGTCGGCATCAGCACCACACTCATCAAGTTCATGGACAAGCTCAAGGCAGCTGGGCTGTTTGTCCCCGCAGGTCAATGCAGCTACGTCCACCTCGGGGGCCATGTTCAGACTGGCGGATACGGTCACCTTATCCGTAGCTTTGGGATTTTCTCCGATCACGTCCAGGCTGTCCGCGTCATCACCGCAGACGGGCAGGTGCGGTGGCTCGAACGCGGCGTTCCCAGCGACAAGGAGCTCTTCTACGCCCTTTTGGGCGGCAGTCCCGGGAACTTCGGGGTTATCACCGACCTTCGGTTGAAGGCGCACAGGGATGTCGACCACCCCAAATCGCGCGGTATGTTCGGCAAAGTTGTCTACACGCCCGAGCGGTTCAAGGCGCTAGCAGAGATCATGGTCGCGGAGGATAAAACCGAAGATACACCGGCTGATTTCGACTTCAGTCTCGCTGTGATCAGCGCGCGTCCGGTGGAGGGAAAGATTCTCCCCATCATCGTGGTCTTCGTTCAGTGGGCGAATTTACAAGGCGCGGGCCAGGAGTACGACCCCTCATTCTTCAAGAAAATTCACGACGTCATTGGCGGTTCCTTGGAACCGCACGAGGGTCTTGGGCTCAACGACGAGGAGGCCCCCATGTCCACGCTCTGCTCGTTCTGGGTATTCCCCATCTCCCGGGAGTTCCAGCTACCGTATATCAAACGCACTTACATTACCGAATCAAAGACCCTCGAGAAGGACGGTTGGGCGAAATGGGTTACCGGCCGTTTGGACAAACTCGTATTCCACCCACTCGACCATCAATACCTTTCAGCGCAGTTCTCGTATCTCGGAGGCAAACAGTCGCGGTTCCGTATCCAGGATCCAAACAACGAGACGTCGTTCAGCTGGCGTCGCGATTCGACGTTCGTGTGCACGATGGATGTCTTTTATGACGAAACGAAGGGCTCGAAAGTGAAGAAGGAGGCGCAGGAGTGGATAGACACGAACGACAAGGAAGGAGTGGGCAAGAAAGGGAAGTACTCCAAACAAGAACGTCGCCTCCTGTGGGGTTCTCAAGATACTGACCTTCCAGCCGCACGCGCGCATTACTACGATTCCGAGGAGAAGTACCAGGCGCTGGTTGCGACCAAGAAGAAAGTCGACCCAGACCTCGTTTTCACGGCAAATAAGTTCTCTGTCGGCGACTATCGTTCGCTTTTGCAAAACATAGGCAACCCGCTTTGAGTAAGCAGAGCAGGTTTAATACGAATGACGACGAACTCCAATCCCGTAATTGATGAAATGTAACTTGTACAATGAAAGATCAGTTTTTCGCTTCGTTAATTGTACTGCATGTCAATAAGAAGCGTTGTCTGTCTATCACATTATGTACTGGTTCAGAGTACTGTCTGTTGGAATTGGTGACGGCGCGTATTGCGGCTACTAGCTAGCTTGGCTTTCATTCCTCCCGCTCGATTTCCTCCCAAGTAAATATTCCACCGGCAACTTAATTTGTAGCTACGTATATAGACTCATTATAGAGTCGCTACAATCTTATAAACACTTCACTCGTTTGCCACGAGATTACCTGCAATTGCTTTTGTCCCCCGCTCGCTTGATTTCAACAGCATTCGAGATGACTTGTGTCTCGAACATAGTTCTCCACTTAGTCAAACACCAGAACTCACACTGAAGGGGCGTTACTTGATTGAAACAATTGAAGGGTGAAGATTAATTAGCCAGCTACTAGAAAGTGCTGATGCGATAATCGACGATCTAGGATGTGGTACGAGTCCGTTAACTGTCCATAATTCCCAAAAAAAATCCCTGGGTGTTAATTACTGCACAACGTACAGAAAAGTTCAAGTTAATGAGATCGTAGAAGTCCATGACAGAGTTCCATGTCCACTACCGTCCAGTGCTACAGTAAGGACCGTTATCCGGAGACAGAACGAATGGGTTCAGCCTAAAGAGTAAACGAGACGGAAGATAAAAGCAGAACCAATGCGCCGAAACCGAAAGAAATGCGCAGAATTTCTGCGTTACTGGTTTTAGTCGCCCCAGCAGCACCCGTTTTTGAAGAGGAAGAAGCAGCGCCAGTAGCGGGGGCGCTGGGGGCGGAGGACGTGCGCGTGTTGACCGCTGGAGGCGTCGAGCTGAACGAGATGGTCGACGCGCCAGGAATGGGCACCTGAGTACCTCCACCGTAGATGTCGGTGCTCTGGAACTGGCTGCAGGAGGAGCTTAGCGGGACATCGGGGGGACCTTGGCCAGGAGGGTTCTGGGAATTGCCAGCGCAGGACTCGAAGACGCCGTCTTTGGCGTTCGAGGGTGCGTTGAAACCGCAGCCTTGGGTGTCATAGATGTGCTGGCATAAGGCGGGCCCGTTCGGCTTGCTGGGGTCGCAAGCTTTGAAACAGAAGTAGTTTCCGCCGTTAAAGCTAAACGGGATACATTGAGAAACACGCGCGATGAAGACGGACAAAATGGAAGCTACTGACTTGTGCCATTCGGACGCTTGGGTATAAGTTCCCGTCCAGGCGTTGGTGTAGACCAAACCACCCATCGGGTTTCCGCGCTGGTGATTATTAACAAATAAGAAGCGCCAAACCAAAGAAGTGTACGCACGAGGTCAGCACCATGTGGGTCCATCTCGCCTCCCTCGTCTCCAGCAACCATGTCAATGAGAGTCTGGTTCATGAAACCGACTACTTGGATGTAGTCGGGCGTCAGGGTGAGCTGCACTCCCGTTAGCGTCCCAGGCGGCATCACGCGTGTTCCATGACCGCCCCTAGAACACCAGGCGATCATCTCTCCTTCGATCTCCCCGACTGTCTGACCGGGCTTTGGTGGTGCCCAGATGCAGAAATCTTCGTACGATTTGTTAGAAATCTACGATCAACAAGGATTGGAGCCTACCGTCGAGGGAATTGATGTAAGCAGTTTGACACAGGGATGTCGGACCTTCCGTCGTCGAATTGCAGATGTTGTACCCCAACTGTTCGCCTCGTGCAAGGCCAACATCGGTGTCAACTTTGTAAGGCTATATAAAATGACAAACGAGAGTTGAAAGATGGAGGGAAAAATGAAGAAAAAGCACGTACAATTTCATTCCAAGCAAAATGTTTGTCGACCAGTGGGGTGAACGCCCGGATCATGGGCAGCGAAAGGGTCAACAGTAAACCTCGTGAGTACATCGTGATCGTCAAAAAAGAGCCTCAAAGGAAGTCAACCGGGAGCGGGAAGGAAGAGGGATGGTCCCAGAGGACACGGAGGAGGAGAGGGATGAGGGAAGGAAGAAAAGGTCACATTCGACCGTTGGTTCAAATAACCGACAAAGTCCGGTTCCGGTGTCACGTTAAGGGTCCATTTCCCCACTTGGTCGCCGCCAAGCACTGGATTGAGAGACAAATTTGTGCCACCTGATGGGCGCTTCCGCCCTGATGCTGGAACTCGTTCGCTCACACTGAGCATTGTTTGCATGTACAGTGGAATAATGAGGTAGAGATAGTCGAGAACTGGGGTTGTGTGAAGCAGTGAACCTGGAGTTACACCTTGCACTGTAGCTCCGAAATTTGAACTGATATGAATATTCGTTCTAACGATCTGATAGTATCGGATAATGGTATTTATAGAACATCATCTCCGCTGTCAACTCATGTTGTGGGTTAAAAATACGCGCCGTCGTACAGTACATAATTCGAACACCAGTTCACAGCGTGTAGATCAGTTAGAACTGAGCAATCACGAGTACCTGTTTGCAAGCCCGGGAACACGTTGTTTCCTCCTGTAAAATGGAAAAGTTCTCAGAGGTTTTTGTACTTTTTTTCTAATCGAAAACGTCGGAAATTGTCTGATCATCAGGGTACATGTTAATTTAGTACGCCCGGCTCTTGCCGAGCTTGCCAAGACGAACGAAATGCCCCTCGTTCCATACAGATGTTCGGTTAAACTAGTCTCAGGTCAGAACTTAGAAGGCTGCCTCAAAAGATCAGTCACCTCGCTTTGGAGGGCGAATCGCCGGCGTCAAATACTTGCCACAAAGCCGTTGAACTGTTCGCTTATTCTGAAAATTATACACCTGGGCAAGAAGAACGAATGCTATTGCAGTTAAATAGGTATAGATAATTACGCATACACGATATCTACTTCCCCGTTAGTAGCACCATTCTTCACCACAGAGAGCTGGAAGCCGTCCGTAGTGTCACTGACACTTGTCCAGTTAAGCGCTGGATGCTTTCCGTCTTGGGTAATGATATTGATTGCCGTCATTGCCGTTTTCCCAGTAGGTAAGTCTGAGGTTCGAGTCACAGAGTAGATCTCCAGTGCCTCGTAGGCGTAGTTGAATACCTCAGTCGAAGAGATGGACAAGGAAGTACTAGGAACTCCGGTGAAAATAGAATTCCAGTTGTATGTGACCGTCGAGTTGGAACTGGTGGTGCTTTTGAGGGTCATAACGCCGCTGAGGACCTGTCCTGATCTAACCTGGGCAGGAGCGGTGAAGTAGATGTTCGAGTTGATGAGAAACCAGGAGGCGACGGCCCAATACTTTCCCCCGCCTGCAGGCGACGATCCGAATTGAAGGACTGGTTGGAAGATACCGTCGAAGGAATTTGGGATGAGGGCATTGAAGATGTATAGAAGTTGACCCTCCTTTTTAGCCGGGGCGGGAGGAACGGTCCACGACGTAGAGAAAGAAGAGATGGGGCTGGTGCCGTTGTTCTTCCAATAGGAGTAAGCAACATAACCCGAGCTGATCGCTCGTGGAGCGAGGCTCGTGAGTGTGGGTTGTTTACTGACGACTTTAGTGACTGGAGCGCTATGTAGAACGGTGCCGTCCGAGGAAAGAATTTGAACCTGGCTCTCGCTTTGGTGTACCCGAGCACCGTCTGGGACGAGGTGCATGTTCGCTTTCGGAAAAGGGCCCGCTGGCGTCATAACAAGCTCGCTCGATGGGTCTGTCACCGTCGCGGCTTTCTGGTCAACATCACCGACGTGAGATACAAAAAATAAATAAATGCAGAGACATACAAGTAGAGCGGGTGGTGCCGCTACGACACCTCCCACAAGGCACACGCCGACGAAGAGTATTCGAGATAACATTTTCTATTCTTTGTGCTTTGTTAGCGCCAACGTCGGCTGCAGAACTAGGTCTGAAATATTTACTGTGAGCTCTGTCAGAACGATTTTTGCGTAGGAACAGGGGTCAGATTGTTAGTTCACGAGTTTCCTTGAACACCTGGCACTCTTTATAGCACATTCCGGTCAATTTAAGTCCGAGGGTAAACTGTAGAAAATCCTTCAGCTGTCGCGACTGTCAACCGCTATGTAAGCTAGGGAAGCAGTCGTCCATATGCACCATCTGGCCGTCCACTTCGTCTGAACTCATGACGGTCAATCGAACGGTTCTTGATTTGCCCAACTATTGACGGCCAATCTATCCATATTTTTACGACTCCCGTAGCTGACACAACGCACCTGCAACGTTGTATAATTATAAGCTGCACCAAAATATATAAATTGGCTCAGAATTCCGTGATGCAGGTCCTGTGTCCAACACGGATGAGCTGTAAATCCTTTCAGTTACTTAATAATCAGAAAAGATTATTTTGATTCCCACAAAATCTAAATCACTGAGTTCATAATCAGAGTAAAGGCTCTCCTGGTTGGCTGCACCCAAGATTCCGAGTAGAGTTGGGTACCGTGAATACATTTAATCCTTGAAACTAGAAAGACGAATGGCGGGAAACGTCAGAATTAATCGTAAGGACTCGGGTTACTACTCGTTCGTGCCGAATGCCAAGTAATAAATAACGGCATTTCCCCTCACACATCAAGGAGACAATGTGTGAGATCTTCGTGTAAAAATATCTTCAGAGAGAAGCTGGGACCGTTCAGAATTAAGAAGCTAGGTCCCTCAGAGAACAAATGTCAAGCTGCGGTAGCGCACTGAACCATGTGACCATGAGGTGCAAAAAGCTCTCAGAAAATGGCTCGACGATGTTTACCTTCATTGGATTTTTCTGTTTTTTTCGAAGGTTTAACAAACGTAAAGTACGCTTGTTTCCTACCCATAACTGATACGATTCCTCTTACGTGCGCGTTGATAGGGCGTTATGGCCGCTTTGAACGCCTTTACATTACGAGCGCCTTATGAGGTTGGTGGGTCAAAAAATCTCCATCTAAATCGATTATGACAGGACCAGCGGATCGTCGGAACGGACGTTCCTGTGGATATTGGGCCCCATGTCGGTGCGCCATGTGTTTCTGTTTCCTTCAGTTGTCAGCTTTGGACAGAACGTAGAGCGATATCTCAGAACTCGGAATTGCGGTCAAAGGATCTCGTCCATAAATCCGTCAATCTCCAACCAACCAAATTTCGTTTTTTACGATTCACAGCTGTTCTGAATTGTAATCGACTGTTAGAACTCATGCATTCCGATCCCTCCGAAAGAAATTGAGGCAATTAGCAACGAACTCGACTTGAATTTCTTCCTACACACCTCTTCCGCAATACGATTGAAGATAATTATTGGCTCTTAGTTATTAATTGACTGGGCCCCATATTGTAAGAATGTAAAGTGACGATCAGGTCTCTCAATCTAATTTACGTGGATCTGGTACATTATTAGCTGGGTAGGATAGACTGCTATAGAACTTCAAGTACATCGACTGAATCGCTTCCTGACCTATCAATCTATGCACATCACTTCTCATGATATTTTTAGCTATATATTATGTAGGTAGGCGCGTTATGTCGGGGTCTGTCGTCCTGGACGAAGGCGCAATGCGACACGTGCCTTTCCCCAGCGCGTTTCGCGTGGTGCAGAGTTCGGCAGCGCTCCGGGCTCTTCCATGTAGATATCTAGCTCCGAGCAATAAGTTTTGGGTGGTTTATCTATTCACCCTATCACATTGCGAACTCTTGTCGTTAGGCTTTTTCTCAAACCAGTTTTTAATCCGACTTCGTGACTAGGTCTGTGTATCTGGGTTCAAGTCATAAGCACGAAAGCATATGCAATGAGAAGCGTGACAAATGGTCGCTCACTCCTAGGTGCATGAGGTGTGCATCGTCAGAACTTCCGGAAACAGGACATATAGCTATTCTTACCGTGTTCGCTTCAAGTTGGGCATCGAGGATTTCTTCGGCTGCGTAAGTGGAGAGCTTGGCCCCGACAATATTCCATTGACACTTGGGTGCCTTGACGGAACAGACATAGATACTTCTTCGAGTAATTTAGTGAATCATAGCTTTCTCAGTTCGTGGTTCTGGGTGGAATGAGCAAGGCAAGATTTATTAAGTAACACATTACTCGCCAGAGCAAGCTCCGAATGTGTGACAGGTAATTCGGATTGCGTTCTGGGAATGTCGAAGAAGGCCAAGTCCACGAAGTCGAATGAATTAAAGTAAACCCGAGCATTTAAAGAGTAACTCGATGCTCGCTTCTTTCACTGGCTTAGAACGTCGATGTTGGATCCTCGGTGTTGGCTCCTCGGCATAACCAGAATTCTATTCGTCTCCAGTAAGCCCGTTTGTAGGTTTCTAGAGAGCAATTCGTGGGACGCCGAGTGTAATTTGAACGATAACATACTTGAGAATTCGTATAAGCCAAATCTCTGGGGTCGTTCATCACTTGAGCAGGCTAATGGTTCACGAGTAGAAAATAACGCCGAGAACGGACACATTGGAAAGAGCGAGCATGGACCATGACTGATATCGATGTGCAGGACCAATTGAAATTAGTAAAAAACATCTTTAGAAACATAGAAGAAGGGAAGTACGATTCATAAATACTTTAAAGACAGAGACGTAGCAGTACTGTGCCTTTTGAGGAGACAAGTTAGGTGCGTACAGTTATGGCGACAGCGACTTGGATGAAAAAAGATGAAAGGGTATTGGTGACAAGAGAGGAAATAACGACCATGGAACGTGAAGCAGAATGAGAGAAGTAAGCATCGAGACGGTGACAAATTAAGGGGGCGAAAACAGAAGGCGAGATGACGACTGCAGTGAACATGCTGAAAGACTAAGGAGATCGTAATCCCGTAACTATAAAGAGCCGCCACACTTGAGATCATATACCACAAAAAGTTGCCATTCAGCGCATCGCAGTCAATGTCGCGTCGCTTTGAGTCTGTCGGGATTTCAGGTGCTGCAACAGAAGTAAGCTGTGAGAGAAGCAGGGATCCAAGGGACGACCATAGACATTTTCGATGGTAAGATCACGCATAAGAACTCGCGGAGCCTAGTGTTTGATTCGTGGTGAGGGAGATCGAGAGCGACTTGCTCATGAGAACGAGAGTTACATAATCCATTATCACGTGCAGTGATCAACAACAGACGCGTCGCGCGAACTGTCTGAGATAATTTCTGTCACAAGTCAAGAATGATCAACGAACGTTTTGCTGGCTGTCACTTCACCAACTGCCTTTCTTCCTCTTACCACCACCATCCATCCTTCCCCACCTCTTTTTTCCTCCCTTTACTCCTCGCTATTTTTCCTGCGCAATGGCTAAGACAGCAACTGGTGCGTTTTCCCTTCCTTGATCGTTCGTGTGCTCGTGCTGATCTCGAGGCTGATAGTGACTAAGACGAAAACCGCGACCAAGGTCGCCAACACCAAGACGCGGACCAAGAAGGACGGTAGGTGTCGTTTTTATCCTTCGCTTTTCGTGTTTTCGTGGCTATATGCGCGTTATTGCCGTCTGCAAGCCTCTCCCCTACCTTGATCCTCCCTTTCCTCGATGTTTACTTCGACGCTGACGATCGCTTCCCTTTCTAGTTGCAGGCGACGCCGCTGACAAACCCAAGCGCGAGCCCACCGCATACCAGATCTTCTGCAAAGAGCATATGAAGAAATGGAACGATGAGAACCCCGGCCGCGCTAAGGAAGCCATGTCGCACGTACGTCCTCTCCTTCATCGACCCACCTTCCGCCCGATATTTTTAGTGAGTATATGCGCTGACATTGTGTCCTTTTTCTACTCTAGATTGCCGCTATGTGGAAGGACGCTCCCGAGAACCCGAACCGTGGCCAGGACGCCAAAGCTCGCAAGCCCAAAGCGCCAAAGGAGCCTAAAGAACCCAAAGCTGCGAAGGCACCGAAAGAGCCTAAGGCACCCAAGGCGAAGGCTGCACCTAAAGCGAAGAAGGCGAAGAAGGACGAAGAGGAGGAACCGGAGCCCAGCGAGGAGGCTGACGAGGACGACGACGAAGAGTGAATGCTCTCCTCGATGGCGCGAAGCTAGTATGATTGACGGGGACGTTGATTGACACGTACGTACGTCGTCTCGTCTCATCCCTCGCTTCCCTCCTCTTCCATTTGTTGGCTTGCTTCGCGTTTCATCAGCACATCGGACTAACCCCGGCCTTTTTGTTTTGTCTTCTAGGGAGATTTTCGTTGACTGGCGGCGGCGCTGACGCGGCCTTGGAACTCAACTTCTGGGACACTATTTATATCTTCGCCCTCTGTCAACGCTCTGCGTGCTTCGTTCATTTCTTTCCTCCCTACTTCCCTTGGCTGCATGGTTGTCTCTTGCTCATCCTCATATTGTCGACTCCTTGTGTATGCATAATTCCTCCTTCCCGTCGCACCTTTTATCCCCTTCTCCTTACTTTATCATTATTGCCTGCTATTTAGGCCTGCTCGTCATCCTTTCCGTCAACCCTCCCCCCTCCATTTCTCCTGTTCCTTCGTTCTGATGGTCGATTCGCTTTGACGTTTTGTTATTCTCCCTTTTCGAAGATGGGCCGTTGACGAACGTCGAGCTCGATACTCACTGATAAACCTTGCTCTGACTGACTTACTGTACTGCTTACCCCGCTTGGACCTGTTGTGTATAAACTGACTGTAGGATGTAGAAATAATCTATTGCTTTGCGATGCCTCCCGCTACCACTTTGAGGTTGCCTGACTTGATTTTCATTCAGGGCAATTTGAGTCGTTGATTAGGCGGGATTGGATTCATTAAAATCTGAGTGCATTCTTACCTGCGATTCGAGTTGTAGTACTGTAGTACTTCAGGTGTTCTTGATTCATTTCGAGATACAAACTTGCATTCCGTATCGCGTCCAAGACGATGTGGTTTGAAGTGGTCATTTCCGCGCGGCCCGGAAGTTCTTTCAGCTCGTTGCGGTTCCAACTCCGTCGTCAACTTCTTACATTTTCAACTCTTCCTCGTTCTTTCTTCATCTCCTAATCTCTGAATTCTCGACTTTCTCGCCGTTTGGAGGACGTTTGTCACATCCGAACTGCGAAGCGATTGGTTCTCTGAGCTTTCCGAAGTCCATTCCTCTGTTAGAGTCGGAGACAGATTCAAACATTTTCCTCGTCTTGGAACGTCCTTGGAGCCAATGTTCGGTAATGCTTGGCCCTTGTGAGTAGCCATCGATTCCTATGACTCCGTTTTGTGTAACTGAATCTCTCGTCGAAGGCAGCACCTGCTCTGTTAGAGAAATACCTCAGCTGCGTCGAGGATCGCTCCGTTGACCTTTTGGACCATGATACACGAAGTTGGGAAGGTTGGTTCGACTTAGGCTCGCTCGTGGAGTTGCACTGGAGTATGATTGGTTTCTCGAGGTCGATTCCCTGGATGAAGATGGCTAGCAACGCTGGTAGAGTTCGTTGTTCATTGTCGCCAAACTCGCAAGTGAATACGAGTACCTCGTCACCCCTCAAGCTCTCCTTTTCCCGACTGTTTTCTGTTACTCATCGACTCGGGATATCCTCTTCGAGGCCTGATATCTCAACGAACTTGCGTTCATATTCTACCTTCTCCTTCTGCATGTTGGGTCTTCCTTGTTTGGCCGTTCGTGGAGAAGTTCACCGCATAATCCGTCATTCAAGTTCAGATGAATTCTACCTGTAAATGGAACTACGTTTCGCACTCTGAAATAGTCCTTGCCAGCGGGAGTTGATGAAGACGACGTTCCGTACTTGATCAAGAATTCCTGGATTCGCGATCGTGGTTCGTTTGCCTCTTTTTGTTCTTTTCTTCCAAACTAGACCCACAGGCTGTTTACTGCAAGTCACTTGTCGCTTAGAGGTAAGACTTTCTCCTGCATATACTCCGAAGCGATTTATTCATAGATTGAAGTTCGAGGAACCTCAGGTACGATCCACACAGCGAAATTAGAAAAAAACGACCAACAAAATTCGTTTTGATTTTCAATTGAAATCGAAATAGCGTTGATTGCTTCTCCCGACTGTATATTTGGAACGAGGGCATGTGCCTGATCCCCCGCCATTGGAACATCACCTTTACCGATGAGTTACTTCTTGATTATCACACTTGTCAATTTTGGCAGATCGACTGTCTGGTCTGGGAGCCATTCATGCAACATCTAGTATCTGTATAAAAAACGTTCGAGGTTCTGACTCGTTGGTCCCCAGCTTGCCACGTCTATGCCTCTAATTATTTTTCTTCTGACCACAGTGGCGGTAGCCGTGTCTCTGTCGCCTTTCGCGGTATTATTTTTTATCGTGTATAATTTGGCTTCTAAACACACCATAATAACCTTTGCACTGCTAGCGATCCGCTCGAATTGACGCCTCAATTGAAACTCGACAAGCTGCGGATTCGAACGGGCCACCTCCAGGATGGACCTCTGTTGGCTGCCTTACGTATGCTAAACATAAAATTATTTCGCCCTGATTTTACATATCTACTGCAGTGACAATGGCGGTGCTCGAACGCTCAAGGCACAGACGTTTGTGAACACGACCACAATGACGCCTGCGTTATGCATCGAATTCTGCTCGGCCAACTTCGCGCCCAACGGTTATGGGTTTGCTGGGGTCGAATTTGGACAGGTAAATGCTTCTCATGTCGCGCTTGTCGTTGATGTTAATTGAGGCGACGTTTAAATAGGAATGCTGTCAGTCTCTCGATATTACTCTGACCTGATGATACTCATGCAAAGGATAATCGTGAATGCCTAGGGTGTGACGGTGTTATTCAATTAACAGCAGATCTGGCAGACCCCAGTGAATGTAATTTGCCATGCAACGGCGATTCTACACTCACTTGCGGAGGGAGCAGCCGTATCAGTATCTTTACTGACGGTACACCGTCCCCAAAGATTCCGTCTCTTGCGCTGGCGAGTCCATTTGGGCGCGATTCCTTGATAGATCTTTGGCAATATGTCGGATGTTATAGGTACGTCGTGGCGAAGTCTGGACAACTTGAGGAAATTGTACTCATGCCTGGCTAATATAATCTAGCGACAGCCCCTCTCCTAATCGCACGCTTACTAGCCTTGTTGGGGGATCCGATCTCAACCAATGCTCAGCTTTATGTACGCTTCATAGCCCACAAGGTACAGAGACGTTTGCAGGGATAGAGGCGGGAGGGGAATGCTGTGAGTTTTATTCCATAGTGGTCGATGTCCCCAATACAAATTGTCAAAACTAGGGTGCGGGACCTCCATAGCCAGCACAGCGCGGAAGCTCCCTGATATCGCTTGCGCTTCCATGGGCTGTGGCGGTGTCAACGACCAGGCTTGCGGCGGCGAGTTTATTATGGCGATATACCAGTCATCGCCCTTGATATCCTCGGTGCCTCCAGTCGGATTTGCTGGTTGCAGAAATCAAAGCCTATCCCAAGCGTTCAAACTAGACGTGGTATTTTTGGATAGTCCTGCTGAACGGTTCCCCATCACGATGATTGGCGTAGATAACGACGATCTCCCCCTCCAGTTTGGCGGCCCCACGACTACACCACAAGCGGGTATTCTCTCAGTGGGTCTTCATTTCTAATTTTTGTTGTGAAATATGTATGCCCGATTTCTTATTTTGATTCAGGTGTGTCCGACGTGCCCAAATCAAGTTTCTTTCCACTTCACTGCAACGGCTCTCCTTCCAATCATCGACAGTAACACCGCGATAAATAATTTATCCGTCATTCACCCAGGCGGAACAACAAATTTCGTGGAAATAGTGGACAACATTAAGGTCTTTGGTGAATTTTGCGTTACAGTAAGCTGTCCCATAAAGTGCACCTTGGTCAAAGCACTTATTATTAACCGTCGCATTCACAGAACAGCCTCTTATCTGCTGGTGTTCCTGCACTAACGACTGGCTTTGTTCGCCAACCTCCGATCACAGCCCCGCCAGGTGCAGTGACGGATCCAACGAGACCTTGGGCGCTTTGCTCCAACGGGACTGCTAACGGAAGGTTGGACGTCGTGTTTAAACAGCTTTTATTTCTCCCAACCTATAATCTTACAAATTGTCGTGACATCGAGCTTCAGATAGTGTAGGATTTACCCGGAGATTTTGTGCTGTGACGCATGTGCAGCTACTAAGAATTTAAAAGTCACGAAGACGAAAATGCATACTATTCCTGTAAGACTTGTTAAACGGGTAAAATAATATATAGGTCTTGTAGGACCGTCAAATGCGAGGCACGATGAAAAGGTCCTCGATAAAGCCATCGCCACACCTATGATTCACAATTTCATCCTCCTCGAGTATAATTGTTACCTCGAGATCCGAGAATGCGTCGAGGTACCTCAGATCGACACCGTCACCTCGGTTGATAGCGATGTTCAACTCGTGAACCGGCTTTCCCATCCCACTCCGTAGTTCGAGAAAGTTGGTAATCGTCGGTTCATCTACACTCTCCGGGCAGGACAAAAGGTCTACCCTCCGAAGCAACGGAAATGAAATATCCATGATGTCAGCGGGGATGGAAAGAAGGAAACCAAGCGTTTCTGTGGTCGTGAATAAAAATTGAACAGAGGAAACCGCTAATATAAATCCGCTGATTTTTGAATGAGTGGGGGAGATCATAGAGGGCGAGAGCTCAAGGGTAAGGATGGTTGCATGAGGAAAGGAAAATGCAGGCAAAGTAGTGAACAAATTCTCGACGGAATTTTTCGGGAAGCCGTCGTACTGGTATACGGTGGAGAGGTTGACCTCAAATCGGAACGTGGGACCGGAGGGAAAATGGACCTCGAATGCGAAGTGGGTTGGAGATAAGGTGAGATACAAGTCCTCCCCGCTCGCTAGATCGCAACGACGAGAATAGATCTTGAGGGTATGATTTATCGAGTTCAAGGTCTCTTCATCGGCCATTGTACTCGAATAAACGAGTGCTAATGAACAATTTCTTGTCGGTTTAATATGAGCAAGAAGGTCCAGGTAGGGGCGAACGTCCACAAACGCAAAAATGACGATCCAATTCAGGGACGGCACGGGTAATACAGGGAGTTTGCCACCGATGTGGGTCACCGCATTGCTGTCTTCATCTGCTAGACATTCGAGGTAGGGCATTTGGGCGATCGCGCGAAGTAAATCGTAGGCGGATATCGACCCGTTCAGGGAGAGGTATCGGAGGTGAACCAGCCATGGTGCGGTGAGGCTGAATGCAATGTTTGGCGCGTAGAAAGTGTGCAATGCGGGGGCGGCGTTTCCAAACACAATAAACCCGATATCAGAAATGAGGGGGGTGTGAATCTCTTCCTGGGCTTCATAGGTAAGGAGCATGACCTTAAACTTTTCAAGGACGGGCGAGGGTCGTCCGAAAATTGACCAGATGTTGTATCCACAATCAGCCCAATCGGTGTTTCTGAAGTCGAGCTCAAGCGATTGAACGCGGTTCCAATACCTGTTGACGAGGCTGAGTGCTACTTTGTTGTTTGTTCTACTGCGCGCCGGATGGAGCATCCCGTGATTCTTCCCTAAAATATAGAGCGACGACGTTCCGGTTCTACGTAGGGCTGGGTTAGATTGCTCGGCGGCTATGTTACCAACGTTAGATTGGTCGGGGCTTCCGTGTGATGTTAGATACTTGAGTTACTAACTGTGAGATTGGTCACGTGGGCTGCTGAATTAATTCAAAATTTCTGGGTTAAAAACGATGTTTTTAACACTGAAATTTAGTTTCTAACATGCTAGATTTGTGTTAGAAACCAGTATCTCGCAGTGGAGGTCCTGGAGGTCAAAAGATTGCGGCTGTTGATGATCTCGGAACCAGCTCGGCATCAATTACTGCCGAACAACGTGCCGCTGATGCTTGTGTGCGGCAATGTGCTGCAAAATATGGCAACAAAGTCGCTCAAAGGCAGCTGTCATTAGTTCTGTGAACCTTCGGACACCAATTTATGGTTCACAGTACCAGAAAATCTGCATGCCTGGCCTCAATCACCCATAGGTATCTCACAGTATATCACAAGGGCAATTTGGCCCCTCCATGTTAGATATGTTACTAACATGTTACTAACGTGTGATATACTGGTATGTTACTAACATTGAACTAACAAACCCAGCCCTAGTTCTACGTAGGACCTCTTGTCTCCAATCCCGGTGCGTGAGGGAGGCGGCGTTGAGAATCTGACTCCAGAGAGAAGGCGACGACAGGGCAAGATTTCTCCAACTTGAACACACCTGAGAGCTCCAGCGAAGCGTATCCAGAGCATTTTGTTCGCATTCGCCAATGGCTTCCTCGTCCATGTCCGCATTGATACGAAAAATTTGCCATAACAGATCGTCGTTGAGTTTCAGGATCGGCGTGTCATGGCTATTTGTACAAGTACGGATAAGGCCTGTGTGAACAGAAGTGGATATGAATTCGAGGAGACGGCTAGGCAGTTGGTCGATTCACCTCTGTCAGTGTCATGGTGAGGGAACTCGACGCGCAGGATCAAAAGGCAGTTACCAGTTTTCTTGACAGTAACCTTAAACCTCGGATCAAAAAACATGTCCGTGAAATTTCAATCACGTGGTTCGAACACGCCCCTATTTCAATTTGAGAATACACGCAAGGGGTCCTCGTTGGCGTCCAATTTTAGCGGCCACCGTGAGGAATATAATAAAATGTCTGTCGCGGTAAATGCAATGCGAGAGCTATGGCATAGTTTGCCGATACTCATCAAGTAACAGGTGCGTGTTTGTCTCCCAGACTCAAGGCAAATGTTTTAAATCATTCGTCCGGGTTTCCCGCATCCGCAATCCGGTGATGGACGACCCATATAATAGTGGCATGAGCAACCTCTTCTCGCCGAGAATCTGGGACAATCAGTTTATGTGTATTAAAAAAGACCTTAACGCAGGCCGTACAGCCGTACAAAGTTCAAGTCGTTACACATTCGGAAGAACCAATCCCAGTAGTATATTCACTATTAAAGTCCGCCGAACGTTCCACCACCCCAACCACCACCCATCAACGAGTCGTGAACTGAAGGGATTCAGACATTTCAGTGGATCGACGTTTCTGGCAAATAAAACATAAACGAATACCCACCAGTTCCGGTTATCGGGGCCGCCTCTGCGGAATGAGGTGTCAAAAACAGCAAGTCATTCTATGAACATTGAAAACTAACTCTTCTTAACGACTTCGGCTGCGTCGTTTTCCATGCTTGCAAACGAATCCTGATCAGCTCCTGTAGTGATGTGATCAGGTTAGACTTTGTCAACGAGAATTGTCCTTTAACGCCAATCAAGTGAGGACCTACGTTTTGTCAAGATATCTACTACATTGCTTCCTATGTCAGAATTTTTTCCGAGCTCCAAGCCTAAGGATGAATGAAAATTAATCCTTGTCGTGATGTAATGGGACTAACGGTTTTGGACGCGTACCTTGGGTATCGAGCGGGCTCGAAATTACACTGACAATTAGAGCAGCTACAAGGAAGACAGCAGAGAGTTTGAACATCTTGGCTTTGAAGTTGCGTAGAAGCTTAAGTTGGTTCTGTAGAAACAGGGAAGAGAAACAAGGCATTTATACCCGGTTCACGTCCTTAGCGCAGTAAAAAATGGCCTATCTGCCGAATAGCCTTTAGAATGTGATTAAATAGCTGGCCTGCTTGTGGTAAAGCTTCAAGCCTGGCCGTTATAATTTAACGATCCGACGTAGAAGAGCAACCCGAAGAACTTGAACTACTTAAACCAAGCTGAAGCTAAGGCTAGACATTCGCACCATGTCCTACTTTCTTGACGAAATCGATTGGATTGTGGCACGAACATCGAGGTATAACGCTTTAAAGACATAGACCTGCTCCTCGTCATAACTTAATGACCAACCAGGTAAGGAAAAGATTGAGGAGAGAAAAGGATAATATATTATCCAATTTATCTTCAGCTAAGGATTTCAAAGATGGCCATTCGATATGGTTATCCGTTCAAGTTTGTAGACGGGATTTAGCCTCGGCAAAATCCAAACAATTCCAGAAATAAGAATAACGCGCTCAAAAGCAGCCAATAATCGGAAACCTTGTAAGCCTACTTATTTATACAACTCGGAATGAACCGTCTCCCCTGACAGCCCAGCCGAGTTTCCCTATGCTTGTGTGCCGGGAATGGAGTACAATACCGTACGTCGAGACCCAGTTGTAAACAGTAAATTAAGATCCTCGATGTAAAAAAGGAGAAATCCAACATGCCTAGAACTCGGAAAACAAGTGCCTTTATCTGACTTAGATGAGATGAATTTTCCACATCGCATCAATAGACAATTGGTTATCAAACGAAACTGGAGTGAACCCCTCGTTTTGTCTTGCTCTTTTCAAAAACATATCTTCCATCGAAATCTTAATCTAAGTTTAAGGGAGGTAATATTACACACATCATCATCCTAAAAAAGAGCATGATTTTTAAAAGGCGTATTTTTCTGGAGTAGAAGCAGACGACGAACGGTGCAAAGGATGGTCCAGACACTAGCAACTAAAACCAGCTTTAGAGGTAATCCTTTACAACCCCCTAAGATCGTATTCATTGTGCTACGCTAGCGACTTCTGGCGCAGTGCGCTGCTACTCCCTTTCTGTCTGAAACCTTTGTGATTATTCGGTAAGTTGTGAGTAGTCTTATCATCCATCCTATTAGTACCCAGTGCTGAGTGAGCTACGGGTCATTACTTTTTCCTTGGGCAGCTACCATTGATTAATTACTCGTTTTTGTTGATAGAACGCGTCATTAGACTGACGAGCTATAGACAAGCGTGCATGATCACGAATAAATGTTTTGGACGTTCATCCTGGTTTGTGAGTTCAAATGAAAATATTGATGAGGTTTGTGGTCGCCCTCGTTCAACTCATCGTTTATTCATCGTGTAAATCTGGCGCTTTGCATTATTTAGAATATGGTCCGCCTCTCCACTTCGTCATACCACGACCAACTATACGGCATGTCAGATGGTTCCATGAGACTTGGCACGAATATACTATAATATAATATAACTGATGCGATCATAAATGGTCATTAAGTACTTTCTAATCTCCTCTAGTAAATGTCGACAACCGGCTCTCAAAGGGCTAAGTAAGTTGGAACCTAGTTTGCGCACGATTCGTAGGCTGTAAGCTCGGTTCATTAATGGAATTAAGCGGATTTGGCAGAATTTGGGGACGTGGTTCACTTATTTTAGCCCTTCCCGTGACAATTTCGTGTTCCCGCCGGCTCAGCACCCTGCTCGCCTGAAATACCCGTCTATTGTCGCAATGAGATGCGCGTGTCTCCCACTGCATCCAATATTCAATGCTTGAATCATTTGTCCGAGGGTGTCGTGTTAGGAGCCATTTACTCTCACCGAAAATTGGGAATCATCAGTTTATTTATGCACTTGATCCTCCTGCACTGGCCGTACAGCCGTACAAGTTCTCGTTACACAGGCGGTAAAAAAAACTGATCCCGTAATGTAAGTACTAGTAGTCCATCAGTAAGTTCCTCCACCCCAACCACCGCCCGTCAACGTGTCGAGAACTGAAGGAGATTCACAAACTTCAGTGAATCGACGTTCTGGTAAAAGGAATAGTGGAATACACACCAGTACCGGTGATTGGAGCTTCTGTAGAACGAGGATCGACATCATCAGTAACAGAAAGACCATTCTATGAAGAGTGAGAACTAACGCCTTATCAAAATCTCCGCTGCGTCGTCTTGTATGCCTCCAGATGGGTGATCAACTCCTGTTGTGATGCAGGCGGATTGGATTTTGTCAACGACAGCTGGCCGGGCAACGCCAATAAAGCGAGGACTCACGTTTTATCAAGATAGCGGCTATATTGTTTGCGAGGTTAGGAATGTCCCCGGCTTCCATGGCTACGAATAAAGTAATAATTAATCCCTCTCTTGATGCAGTGAAATTAACGGTTTCGACTGGGATGCGTACCTTGGGTATCAACTGGGCTCGAAACCACACTGCCAATGAGAGACGCAGCAATGAATACGATGGAGAGTTTGAACATCTTGAGATTTCTCAGCTGTGAAGTTAGTTTGCTCGCTTCTGTAAAAATAGAGAAAGACAAACGAGGCTTTTATACCTAGTCGACGTCCTTAGCACTGCGAAAAGCCGTCTCTCTGCCGAATAGATTTTCGAAAGTGGTCAAAAGGCGAGTCTGTTTGTGGTAAAGTTTCCAATTTAGCTGAGAGGATAATTCAATCATCCAACGAAACAGTGGAACACGAAGAACTTGAACTACCGCACGATTGTTGACGAAATTAGTTTTATTGTGGCGTAAACTTCGAGTTATAGCTCTGGGAGAAGTCTCCGAGAAGAACTGCGAGTCTTAGCTTACTGGCAGAATAGATAAGGAACCTGGAAAAGAGCAGGATAATGTATTATCCTCAGCTAAGGATCGCAAAGCTCGCCATTTGATGTGGATTTGCGTATCGTGATAAAAGTCTGAACTAAGCCTCCTTTGCACGCAAACAGATCCAAAAATAAGAACGGATCGTCTTGCCCAAATTTCAAACTGCCCACAGTTCTTACTTCGTTTGACGAATTCAAAAATGGTCTAGAAATAGAAATTTGTAATGCACTGAGGACCTAGAGGGTTTCCGGATTTCTTGGAATGGGACTGGGACGTCCTATCATCCGTGAAGGTGTTCCACGAGCCCTGATATGTATTATAAAGCTGCGATTATTCGTATATTATTGGTAGGCTTAATTCCTTTTAGTAAACAGTGAACTATCGGTCATTGATTTTTCCAAAAACAGCTATTGTCGATTAATTATGCGCTTTAGCTGCTAGAATCTGTCCTTAGACTGCCCGAGTTCTAGAGAAACGACCCAGAAAACGAATAAACGTGTACATAGCCGAAGTTCAAGTGAAAAATGTTTTTTGGAGGTTTGATTCTTCCTCGTTCAAGGCGTGGCTCACTCGTCCCATAAAATTTGGCACATCCCATTTATTTAGAACAAGGACTGTCTCTTCAGCGCGTCATAGGACGATAACTATAGGACATGTCATAATATTCCATGGGATTCGGGTTGATGCGATCATCATCGGCCATTATTCCTCTAATCTCCTCTAGGAAACGTTGACAGAATGGCTAAGTAAGTTGAGGTTTAGCTTGAATTGTAGTCAGACGATAGTAAATTTAGTTGATTATTGGAACTATGAGGGTTATTGGAACTATGAGGATTCCGCAGACTTTGGTGCGCGTTACTCCTCATTTTAGCCCCTCCTGTGCCAACTTTCCGCAGTCGAACTTCCGAAGTCACTCGTGCCGGTTCGGCAGCTCGATCGCCCGAAATACGCATCTATATTTAGCATGACAGTTTCAGATCCATCGCAACACAGCCCCTCCTGGAACAACCCTTTGGCGCAACTCCACTCCTTTCTTCTCATAACGGTCTTCCCCCACCTCGATACCCTCATTACGAACCCAAAAATGCTGCGTCTAGTAGCTCTCGCCACTCTTTTTGGATCGACTCTTGCCCAGCAGTTGAAGCTCGCAAGGAATTACAGTGGGGATGGCTTGTACGTCTGGCGGATGACTCGTTCATGGCTCTCGACTCACTCGAATCCGCAGCTTCGACCTCTGGACGTACAAAGTAGGCAATGATGCCATGAACGCCTTCGGGCAGCCTGGAAATCAAGGTAAGTCTGACTCTACAGAAAGGTTGGATCGTCTCTGACGACCCCTGCTCACTCATGAAGGCAACGTAAATTTTCTCAGCCAGGCAGATGCCAAAGCGCAGAACCTTACGTTTGTCAACGGAGTCGGCAACGTCGTCATCAAAGTCGACGACTTCACGACCGCTGCACCCAATGGCACCTTCGGCAGGAACTCTGTTCAAATCCTGAGCAAGGATCAGATCACACCTGGGAGTTTGGTCATACTGGACGCCATCCACATGCCTTTCGGAGTACGTCCTCTATCTTCGTGGTCTGCTGCGGCGTAGTCGCGCTTACTAAACCACTTTTTTAGTGTTCCGTCTGGCCTGCCTTCTGGCTTTACGGCCAAAACTGGCCTCAAAACGGAGAGATCGATATCGTCGAAAACGTTAACATGGCGACCAACAACCAATACTCGCTGCACACCGAGAACGGCTGCACCCACCCCCCAGCCGGTCAAGTCAACGAAACGGGCAACCTGATCAGCACCAACTGCTTCGTGAACGCCACCGGTCAGGCAGGGAATCAAGGTTGTCTCGTCGCGGACTCCAACTTGTCGTACGGTTCGGGCTTCGCGGGGAATGGCGGTGGTGCTTTCGCGATGCTGTGGAACGACGATGGGATTAAGATTTGGTTCTTCACGCGGAACGCTATTCCGTCAGACCTTCCGACGCCGAACCCGAATCCTGCTAGCTGGCCTGCACCGTCCGCGTTCTACCCGTCGACGACTTGCGATACGACCAAGTTCATCGGACCTCAAACTATGATTCTAGTTAAGCCGACGAATTCGTTACTTATGTTCGTGATTTCTAACCCACTCTTGTACGAACAGGAAACCAACGTGTGCGGCAACTTCGCAGTTGACGTCTTCAGCCAAACGTGCCCGAACATGGGGTTGTGCACCGACCTCGTCCCGAACCCCGCCAATTATGTGAATGCCTTCTGGGAGATTAGATATCTCACCGTTTTCTCAAAGTGAGTTACTTCCGTCTCTTGTTGTGCGTCTCTTACCTTCTCTTGATAGCTCGACCACCAGCACTAGCTCCGGCGGAGCTTCGCCAACAGGTGGTAGTACTTCGTCCGGGGGTACAAAATCAGCGGCTCGTTCTATCAATACTCTCGGCCCCTTGAGCGCAGTCGCCGGCATGCTCATTCCCCTATTAATATTCGCATCTTTGTGATTTTTGTAAGAAATCACGTACTTTTACCATATATGTGTTTGCCTTCTTGTAGAAGTATTTCCTTCGCATTGGGACATCCAAGGATTCCGTCGAACTTCCTTCGCTGACACTGATCTCGTTTGATTCGGACCTGTTACTTCTGCTTGCCATGTACCCTACCGAATTTTCTTTGTAAATGAAATCTCGTGGGACGATTCGCTTTTTGACGTAGTCCTGTAATACCCCTCCATGGGACTACTTTACATCTCAAATATCATAATTTCGATATCCAGGATGAACATCTCGAATTGGACACGAGGCATAACGGTGCAATACAAAAACCTGTTGTGTAATTCCGTCCCCTTCCTAACATAAGTCTATATTTTTATCGAAGAAACGGGGGAGGAGGAATGGAGGGAACCTCATACAGTACCCTCTGAATCAGACGAAGAACGTCGCTTAGTGCTTGACTGGCGTTTGAACGCTTGAATTGCAACGACCACAGGCATTTGGGAGGAGTGGATTGATTACTGCATTCGACTTTACACAGATAGAATAAACTTACTCGTTGCCAGACTCCATCCTTTTCAAGTAATCTGCAATGGCCCGCCTAGCGGTCTTGGATTCCCTGCGAAACATCAAAGCAATCGGACCAAACGAGCGCCGAGACCCGAATTGAATCAGCTCTTCTGAACGTCCGGCTCTGGCGAGTAGCGCTGGTAAACACTCCAAAGCGAATTGAGTAGCATCTCCATAGAGGTTCTCGTTGAGACTAAGGAACCAATACCTCTGAAATTTGAGGAGGTTTTCATAGAATTCGTAGCGTGCTTGATCGGAACGACACTGGATACGGCGTTTCGAGATTCTCTGGGATATAGTTTTTTTCCATGCCTTGACGCGGCGCAATTTCCACGGAGTATATTTGAAAAACGAACCTCGGCGAAGGAAGTATCTTGCGACGACTTGCTGGTATTTAAGGGAGTGGTCGGAAATGTATCGCAATACATACAGTGCAGCCAAGGCGTACTTTGCACCGTCCAACGCGTGACGACCAGACCGAGCACTGTCGTTTAAGAAGCGCCCAAAAAAATTGAAGTACATGTCCGGGATGAGACCCGTTATCTCCGACTCCATTGGAAGACAGAAAAGACCATTGCGATCAATATTTCGCAGTTCCTGATCGATGGAAAATAGACGATGGATTCCCTTGCTATTCGTCCAACGAAAGTCGCTAAGACGATGATAGGATACGACGCCAGACCCGACGATTACAATCGCCAAAAGTAATCGTGGGTCAGAATAGTAAATTTCCAGTTGTTGCATCGCATATCGGTCAAACAACTCTACCTGGCCGGCGGCGATGTCAGACGCGTCGGGAAATTTCTGGTCGAGACATATCGTAAGAAAATTTTGGGGCCATGATTGGAACTTACAGAGCCTCTTATCCAGTTGTAAAACCCAGGTGTATACCAGAATATTTCCTGGCCATAGGTCAAGGAAAAGTAGTGAGTGATGTTAAAATTCAAAATCTCTTGTCGAAGTTCGAGAGTTGGTAAAGCATATTCCAAGAAAACCCCGAGGGAATTAAAAAACATTCCAAAATTGATGTGCATCGTGTGTATTCCTGTAAAAAAAATGGGTCAAAAAAACCCGGAAAATATGGTTATCGTGCACTGACTGGGGAAGTTTTGAAACACCGTACAAGCAAAATCAGCGGATCGCTGAGGAGCATCAATATACAAGTCCTTCGATCGCGATTCGTCAAATAGAAAATCCTTTAGGGAGGCGTGGTAATAGCGCAGTCCCTCCCCTCCGTCATCTTTCCCAACATCAATAACGGAATGAAGATCACGGAGTAATAGACGGATTTCGCCTGTACCGAGAGAAAATGCATCCTCCATCCAATGCAACGGCCATTTTTTGCCTCTCCCACTCAGTATTAAATCCCAGGCCAAGAGACATCGAACGATTTCCAAATCCTGAACGGAGAGCAAAATGTGACGGTATAGGGCGTCCAACTCGGCAAAAGGCATATCGCGTGCAGGTTGTAGGCCGAGGATAATATCCAAACGGTTCGGTGGGCGATGGCGAGTCGACTTCACAAATTTAATTACAGTGGCGGCGTATATAAATTGCCCAGAGGATTTTTGCACGAGATCATGCAATACTTCCTCGGCAGGCCAATCAGACGGGATCCGGGACTTCAAGGGATGGCTTTCCCTGATCTGGGAAAACTCGTCGCGGAGAAAAAGCCTGATATCCTCCGAAGCTTGATATTCGCTGTCCAACGCAAGTCGCGATGTCGTTTGTTGAAGGTAGCCCGCACCAAATGCGTTGCTGATATCGAATTCTGGTCGGCTGACGACGAGAAAGATTAGTGGTAAGCGGTGACGCTGAATGGAGTCAGAGATCGTGCGAAGGACTTCTAGCTGGCTAGGATGGTCCACACATTCATCAAGGCCATCAACAATAATAAGGCGCGTGGAGTCGTGCTCGTTAAAGAAACCAGAGGATACAAGATATTGGAGCGGTTCGACAATGAGAGCTGTCATTTGTTTAGCCATGGAGCGATTGAATATATGAGGGTCGGCGGTAATTGTCTCGCCGACACGTTCCCGGAAGATGGGGAGATATGTTGCAATTTGGTATGCGATGGTTGGGATGAAGGATCGAGTATGGTTTCGTGTAGGGTCGGATCGGAAGAAAAAGAAACTCGCGAGAAGCAGTCCATTCTCGGCGCAACGTTCTGCGATGGTCTGTGCGATGGCCGTTTTGCCAGATCCAGCAGGTCCGTATATCCACTTGATTAATGCGTTTCGCGTTTCGAGATCGAGGCCCAGAACCCAGGACATTATTTTCTCTATGACAGCGACGCGTGTGTTGGGATGACATCTCGGTGGATCACCGCGTCCTGCGGCGTCGTGGAATGCAGAGGGTGCAGCAGCTTCTTCGAGCCGCTCATATCCTCCTACAGTTAACGTTCCGTCAGCGATTTCGTTATCAAGCACCAGAGAGATGGTGCTTCGGGCGACGCTTACCCTTGCCTGTGCTGTTGATTTGTGTGAACGTCCCACCAGTGATGTTCACATTTTTGCTCCCAGAGAACATTCCGAATTATGAGTAACGTAAAGGAAGTAAGGCGAAGTCCAACCAGCCTAGATACATATTGGACGATGAGTCGAAATTTTACCCGTTCCTAGTTCGTATTACTCACACTTGTCAAAGACTGGAATAGAACACGGTCTCGAGGAGGTCAGTAATTCGTCACAGCAGAAGGTCGTCCACAATAACCCATCGAAGCAGACGACCAAAGAGGACTCCAGCATGCTATCCTGCACCCTAGGTGTTGGCGCCTCCTACGAACTGATTGGATCCATTCTCAAGCCTGGGGTCGAGGAGACGATGCCGGCATAAAAATAATGACGCAAAAATTGAGGGACTGACCACTTAACTACGAGCACCGAGATTCGTACTCATCCTCCCTCTGCTCGTCGTCCCTATTCCATTTTACCGTGTTCTCTTCATGCTTCGAGCTAGTTCTACTGGTATAGATGCGACGATCATAGGCGACGAAAGACTGTTTGTTCCGCAGAAGAAGCAGGATGGCCCGTTGCCTCACCACGTACTAAGCCGTTGTGCGGCTTGTCCGACTGGCTGACGTTGACTAGGCCTCTTCTTGTTTTTTTGTCGGTCCCCACATTGTTTAGTGAACTTAGCAATTTAGGCTTTTACGGGGGAGAGGCTTGTAAAGCGCTTGCAGCTTGGAGGGATGGTGGTGGTTTAAATTAGACAAAGTTGATCGGAGCCGATTGGCTGTGAAGTCGGGCCGCTTTTCCACACATCCGTTGTCCCTGTCCACAAGTTAGAACATGCTTCCCAACACGTCCAGTGATTACACTATGTGTTTTCAATTTCACTCGATGTCCTGTCCGCAATTTATGTACCAGCCGCAAGAAATTTAACGGGGAATATCCAGACTACTAGTACACTGGCACATTCAGTCCACATTCGTCACGGTGAACCCACAGGCAAATCTACTGAACTCTTCCTTGACAAATAGTTGATATTCAAATCCCTGCCTTAATGTAATCTGAGGCTAAAAACTGTACGAGAGAGATCTCCTTACTTCATGCTCAACTACTGGGTGAGCGCTTCATCACATCTGAATAAAACAGTGTTAGATTAAAATAGTTAATGAATATCAAACTAACGACATAGCAAACCAATGAACTTAAGCGTCGCCAAATTCCATCCTCGTCAAATAATCGGCAATAGCTTGCCTAGCGACCTTGCATTCTTGTTGAAACATCGAAGAGATTGGGCCAAATGAGCGTCGAGACGCAAATTGAATTAGTTCGTCCAATTGTCCCGCTCTGGAGAGTAGTGCTGGTAGACGCTGCAAAGCGAATTCAGCAGCCTGTCCGAAGGGATCTTCACGAATATTGCGGACCCAATTTGCATGAAATTTGGCCGTTTCGAGTACGTCTGGATAAAATGTAAATTGTGTGTGATGTGAATGTAAACGACAGTGGTCGCGGCGTTTCGAGACTCTCAGAAAAGCAGCGTTCTCCCATTTCTGAGCCTGAAGTCGTTTCCATGGAGTATTCTTTAAGGTTGAACCGAGGTGGCCGCTGTACCTCGCAACAATTTTCTGGTGTTCCAGGGAGTGATTGGAGATGTAGCGCAATGCGTACAGAGAGGCCCTACCATACTTGACGTCGTCTAGAGCTTGAACACCAGAACGGTCTTTGTCATTTAAAAATGATGCCAAAAGATCCATGTACCGCCCAGGCGTGATTAGTGGACGTGAAGGACATTCCATTGGGAGACATGAAAGGCCATTCCGGTCGATATTTCGCAGTTCCTCATCAACGGAAAACAGATGATGAATCCCACAACCACTCGTCCAGCGAATATTATCCTCATTAGGGGGCCACAAGACTCCCAACCCGACGACCGCAATGGCGAAAAGCAAACGTGGGTCAGAATAGTAGGCATCCAGGTGGTTCACCACATATCGTTCAAACAATTGCGTATGACTGGCTTTCATCGCGGATGCATCGATAAAATTCTAGCCCAGACACCTCGTAAGAAAAAAATAATGGGACTGAAGTTGTTACTTACAGAGCCCGTGAAAAGATTCAAGAAATAAGGCATGTACCAGACGACTTCATGACTAAAACTTGAACAAAAGTAGCGAGTGATGTCGAAATTCAATATTTCTTGTCGAAGTTCGACAGTGGGCAACGCGAATTGCAAAAAGGATTCGAGGGCGTTAAAAATCGATAATATGTGTATTCTCATCCTGGGTATTCCTATAAAAGAGGTAAATAACTCTTTGAGAATACAGCTGGCTGTTCACTAACTTGGGAAGTGTCGTAAAATTTTGGAGGAGAAATCAGCAGATCGCTGAGGAACATCGAGATACAACTCCCTTGAGCGCGATTTGTCAGAAAGAAAATCATCTAGAGAGGCATGGAAGTAATGCAGATATGGCAACGGCTCGGAGTCGTGTCCCGTCAACGTAGAATAAGGATGGTTTGTACCGATAATTGATACAAGGTCACAAAATAGGAGATGGATTTCGCCTGGGCTGAGAGAGAAGATTTGCTCCATTTCGTTGATGGTCCATCGTCCTGAGTATGACTTACTTAAGATCACATCCCAAGCTAAAATCTGTAAAACTCGATCTAAATCCTCAACAGAAAGAAATATATGACGATATAAAGCATCCAATTCAGCGAAAGGCATATCGCGTGTGGAAACTGCGGGCTGCAGACCGAGGATAATTTCCAGACGATTTTGTGGGCGATGGCGGATCGATTTGACAAATTTGATGACAGTTGAGGCATAGATAAATTGTCCAGACGATTTATTGACGAGTTCTTCTAATACCTCTTCAACGGGCCACTCCTCAGGGATTCCAGACTTTAAAGGATGATTTTCCTTGATATGGGCAAATGCTTCGCGAAGGAAGAGCATAATATCTTCTGAAGCTTGATATTCGCTGTCTAACGCAAGCCGTGAAATGGTTTCGTGAAGGTACTGTACCATTTCATTCAATTCGGCAGGGCCCGTGACGCGTGACGGCCCTGCCGAAAATTTGGTTTCGTCAGGCCCGGAGACCGCCCGTGACATGCCCAAAATTTCGGGAGTCTGGCGCCGCAGGCCGCAAAATTTTACCATGTTGAGGGTAGAACGCCGAAATGGTTTCGGCACCTTGCAAAAATTTTCGTGACAACCGTGACATTTCGGCGATTTTGAAGGCCCCGTGACGCGTGACTGCCGAATTGAATGAAATTGTACAGTAGTCGGCACCAAATGCGTTGCTGATGTCGTATTCCGGTCAACTGGCGATGAGAAAGATTAGCGGTAAGTGACGGTGTTGACATGCGTCTACGATTGTGCGAAGAATCTCGAGCTGGTCAACGCGGTTTTCGCATTCATCCAGGCCGTCGAGGATGACAAGCCGCGTAGAATATGGGTCATTGAAGGAGCCCAATGATGCAAGATGCTGGAGCGGTTCGATAATGAGACCAACCATTTGTTTGGCCATTGTGCGGTTGAATATATGCGGATCAGCGTCAATGGTTTCAACGACGCGTTCTCGAAAGTCCGGGAAGAGTGTTGCAATTTGGTATGCAATGGTCGGGATAAAAGATCGAGCATGATTTCTCGTAGGATCCGATCGGAAGAAAAAGAAACTTGCGAGAAGGAGTCCTTCCTCAGCGCAGCGTTCTGCGATGGTCTGTGCGATGGCTGTTTTGCCAGATCCAGCGGGTCCATATATCCACTTGATTAACGTGTTTCGCGTTTCAGGATCGAGGCCCAAAACCCAGGACATTATTTTCTCCTTAACGGCGACGCGAGTGTTGGGATGACATCTAGGCGGATGACAGCGTTCCGCGGAGTCGTGGAATGCAGAGGGTGCTGCAGCGTGTTCCAGACGCTCATAACCCCCTACGATTTAATGTTCCAACAGCGATTTTGTTATCCACCAGCAGAGACGTTGGTTTTAGTGTTGCTCACCTGTACGCCGACTGTTGACCTGGACGAACGTACCCCCTGTAATCACATTCTGGCTCCGAGCAAACATATTTCTTTAGGGATGTTGCGGGCCACGATGCAACGTCAGGCTACAATTCTAGTCAAGTCCGAGATTCCGAATGCGCCGTGGTGGATGATCCTCCTTGGGTCCTGTTTGGCTGTGCTAAATTGCTCACACTGTCAAGTGACAAAAACAGAACTTGTCATCCATGTCATTTTTACGGTAACCGCTCACTCACCAATAATCCATCACTAGTCTCGAAGGCCATTCCCTTTGGTTCCTGGCATAGACATTGGACAATACCAATGTCGATATCCTGACCTTTTATTTCTTCGGCAGTAACCCTCGACGTATCCATACAATTCAAGTGTTAAATTGTCATCTTTATGACTCATTGGAGCTTTAAATCAATCGAGGAAGAGAGAGCCGTTTTTATAGACTAATTGAATAATGATAGGAGCAAAGATAACGGAGAATTAGAGAAGGTACAGGAGCGGAGAGGCGATAAGGGAAAACCAGTACACAGAGAGGAAAAAAGTCCGCATTCAGTAAAGAAATAAGAAAAGGAGCAGGAGTGGAAACAAAGATAACAAACGCCAGGTTATAGAAATGAAAAAAAGGAAATGGTGAAGAAAACACGAAGACGAACAATAATACGAATAACAGATACGACGACACTCACTCCACTCGTCCACCCACTCATCGCGTTACCGATTCCACCCACCCCCACCTCCACCGCGCCTCGAAGTCGGCGCCCGATGGTTACGCGGTTCCCAGTCCTTTATCCGATCTCGAAGGCTCGTGCTGTCCATCCCTAGCCTATCGCGCAGGCTCTCCACAGGCTTTTCCTTCTCTCTTTCCCTCTCCCTGTCACGTTCACGTTCACGTTCACGCTGGCGCTCCCTTGCTTGCTCTCTCGCAATTTCCAGCTCCGTAACACCAGACCGCTCGCGATCACGATCAGCAGAGGGTCCACGCGGAATGAATTGTGTGCCTCCGCTAGCACCTCCAACAGCAGGAGCGGCAGCCGCGCCGCCAGCATTACCTCCGTGCGGGTGTGTATGCGAAAACGACGAGTTTGAAGCAGGCGGGCCGCTGCCTCGAGTGTGGGATAGAGATTGGCGCAGAGCGCGCGGTGCACTCGGTGGAGGCGGGTGGATCGCGTTGGCAGTTGGGTTGACGTTGACGTTAGCGTTGGCATTGGAGTTCATGGGCAGGCGCATGTGCGGGGGAGGTTGCCTGATTAGGAATCTGTCGCCGAAACCAGAGCCAAAACCAGAACCAGCACCGGAGGCGGGCCCGCCGGGCCCGAACGTTGCAGCAGCAGAGAGGGAGGAACCAGAAGCAGAGGCCGAGGCGGCGGCTGCGAGGAAGCGGGGACCCGTGGGCGGCGAGCGCGAGAAGGGTACGGGGTGCGTGGTGAGCGTGTTGGAGGCGCTGCTGAGAATATTGACAGGCTTGCTGAACAAGCCTGCTGCGTTCCTACTTCCTGTACTCGTCGGTCCATCGCTTCCAGCAGTCGAACCACTTTCCGTTCCCACCCCAGATCCTGCCCTAGTCGAAGACGGAGTCACTACAGGCGAAGCAGCCACGACCGGCTTGGGCAAAGGATGTGGACGACCCGGAGGCGAAATTTCACCATCCTCCTGCATCAGTCTTCGTAAAAGAGACTGTGGTTGTGTATTCACTGGCGGAGGCGAGCGCGAACGTGACGGAGAGTGGAATGTGATGGGTATGCGCATGTCGGGGCTGATAGGCGAGGCAGAGTCCGCGCGGTTGAATGGGCTAGTCCGAGGTGGAGGAAAGCGATTTGAAGGATGGGCCTGGGGTTGTGGTTGTGCAGGCAAACGGGGTGCAACGTCGTGCGGTGTCAGCCTTGATCTTAGGGAGGGCTGCTCTAGTGGTAAGGGAGTTGACCATTCTCTGAGGGACGTGAAAGAAGTGCGCTCTATAAGCTCCTTCTTCGTCTCTTTCGAAGCGGAGATAGGCGCAGAGCTGGGAGGTGGAAGAGGCGGCGTGGGCGCTGACGATGAAGGCGGGCGAGGGGAATCCGATGAATTCGACGTTGACAGAGGTCGAGGGGAAGCTGACTTCGATAATGATAGTGTCGAAGTGACCTTCGTGCTGTCCAGCACCGGGAGGGGTGGTGGGCGATGTTGCCCGTTGATGATGGCCGCAGCAGCCTCGCTGAACGCTTTGGAGTTGAACGTTGGCGTCGACGTGGAAGAGAGGTTCGAAGTCGGGGATGTCGAGGATGTCCTTGGGGCTGGGGGCGGTACTAGCAGTGATGGAACTGGCGGTGCCATTTCGACGTCCACATCTTCGCCCTTCACGACCATGGAGGTCTTGGAACCAACAGTCGTCGAGGACTCGATGCCCACCATCCCATCCTTCTTTTTCGTCTGCCCGTCTTCCCGTTCTTCAGCGACGACTTCCCTACCTGCCTTGCCCTTCTCCTTCTCCTCATCCGAAACCATATCCGCGACGGCGACGGCGCCGGCACCAGTCGACCCCTCACCGCCATCCGCCTCTCCTTCACCCTCCCCGTCCGTCCCCAAAACCGAGCTGACGCTCAGCGGCGACGCCTGCACACTCTTAGAAAGCTCCATCTCTTCGAGCCGTTTCTTCTTCCTAAGGACGAAGTCGCGTAGGGACAGCTTGACCTTTGTCGGAGCTGTTGCTTGCGTCGGGGCCGCCGCTGACGGAGACGAAGGTGAGGAGGGCGACGAGGGCGACGTTGGACGAGCTTCGGTTGATTCGTGTGCAGCCGTCGATGGGGGGAGGGGTATTGAAGGTCCTGAGGCAGGAGAAAGCAGCATTGGTGATTGGGGTGCAGTTGAGAGTGGGGATGATGCCCATGACGGTGACGGAGAGGGCCGGACGACGTCGATCTCGATGGTTGGATTCTGAAGCGAGGATTCTTCATCGTGGGGCGGGGCAGCTGGAGAGGGTACTTCAGGAGAGACTGAAGGCATGGAAGCTTCTTCCGCAGTTGAAGCAGTGGGCGACGCTGCAGCCGCGGCGGTGGAAAGAGTTGTAAGATCAAAAGTATGTTCATGCACCACGTCATTCGAGGTTGATGCAGGGCTCGTCAACGGCGACGACGCCCCACCTTCCTCCAGCTCCTGCCCACCCTCTTCGACGTGTGGTTCTAACCCCATTTCAATGTCCTCGTCCACCTGGAGACCCCGCGCCGAAGGTACGATGGAGGCCGATCTGGAAGCAGCGTCAATGATATCCACATCTTCTTCACCTCGACTTAGTCCGGCTGGAGAAGATAAGCCATCGATCTGAGGAGAATTTGAGGTCGAGTTCGATGACGGCGCTGGAAGATCCATCCCTGGAGCCTGAGATGGGGTTAGGGGAGGCGGGCAAGAAGACCTTCGCGACGAGCCAGCATCGACCCTACGAATGGGCATCCATATCTCCTCGGGCGATTCTGCCTGCGGCTGGTGTTCTGGTTTCCCCTGCGATTCGGGATCTGAGTCGGATTGCGGTTGTTGCTGCGAGAGCGAGATGGACCCCTGGCGGGGGGAGGTCACATCCTGCTTCGTCGGTTGGGATTCGTGTGCCGGGGCTGACGGGGGTGGAGCTGCAACAGCTTCTGATGATAATGTAGCTCCCGCTGCGGACGAAGAAAGTGGTGGTGGGGGTTCGCGTGCCTGGGAGATCAACGCAGGTGAGAGCAGCGAGAGGTTCGCGAACGAGTTCAAAGGGGACGTCCCTGTCGCTGGCGATGACTGGAGTGAAGGAAGATGAGATGGGAACGACGATGAAGGAGTCAGTGCAGGTGTGAGGAGTTGAGTTTGTGGGGAGAGTGAGAGATGGGTCGTCGTGGTTGCTGGGTGTGACGTGTCCATCGATGATGGCGACGTGGACGACCCCGTGAGTAACGCCGAAGCCGGGAGGGCCGGGGGAGGCATGGCCATGGCCTCCTCCAGCTCACGGTCGCGTTCGCGCTGAGACAGGTGAGCATTGTCGTCGTCTAAAATATAAATTTCATCAGCTAACTACCGACTCCTCACAAAACAGACAAAGCGAAAACATACCCGCAAAACTCGGATCTACCTCGATCCTAATACCCAGACCTACTCCCGTAACAGCAACACTCCCAATCCCACCATCGAGCTCGCTACCGCCCACACCGCCCGCCTCGGACCCAGAGGTGGGTAGCGGACTCAAGCCCGCCTCACCCCCGCTTCCCGCCGTAAGTGCCTCCAGCTCGCGGTGCATCCATTTCTTTCGCATCTTCGGTGGCATCTTGTCTTCGTCCTCGACGCCAACGACTATTTCTGGTGTTTCTGCGCCATTCGCGGTGCTGCCCCCGCCTCCATCTGGTGGGTCGGGCGGCCGTGGCGATTTGCGTGCTTGGTGCTCCTGCGCGACTAACGACAGCGACGAGCGCGATGAGGAGTGGGAATCTGGGCCGGGGGACAAGGGTGCAGTGGGGTCGTGGGCTGCAGAACGTTGTGGTGCAGTTAGTTCGAAGTTTATATAGAAGAAATGAATAGTAAAATGATGAAGAAAGAAAGAATAGAATAAAATAAAATAAAAAAACATACCCTTGACAAAACCCGACCGCCCTCTGAGATCCTCACCACCATCCAACATCTCCACGTCCCATCATCACTCCACGACCTTTTCCCTCTCCTTGCCTTTACCCCCTCTCCGTATCTTCGGGCTCGCAGGCGTCGGCGTCGGCGACCCCGAGAACAAAATGCTCGGGAGGGGCGGAGGTGGGGGTGTCCTCCGCCCATTGACAACGAGGACGCCGTTCGGCTTCGCACGTCCGTTAACCATCGACCGACCACGTCGCCCCTCCCCGCCCGCCCTTGCCGTCGACCCCGCCCGCGACTCAGCTGCGACGTCGACCTCGACGTCCATCTCCATCCCTCCCATCCCCCCACTGAACGGGATCCTCTCCCGTGTCTTGAACCCCCTCTTCCTTCCCACCAGCGGGCCCAAGTCCACCTCTCTCCAGTCATCGTCGGCCCCCACCCCGTTCGCTCGCCCATGCCCATGCCCGCGGCCGTTGATCATGGGGTACACAGCCAGAAAGTCGTCCTGCGCGTCGACGAAGGCCGCCATCTGCGTGAGGGCACAGTCCTTCGCGCGGGCGCCGCATGCACAGGTCGTGAAAGTCGAAGAGAGAGCGTGGAGAATGTTCGTCATTTGGTGACGGAGGTGTTGGATGTGTTGCGGGCTAGGCGGGTGCGGGTCGTACGTCGAGTTCGGGTTCACGTTCGACGTTGAAATTCCGTTTACGTGTGGAGTCGAGGGAAATTCGGGTGGGCGTGAATTGAGGTGAGAGTTTGAAGAAAACGGAGGTCGGGGGCTATGTAGTAAATAAACGGGTGATAAAGGAAAAGAAATTTAAGTAAAAACTCACGGGAACATGCCAGGGGTCTTTAACAGCGCAGGCAAGCTATGCACCGCGTTCCCGTCGTCCCACTCCCAGCCGAGCACGACCTCTTCGCCCGCTCTGAGGTCGCGCAGCGCGAAGACGCCGAAAGAGAGTGTGGAGCCGGAGGAGTCGACGTCGGGGTCGATGGCACGTTCCTTCCCTTTCCCGTTGGAGTTCGAATTCGAGGCCGGGTTCGGTTTGGTCTGCTTGGTTTCCTTCACGTTCTCCTTCCCTCCCGCCCCCGCACAGAGAACCGGTCGAAGCACAGCATTCGGCCTGCATCCGTTACGCACGAACCTTCCCTCGTTCCCTGCGAGCCGCGCATCCAGAGCAACGTCGAGGGGTGGACCCACGAGATGAACATAGGGTTTCGGCATACCCAAATGAGCATACGCGTTGAGCGGGTCGGCGAGGTAACTCGACGACGGGGTGATGGTGGATGTAAATGGCGTGATGAGGCGGGAGGCAGGGATGGGATGGGTCGTGTGCAGTCCGTACGTCGGGGGGAGCACGCCGGGGTGGGTGTGGAATGAGAGAAGAGGGTTGTGCGTGCTTTGCGGGGGGAGGGCCTTGATGGTCAAGGACGGGGTAGGAGTGGATAAGGCGGAACTGCTGGGCACGGGCAGCGAGGACGAGGTGGGAGGGACGGGCGAGGCTGTGACGGCGGTGATCCCGCGCCAGTGCTGGGCCTGCCGTCGTAGTTTCGTGCGGGTTCGTCGTTGGGAATGATGTCCTGTGTGATGTGGACATACGACTGGTTCCATTCATCGACTTCGACATGCTCGTCGTCGTGGGCTCCGTTCGGCGTAGCTGGATGGGCACCGGTGGGTACGGCGACAGCAGAGACGTTGGTATTGACGCTGCTGCTCGCAGGAACGTTGCTGCTGATAACGGGCGCCGACGGGGGGGTGCACGACAGACGTCGTCTGCGTCGTTTCCCACCGCCATCGATGGCCGCGGCGCTCGCTCTGCGCTTCCTTTCCGTCCCGGGGCTGAGCTTCCTCCCTCGCCCTCCATGCTTTCCCTCCTCCCCAGACCCTGCGCCCACCGCATGCCCCAGCCCAACCCCGCCAGCCCCGCCCCACACGCCCCCGGCGCTCACCCTCTCCTTCTGCACCCTTATCGCCCAGTCCCTCGCCTGTGTCGAGCGCGGCTCGCAGGTCCAGCAGTGGAAGATTTCGGGTACGGTCTCCTTTGTGATGCCAAAGCAGACGCCGTGGCACCACCTCCCGCAGGACGGTGTATCGCAAGCAATGGAGAAGCCGTCGTCGAGGGTGAAGCCACATATGCAGTCTATGGCTTCGGTCGAGACGTCTGCGTCGGTGTCGGCGGGGGTCGAGGGGTCAAATTCCACGCAGGCTGAGTTGGAGGTGGAGCGTTTGGCGAGTTTATTGTTGTTATTGTGGTTATGAGGGTTGTCGTCAAAGGAGTAGATAGCGGGTCGAGGGCGGGGGCTGAGCCCCGCGGTGCTCTGTTTCCGCTTCGCAGGTATCGTCGGGCTGCTCGTCGTCGTCGTCAGTATCGAATTCAACGTCGCAGAGGACGTCGCCGCTGTCGGTGTGGGTCTTGATCTGGTCAGAAAAGAGTCGTGTGGTGAGTATGAGGAGTGAGGAGACGATGCAGCGGCGCCGTGGCCGATAGAGAGCAGCCCGAGGGCAGCCTCTTGCGCATCGTGGTTCATGGCCATCAAGCACCCATAGACGTCGGGAGAAACAACGTCCAGCCTGTCGAACAAACACCACCAAGCGACGGCACGTGTTATGCCCTGATCTTATCAGTCAGCACTCGGCGTAGCGCTTTTTTTGGATTCTCGTCGGCGCCCGTCGTCCGAGATACTGTATATGACAGGGAGGTGGGTGAATGGCTTGAAGAAATTTTGAGCAGAATCCACCGCGTTCCCAGTCGAAATTTTTATCTCCAAATATCACAGAAAGCTCGCAACTCGCTTAGAACACGAATTTGCATCCGTCATACGGACGTCGTAGAGACTGAGAGGATTCTATTCACGCTACGTGGTGGATTTTGACTTCGCAGATTAATGTATTTGAGTTAGTCCTGACTGGGTTTCTTTTCTGCTTAGCCTATTAAGATCTACTGCGCTTTCCTTCGACGTTCCATGTCCCTGACTTGAATTTAGTCTTGAAATAAACCATCTCAACAATTTCATGAGCGCGGGTAAGTAGACAGTTTGCGGCAAGTTCAATCGGCTCGTTCATTGAAGTCGACCACGGCGCTTTATCGTGCTTATTCCATGACCATAGAGACACATATTAGTTCTCCTTGCTTGAGTTGAAACTAACCGCAGGCAATATCGGCGGAAATAGATGCGTTGTCGAGATCTAAATATTGGCCATCATTGGCGCCTATCCTTACTATTCACATTTCTTTTGTCTGTGTGGCTAAGCGTACTAGAGAGGTATTTGCGCAACCGCTTATAAACCCGATGGTAGAGTAGGCCCTCGCTGTAGATACTCCCGAACAGCTCTCTCCTGGATCAGAACTCGTTAGTTGAAAACACATGCTAAATAATAGCACGTACCACATAGAGTCTATTCGCCAGTCGGGTAGAAATTAAACTATCGTCTATACTTTCAACCAAATCTGAGCGATACGACGCCTTGGAGAGTAATTTAACCAGTACGGAAGAAATACTCCAATCGTCGAATTTTGAACTTTTGCGCAGGCATTCTATAACAACTAAAGCAGCCGTTGCATAATCGTCAGCTTTATCCGCTAGATGCACCTCGGTTAATTTCTCCACTGCACACAAAAAGGTGACTTCGTCATAATTCGGGACTTCAGTCTCGTACAAGCCGAAGCCTTCTTTGAGGTCAAAATCCTTGCTTTCATTTGACATATTTTCGCCAATAAGGTCCACAGTGTCATTCGTCGCAATTCTATACGACTTTAAAAATGCCACGAGGAGGAGGGCTAGAAGGAATCTTTCTTGAAGATAAATCTGCAGGATCTGACTCAAACGGGAGTGATAGACCGCCAAATGTATATCGTGTAAATGTTCTTTCTCCGGTTGTCGCTGAGAATTTACTTAGCGAATATCCAAGAAACTAAAGAAAATTCATACCGATCCAAGAATTCCATTCAGAAATATTGGAAACTTGTATTTGATATCTCTATTGCGCCAGCTGGACGTCTCGGCCTGCTGGATGACATTACGCAGTTCGATGGAAGGGCTTGCTTCTTTCAACCAAAATTCTAAAGCAAAGAAGCCATCAAATATAAAACGTTCGATATCACCTGAAGCTCAGCCTTTAAATTAGTAGACTCATCCGTCAGGGGAATAACCTCTCACCGTCAGTCGTAGATAAATGAAGTACGGCCTGTTTCGCCAAGTCTGCGTATACCACATCAGTATCGATGAAAAATTGGCCAGAACGCAAGGGATCTAAGCAGAAATTTTGGAGCGAGGCATGGTAAAATCGAAATGTTTGCCGATCGGCCCCTTTTACAGCCAACAACGATTCCAGGCCCAGCATTACTCGTTCAACTTCACCTGACCGCAATTCGAGGAAGCGGTCCCAAAAGTTCGGAAGAGTCTTTGGGTGAGAACGATTGACACAAAAAAGTATGCCAATTACACGCATCACGAGACATATATCCTCTTCGTCAATCGTCGAGAATATTGCTGAGTATAGCAAGTCTATCGGCTTGAATGCATTAGTGCCGCCATGTAAATTTGCGTCGAGAATACAATCCAGTTGATGAGAGGGGTTCTTTCTATCCGCAGCGACGAACTTGATCACGGTAGACGCATAGATAAATTGGCCGTCGGCGTCGTTGACCAGTCGATTGATTACTTGATCTGAGGGCCATTCCGGCGAGGGAAGATAAGATCTGAGGGGATGGTACTGTTGTATATCATGGAACTTTTGAACATAATAATTCCTGATGTCGTAATGCACGTTGTGGAAGTTGTTCAATATCAACGACGAGGACATATGTCTTAAGTTGGTATCAAATATCGTCTGGATGTGGTATTCTGGTCGACTTGCAAGAATTACGGTGAATGGTATCGGGAGCTGCTGGAGAATCCATAGGAGACTCTTCAGAACTTCGCATTGCACAACTGTGTCCTTAGCTCCCTTCTCGGAATCGAGACACTCATCGAGTCCGTTGATATACCTACGATGCGCTATGCCGTGCACAAAACACAACACAAACGCGATCGCAATGGGCGGTTCTGAGGTGCGTATCGGGGTTTCTAGGGAACCAACACGTGTACTGACGAGGTGCGACGAGGTGCGACGATCGAGCGACGAGGACGAAAGCGAGAGCGATGCCGCGAACGACGAAGGCGGCCGATAACGAAGTGCGAAAGCGGAGCGCGAGTTGCAAGTGACGAGGGCAACTGAGGACGAAGTCGAGCGAGATTCAGACGAAGTTTGGAGGGGGAAAACTGGGAGTACGATTGACTAATGATATTCGACGATACAGGAGAGTTTAAATACTGTAATTACGTCGGAATTTGTAATGAAAACGCGAATTGGGGGGGAGTAAGTAGAAGAGAATAAAAGTACATAAAAGGAAGTAAAATGGAGGGAAATGCATCGGAAAAATGGGGAGTGGTGAAATAAAGTAAGAAAAAGGTAAACTCAACGGTAAGCAACCGATAAAAGAGGAGGGAGAGACCACATCGACGTGGGCGAATATATTACGGTGTGTTTTTGAGGAGGATTGTCGGTGCGACGAGTGCTGCGATCGAGGAGGTGTTGGTGCGGAGACAAATGCAGGCTGAGTCGAATAATTGAATATTTCGCCGAATAATGCTGCGCGACGCATGGGTGAAGAGATAAAGCGGAGGTCGGCTTAGCAGAGTCGATTTGCGAAATGGACTCCGACAGTGCGTGATCTGGTGTTATGGGGGCTTTTTTGACAGGTAGGGTGTAGGGATTTTTCAAATTTGTAGGGTAGGGATGGGTAGGGAGGGCTAGGGAGGGCTAGGGAGGGAAGAGTAGGGAGAGGTAGGGATGGCTAGGGAGGGCTAGGGAGGGCTAGGGAGGGGAAGAGAGAGCCAGAGGTAGGGGAGGTGTAAAGAGGAGTAGGAATCAGTAGGAAGAACTTCATGTAGATATGAGGATGGTGAATTATATGTGTGTGATTTATGTGTGAGGATCTCAGAGCTGCATGTATGAGGTATGCGGTCACCACATATCATCCGTGAGGTTCTTAGCACCTCACGGATGAGGTATGTGGTTACCGCATATCATCCATGAGGTTCTTAGAGCTTCACGGATGAGTACGCGGTGACCGCATATCATCTGTGAGGTTTTTAGCGCCTCACAGATGAGGTATGTGGAGACTGCATATCATCCGTGAGGTTCTTAGTGCCTCACAGATGAGTACACGGTCACCGCATATTGTCCATGAGGTTTTTAGCGCCACACGGATGAGGTATGCGGTGGCCGCATATCGTCTGTGAGGTTCTTAGAGCTTCACAGATGAGTACACGGTCACTGCATATCATCCGTGAGGTTCTTAGTGGGTTAGATAGGGTTATGGGGCCTTTTTTGACTCGTAGGGATAGGGATTTTTAAAATTTGTAGGGTAGGGAGGGGTAGGGAGGGCTAGGGAGGGCTAGGGAGGGAAGGGTAGGGAGAGGTAGGGATGGGTGGGAGGGGCTAGGGAGAGCTAGGGAGGGGCAGAGAAAGGCAGAGGTAGGGGATGTGTAGAGAGGAGTAGGAATAGGTAGGAAAAGTTACTTCATGTAAATATTAGGATGGTGAATGAGATGTGAAATTCTTGTGTGAGGTTCTTAGGTTTCTACAGATGAGGTGTGCAGTCACCACATATCATCCGTGAGGTTCTTAGCGCCTCGCGGATGAGGTATGTGGTCACCGCATATCATCTGTGAGGATCTTAGAGCTTCACGGATGAGTATGCAGTGACTGCATATTATCCGTGAGGTTCTTAGCTCCTCACAGATGAGGAATGCGGTCACCGCATATTATCCATGAGGTTCTTAGTGCCTCATGGATGAGGAATGCGGTCACTGCATATCATTTGTGAGGCGCGAACACCACATATTATCTGTGAGGTTCTTAGTGCCTCACGGATGAGATATGTGGTCACCGCATATCATCCGTGAGGTTCTTAGAGCTTCACAGATGAGTATGTGGTCACCACATATCATCCGTGAGGTTCTTAGTGCCTCACGGATGAGGAATGCGGTCACTGAATATCATCCGTGAGGTTCTTAGCGCCTCACAGATGAGATTTGCTGTTACCACATGTCATTCGTGAGATTCTTAGAGCTTCATGGATGATATGCGGTGACTGACACTGACCGCATATCATCCGTGAGGTTCTTAGCGCCTCACGAATGAGGTATGCGGTCACCGCATATCATTCGTGAGGTTCTTAGCGCCTCACGGGTGAGATATGCAGTCACCGCATATCATTCGTGCGGTTCTTAGTGTCTCAGGGATGAGATATGCGGTCACCGCATATCATTCGTGAGGTTCTTAGTGCCTCACGGATGAGATATGCGGTCACCGTATATCACCTAAGAACCTCACGAATGATATACGGTGACCGCATATCTTAGAAACCTCACGAATGATATACGGTGACCGCATATCTCATCCGTGAGGCACTAAGAACCTCACGAATGAGTACGCGGTTACCGCATATCGTACGTGAGATTCTTAGCGCCTCACAGATGAGGTATGTGGTGACCGCATATCATCCGTGAGGTTCTTAGAGCTTTACGGATGAGTATGCGGTCACCGCATATCATCTGTGAGGTTCTTAGTGCCTCACGTATTTTGTGCATCCACCCGCACGTCGTATGTGAGGTTCTTTGATTCTCACATATTTTGTACATCCACTCGCACATCATACGTGAGGTTCCTTGATCCTTGTGTATTTTGTATGTCCACCCGCACATTGTACGTGAGGTTCTTTGATCCTCATGTATTTAGTACATCCATCTGCATGCACGTCACACGTGAGGTTCTTCGAGTGTCATAAATTTCGCCGATACATCTTCGAACACTGAATGTCTGTGACCCATGAAACACCCAGCCTCACACACTCACGAAATCTTCAAGCTCACAAATTCGAAACACGGCGAAGAACACATTTCAAATTTCAAGAAATTTTTACAAGATACCGAGGGGCCGCGAGACGAAAGTGCCGAAACGCGGCGGCCACAGACGGTGGTATATGGATATACAAACAAAAAAAGATGATGCCAACGAATGAATTAACTAGCGGCGTCGCTGCGGCGACGACGAAGACTAGGAGAGATATCAGTAGTTCATTATCACTGAATAAATTGTAGACATACCTAGCGAATGAACTCGTTAATGAGTCGTTCAGACCCACTGGGCAAAACTGTAATTCGTTTTGCACCGGTTGGTCAGTTGAATGTTAGCAGCCTCAGAGTTCGTGACGACTTACAAAAGGACAGATGGACAGGAAGCACGGGACACTGGATGCTACAAAAAAACGCGGGGAGTAGTTCTCGTGGAGAGGGTGGAAGGGGCGTGAAAAGGATGGCGTATGGTAGGAACGTACATATGCCCGGTGAGTGGTTCTCGAGCGAGCCGTCAAAGGGATGGTGCGGAGCCGGAACAAACATATTCCAGCACGGAAGATTAATCAGTCAAACATTAACAAAGGTCGTGAGTCCTTACAAGAGGGGGACCGACAGGAAAGCGGGTGTTGCGAAAAAAACCTTGGTAAGTGGCTCTCGAAGGGGAGCGGGCACAGACGTCGAAAGGACGGTACAAATGAATGATCATACACCCTGCCAGCTGAAGTCAGAAAGAGATGCAAAGGGGAAAGAGTCGGGTTGGAAGAACTCACCTGCAGTGATCAAGACGTCGGGAAGGAAGTTAGGCAGCAGCGGTGTGTGGTATGGACAAGCGTAAACCCCCGATGACGAGTTCGGTACGATAGGAGCTGGCTCCAGTGTGCGGAACAAGGCAGCGGCAGTGGCGCGTCGTCGGTGCGAAAGGCCCAGGATGCACGGCTTGATTCCCGAATTATACTCGGGTTGTGCAGGTGCAAGGGCAGCGGCGAGGAGGCGAAGCTGCAAAAAAAGGACCAGCAAGTCGTTCTCGAGAAAAGGAGAAAGGGGGCATCGACGCGTCGAAACGATGGTATGGGCGAACAAACGGATGCCCTACCCGCAGAAGTTAGCACGGGAGACGAGAGGAGGAAGGGCGGGATCAAGAAACTCACCGGCAGGTTCAAGTTTTCAGATGTATCGTAAGAGAGTGGCGGCGCGGGGTGCAGACAAGCTAACAAGCTCGTTAATGAGTTCTGCACGATGGGAGCAGAACCCCGGCGTACGAACAGCCGAGAACGAGATGGGGGAGCCTACGAAAGACCAGCGCCGCGAGGAGGGGTGTGGGGAAGTTGACCCACGAGCAAGGCAACGGCAGCAGCACGTCGACGGTGCGCATGACCCGGATGCACGACTTGAATCCCGAATTATACTCGGGTTGTGCAAGGGCAGCGGCAACGGCGGCGGGTGTGGGTTCGGTTTTCTTGAGACGGCAAGGGTGCGTCGACTTGAAACACGAGTCAGACTCGTGTTGACGCGGCTACGAAGGACGAGAGGGGGAGGGACGGTGGAGCGGAAGTGGGAGGAGGTTGGTGATGAAATCGGAGGTGGTTGATGTGATTGTGATTGTGATTTCGTCACACTCGCAGATCACATCCGGGCGAAGGCATTGGATCCAAACAAACCAACACGATCAATTCGCGCGAATTGGTTCAAGTCCGATTTACAACACTACCACCCCCTTCCTGCCTTCGTCCCGCTCTCCCGAGCCATCCGCCTGCCGACCCACCGCAGTATTGCAGGTCTAACGTGCAATTCAATAACTGCTCTGCGTCCCTTCAGCACCTAACCCACCACGCTCGCGCTATCTTCTACCAAACTTGATATGGACCTCGTTCACCACCACCACTCTTCCTGCCCCTCGTTCTCTCGTACGATTACGAGTCTAACTCGTAATTCAAGACGTACTACCCTTTCATTCCTTTCACTTCTATACCGTCGCCTTCGCCACCATCGTCATCGTTGTTCGTCGTCGTCGTGGATTCTGAGTCTCACTCGGAATTCCAGACCCACGATCCCCGCCTCGGATCACAGACTGCGACGGAGGCTGCGCCGACGTTTCGGGGATATTCAGAGAGTTCTATCTCTCTGTAACGATCCTTACCCCTCACTTTCGTACACCGGCCCACGTTGTTGCGTCTCCACTCCCGAAACGAATTCGCCGAGTGGTATTGCCCTTGCGAATCATGTCTCGTTCGTGAGGCTGTTCGCATCGCATTTCCTCACTTCCTTGCTGACTTCCTTTATCCTGTAGGAATCCTTGTCGTCCTCGTTCACATGGATCTTCGAGCCGTGGTATTTCAGGTGAATACATTCACCACCCACCCCAGCGTATCTTCGCCGGCTGATAAATCACAGGAGTGATACTCTTCGAACGGCGTCATTCACCTCATTCCTCCTCCGAACTGTAAGGGGCTTGCTTCTCAAAGGTACGTCTAGCTTGTATTTTCTACATCACTAAGTATTACTAACTATATGTTGCCCTGATCCTCCCTTCGACTCGAAGGTAGTTTCCTGAGTTGGAGTGTTTATACTCGCCATTCGAGGCTCTTCGTCGCGGACCACCTGGGTTCAGAATTCGTGAGTACACGGCTTAACTCATTTCGTTGACGACGATGTTGATGTATTCGCATACAAACGTACCCGTCTCGTCCTCTCTCCTCCCTCCGTTCCATGCCCCCGCCGACCAACGCGGAGGAGGATTGCAGGTATAACCTGTAATTCAAGACCTGCTCCATCGTCATCTCCCCTTCAGCACGAATTCCATGACGACCTCACTCGTGGCTTGTACCAGCATCACGAACCTCTTTTTCATCAACCACCGCCCATCTCGCCCTTAGCGCATACGTACCATTACGAGTATAACTCGTAATTTAAGCTGCACGTTACTTTACTTGCGCAGATATCTGCATTACCCACTCGCCTCTGGCGCCACCGCCGCCGCCTTCCCTCCCTGTAGATTCCGAGTCTAACTCGGAATTCAAGAACTACGCAATGTGCCCTAGACTACTGGCTGCGGCGCGGGCTACGATGATAATCCACGACGATTTAAGGAGGACTATCACTCTGTATTGACTCCCTACGTGCACGTTCGTACGCCCATCCGCGTTTGTGCCTTCCCGCCACAGAAACGTTCCCCCGAATTTTTTTGCGAGTCGCCTCTCGTTTGTGAGGTTCTTCGCGTCCTATTTCTTTATAACTCATTTTTTCTCTCGTAGGATTATTACTCGCCTTATAAACGCGGTTCTAAGAGTTGTGGTATCTCAGGTAAGTCAAACTCACTCGTTTCATTGTACTTTCACCAGCTTATCCTTCACAGAATGGGGCATTTCGAGCTGCTCCATCGTCCTTCCTTCGTCCTTTGGATGTAATTTAGCTTGTATCCTAACAGTACGTCCCGTTGTTATTGACCGTCTCGAACTCACTACGTATTGTGGTACAGTTAATTCCTGAGGTTCTTCGAGCTGCGGCGCATCATCTCCACACTCGATGTGATAGCTGGGTTGTCCTCGCCTTTCAGAGGCTCTTCGAGCTGCGGTTAAGAACTAGTGAGTGTCTAACTTACATGAATTCGTCGGTGCCGCTGATGGATTTGCATAATAAGGTTGACGCCGATTGTGAGGTTCTTAGAACCTCATCTTTTCATAGTGCTGACCTATGTTTCTCGAGATCTCACTCAGAAGGGTCGTCAAGCTGCGCCATATTAACACCTCTTTATTACTCTGATGGTCAACGTCCCCAGAGCAGCCCTTTCGCGCAGTTCTATTAGCTGCACGGTTTCGACAACGTGTTTCCCACACCACACTTTCGTGACGGCACTCTCAATATCTGAGGCTCTTCGATCCTCATCTATTCACCGTGCGACTAGTCAAATCTCTGTATTCCGTACTTCAGTAATAATATACTTATTTTTCTCCCCATTTGAACTCGTCAGTCTTGCGGCTCTTCGAGTTGCACTTTTTCTCTATCAGGAAATTAAGGCACCCCTTTCCCTTTCCCTATCCCTAATCGTCGTCGGCTGCCTTGCCATTTTTATCATATATTTACGCGGTTCTTGGAGTTGCAATTGTGCTGGTGTGTTATCTACGTTATTATTTCTCCCTCCTTTGGGTCTTCACTCTCGTGTTATCCTCTTGTCTCTTTTTTTGCAGCTCGACAAGTCTCACTTATTCGCTCCCTATGTAGTCTGTACACCTAATTTTCGCGCCAGACATGCCGTTTACATGTCCACGAGGTTCTTCGAGTTGCAATTTGTTATGACACGTCAAACTGTGCTGTCATTTACAAAGGATTTGTAGTATATGCAATTTGCGGCTCGTCGCGCTGTACTAAAAGTATGATGGCCATATAATCACGAGTTCGCCGTCTTCATTTCGCGAATGTTTGCTTAGTCAAATATATAATTATCATTCATTTAAAATTTTTATATAACAAAGAGGAAGTGACAACGTATGTGCTAAGACTACGGAACAAAGTAAATGAAGTGTCGAGGCTTACAACAAGCGAGCGGACAAAGGAAAACGTCGACGAGGAGTGGGTGTGGGCGACAAGGGGAGGAGCAGGCGAAAATTTAGACGAACAGAATTGCAGACCTGTAATGTTAATTAGTGACATTAATTGAGAAACGAGCAAGTACGTACTCAGAAGGGCGAGTATAAAGTCAATGATAAATTCATTCAGTTGAGAAGATCTCGGAAAGTGAGGAATAGATAAACGAACCTATAGTAGTGAACACCGTTTCTGCTGGGGACCGTATTGCGTGGTGGGGCGGGGCGGTCGAGATAGCGCGAAGGAGAAACAATGCAGGAGTTAGACTCCGTACATTATTGCCTATGTAATGCTGACCGACGATGGGATGGGGTGACGCCACAGACGCTGAGGCCACGAGAGACTGAGATGATAGAAATAAAATAAGCATCAACGAAATAGAAGAAAAAGAAGCGACGTACGAGAGCTCACCTCCCGTCTCGACACGATGGGAACATGAGAGGATGGCGGCAGTGACGAGGACGCTCAAATGTCGACGTGAGGAGAGATAAGCAGCTGGAAAATTGAAGTAAGTTGTAATGTAAAAGAAAAGAATAAAGACTGACAAACCTAGGTCATAGCACGAGCAGTGCGACATGCGCGAGAGGCCGAAAGTGAGGGTGAGGGTGCCGACGGTGATATTTTTGCGGTGGGATGGTATACGTCGGGCGTAAAAAAATACCCCGCGCAGGTGGAAACGAGCCGTAAGAACGGCCGTGGAAGGACGAGGAGGAACGATGGCGCGGAAGGCACGAATCGCGATGATGAGGGCGGAGCAGCAGGGGATTCATTCCTGCCGTGGGGGAATGGCAGTAAGTCGGTATCCGCACCCCTACCGCAGTTCCGTACTAGCAAGATGAAGAGCGAGTAGGTTGACGAGGAGGGAGGGGCAGGAACAAGTGGAGGGCAGGACCCGTTGCAGGAGGAGCGCGAGAGGTGAACGATGGGGCAAGGGTGACGACACAGTCACTTTCGAGCCCCGTTCGAAAGGCGGCAACGCCGCAATCGTGCCCAAGAGCCCTAGATGTACGTCTTGAATTGGCAGTTAGACTGTCAATGTAGGGGCGGCAGTGGAGCTTGAGACGCGAGTGAGGGCGGGGGTAGATCTCGCACCATCGGTGGAGGTAAGGTATATCGGCAGTGGATTACCTCCTCCCCCCGACGCAATCGATGACGAGCCGGACAAACTTGAGCCAAGATGACGAGAAGGGAAGGGAAGGCAAATGTGGGGAGAAGACCAGTAGCGGGAGGGGCACGCGAGGTCGGCGTCGACGGCGTGAATGACGACGGCGTCATTCGCAAGCCCCGTTCGCAAGGCAGCGGCATCGACGGCGCCGTCGCGCCCAAGACTCTGAGATGTACGTGTTGATTTGGCAATTATACTGCCAAAGTACGGGTGGAGTGCGTGCCGCGGCGACGGCGGGCGTGGTGGGCTTGAGGTGCGAGTCGGCGCGTCGACTTGAAACACGAGTTATACTCGTGTTGACACGTAGGCGATGGAAGGATGGCCGGTGGAGGAGGAGAGGGAGGGGAGAGGAAAATGATGGTGGTGAAAGGGTTCGTTCCCGAATAGGAACGATCTCATCAGATGTGATTTCGTGAAGTCGAAATCACATCGGGTGCATCGGTGCGGAGGTTGATCCAAACAAACACCGCAATCAATGCGGGTAAGTTCAGCTTCTCACCACCACCTCCGTCGTTCCCTCTCCTTCGTCTTCCCTCCACCTCTCGACGCCTGTCCGCCGGCAGCATCATAGGTCTAACCTGTGATTCAAGATCTGCCCTCTTTCTTCTGCCACCGCGCCCCTCGCCAATGACGCTGCTGCCCCCGCTCCGGGAGTCTAACTCCCGATTCAAGGCCTGCATATGGGAACATGGGCTCGACAGCCGCCACAGTGCTCTCTTGTATCGAGCGTGGCCGGATTCAGACCGCCGTCGAATCGCAGCAAGGTCATTCCCGCCAAGATCGACTCGCCGGACGTCGTTTCGGGCTAGATGCCTGCATTTTGTCCGTTTGAACGTGGTTGATACCCCCGCCCCTTCGTTCCGCGCCAGCCAATAAGGTGGAGGATTCAATCCCACCCGTCGCAGTCAACTCCTTTAACGGCGTTCCCCGCCCCGACGATCCTGTGTTCGTCGCAGCATTTCCTCCCGCAGTTCCTCCATACAATGCCTCCGCCCCTTCGTCTCAAGGCTATCCACCTGTTCCGGAATTTGTGACGCCTCCATCGGTTTTACACGTCTCGTACCACTCGTCTGACATTACCGTCTGGGTTTACTAGTACGTCTCTTTCTTTCTAATTTTAATTTAACTCATTCTCATTTCTTGAAGGTGCGTTACACTACGTACAAGACAAAATTATTACCACCACCACCAATGCACGCACCTTCGCATTCGCAGCACTGCCTCCCCTCCCCTCCTGCGGCGCCCCGCCGAAGACGCCCGCGATCCGCTCGACACTGACGGCGGGCTCGACTCCTTCCAATAGTCGTCGTACACATGGGTTCTTTCGTTGAGTCGGCGGCTGGGGCGGGAGCTGGGCTGGGCTAGAGGCGTGGAGGACGGGGAGGCCGAGGTTGGGGAGGCCGAGGTGCGAGAGGTGGTCCCGTCGAACAGCCCCGTTCTGGAGGTGGGGTAATAAGTGGTAGTTGGGGGAAGGAGGGGTGGAGACGTACCCGGCCAACACACCCCCGTCGAACCCTCGATCGCACATCCTCGTCGTCGCCGCGATCCTTCCCGCGGCGGCGTCGATTCCCCCTGATCCGAGTCGATGAGCGGGTGTGGGTGCACTGTGGGCAACGTCACCTTCGTCGTCGTCGTCTTCGTTCCCGCGGCGGCGTCGATTTCTCCTGATTCGAGTCGATGAGCGTGTGCGGGTGCAGGTGCAAGCTTGAAGAGGGCGGACGTTCGTCCTTCCCGCGGCGGCGTCAATTTTCCCTGGGTCCGAATCGATGGCTGGTGAGGGTGAGGGTGGGACGTGCGAGCCCCGAGCTGCGATGGGTGAAAGGAGGCGTGTCAGAGTCGGTGTGGGAGGTTAGCAGTGGAGACGGTGGGCCAACGAGTTCGAGAATAGCGAGTCCGCTCGTCGCACGGACAGCGGTCTCGACTATTTCAAGTCGTCTGCACTGCTGTCACCGTCGCCGTCGTCGCCGTCGCAATATCGTGCCGCGGTCATCTGGAAAACGAGTTCCGCTGCGGGTGTGCATGTGCGGAGGCTGCGAGCTGCAAGTGGGGTAGGAGGGGCGTTAGAGATGGGTCGCGGAGAAGTTGAGCGAAAACCTACCGACTCACGCGTAACCCGACCGCTTGTCTGATGGAAAACGGGTGACTGGTAAGTTTGATATCTCGTATTCAATCATAAATTGTGTGCTTACCTATCCTGTATCCTCAGCTTCTGGCCGTCGTGGAGTTCCTGGAACGGAACGAATGCGATGTCAGCGAAGGGTTGCGGACAATCGGCAAGGCGCGACTTACAGGAGACTTCATGATCAGGCGATGTCGGCGTCGTTTCGTGCTGGAAGGCGAACGTCAGAAGAATTCGTAGTACGTAACGAGTTCAAAACTTATTCGAACAACGACTAATCATTCCTAGTGCGATACAGGTGACAGTCGGCCTACAACGTCAGCTCGAGCGGGAATGACGGACAGTCAATGAGGGGGCGAGTACTTAACAGAGTTGTTGCTGCTCGTGTGGTCTCGAGGTGATTGCGAACGACGAGAAAGAGCCCTCTACTCTTCTCCTTCGGTTTCTCGAAGTCGGTCCGCCAGCGGCGTCGCAAATCTAACCTCTGAATCGTTCGCATCCGCCCTCTTCCCTCTTCCCTCCGCCCTCGTCCCTCCGCCTCTCGATGCCAGCATGCTCGCAGCATTGCAGGTCTTACCCGTAATTCAAAAGCTGCTCCTGGGGCAATGGTGACGGCGTCGCTCTTGGTTCTTGTAGATTGGGAGTATAATCCCCAATTCAAGATCTATGCGCGACAGGATCCTGGAACGTACAGCCGCCACAATTCGCACTCGAGCTCGCACCCATCTCGTTAACGAATGTCAGCACCGATCCGCAACCTCGCTGCTGACATCTCTTCTCGTGTAGGATCTCTTTTATTTCTTATTCGCGTGGCTCTTCGCTTCGCAACATCTCAGTAAGTCGCAATTCACTTCTCCTGTTGCACGTCTGACGTTACACCTCACAGAATCTTGCTCAGGTGTTCCAAGAATTGTGCTTTCTTACCACCCTGCCACTAAATATCTCACAAGCTGCGCTTTCCTCGTTCGCGAGGTTCTTCGAGCTGCAGAATCACAGGCATGTAAGTCAACGTTCGTTCCACCCCATGCCTTGATGCCAACATGTCGCTGACCGCATGTTTGTGCGGTTCTTCGAGTTGCGGCATCTTGATTTAGTGTTCCCACCCACTCCACATCGGCGTCATTTCATTTTTATGACAGTACTCCCCATCTCTGCAGCTCTTCGAGCCTCATGTATTCACCGTAGGAGTACGCAGTCCATTGTATTCTGTAGTAACATAATATTATATCCGCTTTTCTCCCTCTCGGACACGTCAGTCTTGCGGCACTTCGAGCGGCACTATTTCACCATCAGGCACACCCCTCTCCCTATCCCTATCCCTAATCCTTGTCGGCTAGCGCACCAAAATATCGTGTGTTTGTGCGGCTCTAAGATCCGCACTTGTACAGTAGTCTACGTAATTCTTTCGCTCACCCAGAATCTGCATCTGCAGTCTCTCGTTCCGTTGCCCTCCCATTTCTGAAGCTCGTCGCGCCTCATGTATCCCCCGTAGAAGCACGCTGCCACAATGTATTCGTACTGTAATGTAATTATGTTTGTCTGACTGGCCATCCGTCCACGTCAGTTCTGCAGTTCTTAGAGCCTCGTCGCTATTGCCCGCCCAATTTCATTTACAGCTGCAATAAACGCAGTCTTCAAACTCCAATTTTTTATCACACATCCATCAGCATCGTTAGTTACTCGCACGAACCTGGCGGCCATCACCATTTCGGGGTCTGGTAGGTACCTCTCAAATTCATGTAGTCAAATATATGATATTCATTCATATAAATACCTAAGTAAGAACGGGCGGGAAAAAGAACGAGTGGAAGGGAGAGGACCAACGCCGGCAGCATCATAAGATCCCTTTATTACTGGACACGAAGATAAAGGGAAGATGGAGCTGTGGAGGCGACAACGCCGACGACTCGAAGCGAAAGCTAGACAAAAGGTAAGTCATATTGAAAAAGATAAGGGATAAAACAATGGACTAACGGATGGTTTGAGCAGAGCGCGGGGGGTGAGAACTAGGCGCGAGCGGGCGTCTGAGTCGAACGAGAGGGTGGAAAAGAACGTGGGCGAACAGGTACGAGGGGGTAAGAACGAGTGGCACGACTCGCGCGACAGGCCAGTGGTGAGGGCGGGGGTGCACGGAATGTTGTTCGGGCCTTATTCGAATTCGAGACGACGAGATGACGGCGGTGTCGCGGACGTCGAGATCACTTAAGAAACTGAGGTCAGTTGCAAGAAAAAGACAAGGAAAGAAATAACGAACATGGAAGGCAGCAAAGGTGATGGCAATGCCGGCGACGTGGACGACGATGACTACTGGAACGTCGGTTTGATAAGAAATTGGTATCTAAATGAACAAGGTTAGCTGTAGTGAAAGAAAAAAAGAAAAGGTAAAGTACCCGCCGAACAGAGTAGAGGGGCGGAGGTCCAGAACTCAACGCGGACGGGGGTCTAACTTGCACGAGAGGGCGGTGTAGTATGTGTACGAACGTACACCCCCGTCGATTCCGCGTGCGGTGCGATTGAAGAGGTGCCGTAAGAACAGTGGCAAGTACGAGGAGGTGGGCGTTACAAGCGGCGCGACTTGCGCGAGATGCTGGTGGTGGGGACGGAGGCGTCGTTACGACCATAGTAGAATAGTTGTGGAGGTTGGTACTCGCAACCCTGGCGCGATTTGCGACGAGCCGTATTAACGGCGGGCAGGAGCTAGAGGCGCGAGTCGCGCGAGGGGCCGATAGTGAAGGCGGGGGTACTGATAATGACGTTCCTGCGGTGTTCGAGCTGCTGTTTGTCGTTTCCCGTACCGCCGGCGCGATTGGCAACGAGTCCTACGGACGGTAGGTACGAGGATAAGGTTGTGGAGCAGGCATGACGGGGACCTGACGAACACTGCGACGGGCGCGAGAGATGGGCAATGGGGTTATGGGGCACTTTTGCGTTGGTAGGGTAGGGTAGGGTAGGGTAGGGTAGGGCAGGGCTCGTTTGGTGGTAGGGACGGGCAGGGTAGGGCTCGCTCGGTGGTAGGGATGGGCAGGGTAGAGTGGCGGTATGTAGTACGTTTGTGAGGAGTCTGTTGAAAATGCGAACAGAGACGACTGCGGAACGCACAGCGGTGGTCCCTTGAAAAACGCGAATGCGAGTGGATGCTAGAGTATGTAGTCAGTAAGCGAGTGCTCCCTCGAAAATGTGACGTGCCCACGTACCAGGTACAGATGGCAAATGTGTTTGTGAAGACATCTTGTTCCTGGAACAAGATGGACGTGAGCAGTTGAAAAACTCGAGGGAAATTGTTCCTGGACCAAATGGCAAGTCGTCACTCGAAAATGTGTACTGACTTGTTCCAGGTGCATGTACAGACGCTCTCTCACTTACTCTGCCCAAGTCCTATCCCTAATCCTTAGTACGACGTCACCCTATCCCTGACTCTAATGTCATTCTTACGGTGTATGCTTGTATTTTCGCAACATCTCTGTCAAATTTCTGCCGAATCTCACGATTCTGAATTCATTCGACGACGAATTACGACTAGTATTAACGTGGAAAGTATCAGAATTATTGACCGTCGCGTTCATTTTCTACAGTCAGTTCAGTGAGTTTCTGTGTAGATTTATTAAAATTTGCTCTAACATCAATTCTGCACCGAATATTTCAGTCATAGACTCATTCTACGACGAATACTAGTCTTTACTGTCGCTCCAAATTTCAAGACGATCGCCCTCCACGTTCCTCTGAAATTCGCATTTTCCTTCCTCTCACAGTCATTTATCTACCTTCACTTCGCTTTTTTTTGTAGACTGGTCCAGTTAATTGCTCCTGGACCAATCAATTACTATAGTGGCAGGTGAAGCGGTTTCTTTGTGTTCCAAGAACAACTTTGTTCGCTTTCCCTGTTGTTATGATAGTGTCTTGTTCCAGGATCATGTAAGACTCAAATCTTCGAAAATTACAAATTTCAGAATTTCTCTATCAGTTTTTTGATGAAGATTACGATTTTAGATTCATTCGACGACGAATTGCGACTGCTATTAACGTACTAAATATCAGAATTATTGACCGTCGCGTTATTTTATTACACTCAGTTCAGTACATCTCTCTACTGGTTTATTGAAATTGTCTGTAATTTGTCCGATTCTGCACGGTTTTTTCGGTCGTGGGCTCATTCTACGACGAATATTAATGTCTAGTGTCTGATTACTTGTTTGAGGTAGGGTTATGGGGCACTTTTGCGTTGGTAGGGTAGGGTAGGGTAGGGTAGGGTAGGGCAGGGCTCGTTTGGTGGTAGGGACGGGCAGGGTAGGGCTCGCTCGGTGGTAGGGATGGGCAGGGTAGAGTGGCGGTATGTAGTACGTTTGTGAGGAGTCTGTTGAAAATGCGAACAGAGACGACTGCGGAACGCACAGCGGTGGTCCCTTGAAAAACGCGAATGCGAGTGGATGCTAGAGTATGTAGTCAGTAAGCGAGTGCTCCCTCGAAAATGTGACGTGCCCACGTACCAGGTACAGATGGCAAATGTGTTTGTGAAGACATCTTGTTCCTGGAACAAGATGGACGTGAGCAGTTGAAAAACTCGAGGGAAATTGTTCCTGGACCAAATGGCAAGTCGTCACTCGAAAATGTGTACTGACTTGTTCCAGGTGCATGTACAGACGCTCTCTCACTTACTCTGCCCAAGTCCTATCCCTAATCCTTAGTACGACGTCACCCTATCCCTGACTCTAATGTCATTCTTACGGTGTATGCTTGTATTTTCGCAACATCTCTGTCAAATTTCTGCCGAATCTCACGATTCTGAATTCATTCGACGACGAATTACGACTAGTATTAACGTGGAAAGTATCAGAATTATTGACCGTCGCGTTCATTTTCTACAGTCAGTTCAGTGAGTTTCTGTGTAGATTTATTAAAATTTGCTCTAACATCAATTCTGCACCGAATATTTCAGTCATAGACTCATTCTACGACGAATACTAGTCTTTACTGTCGCTCCAAATTTCAAGACGATCGCCCTCCACGTTCCTCTGAAATTCGCATTTTCCTTCCTCTCACAGTCATTTATCTACCTTCACTTCGCTTTTTTTTGTAGACTGGTCCAGTTAATTGCTCCTGGACCAATCAATTACTATAGTGGCAGGTGAAGCGGTTTCTTTGTGTTCCAAGAACAACTTTGTTCGCTTTCCCTGTTGTTATGATAGTGTCTTGTTCCAGGATCATGTAAGACTCAAATCTTCGAAAATTACAAATTTCAGAATTTCTCTATCAGTTTTTTGATGAAGATTACGATTTTAGATTCATTCGACGACGAATTGCGACTGCTATTAACGTACTAAATATCAGAATTATTGACCGTCGCGTTATTTTATTACACTCAGTTCAGTACATCTCTCTACTGGTTTATTGAAATTGTCTGTAATTTGTCCGATTCTGCACGGTTTTTTCGGTCGTGGGCTCATTCTACGACGAATATTAATGTCTAGTGTCTGATTACTTGTTTGAGGTAGGGTTATGGGGCACTTTTTCGTTGGTAGGGTAGGGTAGGGTAGGGTAGGGTAGGGTAGGGCAGGGCAGGGCTCGTTTGGTGGTAGGGAAGGGCAGGGTAGGGCTCGCTCGGTGGTAGGGATGGGCAGGGTAGCGCAGAGTAGAGACGACTTAGCTATGGTAGACGGCGCTACCGTTATGTGTGCACTCGGAGAGGTGCTCACTTCGTCGAGAGAATAGCTGTACAGAACTCAGTGTAATAAAATAACGCGACGGTGAATAATTCTGATACCTTGTACATTGATAGTCGTCGTAATTCGTCGTCGAACGAATCCAAAATCGTGAGATTTGGCAAAGAACTGACGTAGGATTTGCGAAATTCGCGATTTTCGAAGATTTGATCCTGGAGCAAAAGAGCACTAAGTATGTCAGAAAAGGCGAACTGGATTAGACCTGGAACAGAATATGACTGCTTGAAATGACTAGACAAGATTATGTGTGCTCCTGGAACAAGTATTGAGTGAGAACTGCAAAAAGCGAAATGAGTCTGATCCTGGAACACGTACTGAACAGACTGTAGAAAGTGAACGTGACGGTCTTCGAGATGTTCGGCGGTCAAGCAGATGAGTGCGAATAGCTCGCAAACTGTTCTCGGAACAGTTTGCGAGCTATAACACATTGCGTATGTTCGTCGGCCAAGTATGTGAGTACGAACATGTCGCAAACTGTTCCGAGAACAGTTTGCGAGTACTTGACGTTTAAACGGTCACTTACATTATTCACTTGCTGTATTCGTCGCTCTCACTTGCTCCGGCATGTATCCACAAAACTCCAAAGAAATTTTTTTTTCTATTACACGAAAGAAAAAAAAAAGGGAAAGGCAAGTATATAGCAGGGGGGGAGGGGGAAGGGCGGCGGCAGCCGCGACGATCCGCAAGACGAGTATAATACAATGTCCCACAAAGGAGACGAAGAAAGGCGAAGGGGCCGCGTGATGAATAGTACATTTTAACGCGAGGCGGCGACCCCTTGAACGACGAAAGCAAACAGTGACAAGGCGACGAGGTTCGTACAGAGTGGAAGACTAGTTCATCAACTTGAGACAAAGCTTCGACAGAATAAAAAAAGAAGACTCACCTTAGCCAACTTGCTTGCGAATGAACTCAGCTGCCACTTTCTCCGAGTTGCTGAATATCGGCTTGGATTTCCTGATGCTGAACGCGAGCTTGTCTTTCCAAACGGTCGAGTTGGCGAGGTCGAAATCGTCTTCGTAGACAAGTTTACGAAGGCGAGGGATGAACCACCTTTCGGCGCGGGGAAGCCACTGATCACCCGCGAGCCCTGTGTGGAACCAGGTGTGTTGTTTCGGCCAAAATGACATGTGTGCATCCATGCGGGCTTTCTCGGCCGTCCCAACTGTCTCGACGAGGTAAACCCCCAAGACCACATCAAGCTGCTCCGCCGTCACAGCATCGTCGATGAAATCTACCGAGCCATCTGTGCATACAACCTCTGTATGGACGAGATTGGGACCCTCGTAGACCAAATATTCGGGAACGACGCCGTAAGCCAGCCTCCCGGCGATTCCACCTTGCATAAGAATAGCGCGACCGTAGGAGGACTGTAAAATATCCTCGCGAGCATCCTCGTAAGCGTAAACATCATCCACCGTCGGCTTAAACTTAAGAGGGCGCTTCCCAAGCCCCTTCGTTTTTGCCGGCGGTGCCGCGACGAGAGGTCGAGACTGACGCTCAACAACAGTGCGGAATGGTATACGATATGAAAGGAGACCTTTCGCGATCTCCTCCATGGTCGTCCAGCCGCACCGATATACAAGAAGGACGGCGGTTGCACTGCGGAGCGCAACAAACCACTCGGATCGGTCGCGTGAGCCGTCAGGGGGGCGTAAGACGTAGACGATGGCGTTTTCTTCAAGTGCGCTGGGGACACATTGCAGACGTAGGCGCTCCACGTCCAGCTTCAGGTGAGACACGACGTCCCAGGCAATCGGAAGATTTTCGAGGGAAGTGCCTGCTGCCATGACATTGTAGAAGTTTACAATGGCCGTTGACGCGTGTTTTTCCATGGAGAACTTGTCGTCAACATACAACAAATTTTTGACAGCGAGGTCGGCGTGAGTAACGGCGAGTTTGCCTGCACCATGGAGCTCGGGATTCCAGTTGTTCGTAATGTTGACGTTAAAGCCGTGACGAAGAGCAAGGTATTCCACGACAGGCCCCGAAGGGAAAATCGTCGCGTCATCAACGGGTTCACGCACTCGCGGCGCCGTCAAATCCTTCACGACCTGCTGCATGGACTCCGTGGCGTTGAATCTGTGGCTGATCAGTTGGGTAGGGTCTGCGTTCGAGATGAAGTCGGCAAAATCGTCGTCGTTGTCAAACAAGTCGGCGTATGGCACCTCGACGGGAGCTTCTACGCCCGGGGGATACCGTGGAAGATGAGGACAGAGGTCCCACTGATTCTTCTGAGACCAATAAAACTTCTGATACGGCGTGCAAATCTTCCACCGCCACTTGCCTTCGTCGTTCGAGAGTTGCGTTCGACGGTAAAACGATTTCAATATCTCGTCCTGCACCCACTCGTAGACCCTGCACTTTCCAACCGGCCCATCCTTGTTGATCCGTTCAAGGTTTAGGCGATTCTGCCTATCCTGCTCAGATTCGCGCGCCTTGCAGCGCTCCAGCCCATCCGCGTAACGAATGCGGAAGCTATCCCATGACTCGCCCGGACGCTGACCACTGCCCGCGTGGACGCAAGCCAAACGGTCTGGGGCAACAGGAGCGGGAGGTGGGTTGTCGGGGTCTGTATTCTCGACGAAGGCATCGGCATTATCGACGACGAAGTCCTCAATGCCAAGGCCGACTTCTGCGTTCCCGTCATGAGTTGGCAGCGGCATTTGATCCAGGTTCGAGAAAAAGAATTCCGGCTCACTGGGGGGTGCGCTATTCCGATTGCCTTGAACATCGAGAGGGTCACCTTCGGGTACAACGAGCTGCGAATAATGCTTGTAACGTTGTTGAGCGGCCTCGATATATTCAAACGGCGGAAAGAAAAATCTCATACGCTCGTCGGCGGGTGAGCAAGGGTTATACGAAGATAAACTATGACCCCAGAGCAGCCAGAACGGCGCATTCGCACGCGTGAAGAACTTGAGGTAGGGACCCCACGGCGACGTGTACGGGTTCAGGAATCCTCCTGGTCGTAAGCCTGGGGAAAGGTTGCAAATGAAGGACTCCCGCAGGAATTGCAGCCAAATCCTTGGGAAGAAGTCCTTGTCGCGATGAGCGAGGGTGGAGAACGCTACATCGAAGCAATCATCCTCGTATCCGCCTAGCCAGAGCGAGATCATGAATGAAGCGACGGCGGCAAGCATGTTAAACGCAACAAGTGACTTTTTCGCGCAGAGGAAAGTTAGCTCTGACGTTTTATGGCTCGTGTCGTACCCGAATTCGTGTGGCCAGCGAGGGAACCTAATGGGAGGAAGAGGGTGTGGATAGTTGCTATGAAGAACGAAGATGAGGTGAAGGAGGGGATCCTCCACAGCTCTCCATTTCTTTATGATATTGGGGTCGAGCACGTAAATTGGGGTTTTCTCGGTGCCTTGTTTTACGATACTTGCGAGTATTGTAGGCGTATCGATAGCGAGGGCGGAGAAGAGTTTGTCCCTATATAAGGGTCGGCGCGGGTAGAATCCAAGGTACGGCTGGTCTTCGTCCAGGAGGCGCGGCTTAGAAAAATCGTTCAACTTGGTCGAATCCTTCTGCGAGACGACCTCAGAAGGTAGGATCCTGCTGATAGGGGAGACGATTAGCCCCGCGTCTGGGCGCCATATGGCGTGCCTCCATATCTGAGGGAGCATGCGACGTTGGGCCTGTGGGTCGGGCTGCGAATGGGACGACATGGTGTCTGAATGTACGAGCAATTAGTTCCAGGCTGATGTGTAATAAAGATTATAGCAATACTTACGGAGGAAACGAAGAAAGAAGGGGTCGAGGGAATAAGAAATTTACGGCGCTGGTCTAGTGAGACGATGAACGATCAGCCAATGCGGCGACGACGAATGAGAAGTTAAAATGAAACGTACCACGAAGGGGAACAAATGAGTTCAAGGTCGAGACGGTTGAACGAATGAGAGCGACAATAAACTGCAAAGAAATATCGTCAGTGATAACACATAAGAGTATCAACAGGCTCACGCACAGAACGAAAAGTGCGGGGAGCGATGGGGAAGATAAGAACAAGGGCCGACGAATGGGCAGACACGACCAGGTTACGAGTCAGACTCGCAATGCCAGAGGTGAAAGCAATTCCACAAGGGCCGACGAATGGGCAAACACGACTAGGTTACGAGTCAGACTCGCAATGCCAGAGGTGGTCGACGGTGGAAGTGGAGATGGTGGTGGTGATTGAAATTGAACGCGCTGATCGTTGTTGTTGATGCGATCTAAAGCCTCTGAAACAAACAATGACAAAGCCTCAGGCTTCACTGGTGAAGTCTTCTCGGATAAACAAGTACAACCCGTCCGAATCTCGGTCGTCTCGCTAAGTCTTGACCTCTTATCTCATCTTCCACCTTCCACATTGTATGGAGTCTGACTCCTGCATTGTTCAACGTTCAGTCCGTTGTTCCTGGATCTGTAAGGAGTCTGACTCCTGCATTACTGGGTCGACCTTTCCGCACGCGAACTACAACGACTACTACCCACCTTGTGCAATGCACTTGCCCATCGTGCTCTCGTGCTTTCTGTGTCCGACTTATCGTGGGTCCCGACGATAGCAAGAACGCGATGCTTGGACTGGCGTTGACGTACCTCACGATGTGTAGTACGCTTGGCCTGGCGGTATGTGTCGTCATTTCGTTCTCATTCGCATTATCCTTATCCTTTCGTTGTTCGGTGCTAATTTCACTTCCTTTCCTGTTGCAGGTCCTATATAGTCATGGTGTTACGCTCCTCTCTCGTGCCGACACTCTCCTCACCACCAATCGGAGCAGGAGTCGGCCCCATTTCCTTTGGACCCACGAACGAGCATACCCCCCTGTTCGACAAACCTGTTTCGTTGACATCCTCCGCCCTACTACAGCCACCCGCAGACTCGGAAGACATCCTCCGTAACCATCCCTCAGCCTCTACCCTCGTTTCGTCGTCTTACATGCACCGTGTTTCGTAGTCGTCTTCCTGAGCACGAACACGAGCACGAACACTCGACGAAGATCACACACCACCCGCCTCAACGTGCGCGCTACATTTACCCCCGTTCATGTTTTACCTGCAGACGGCTCGGCTCCGGCTGCAGCAGTAGCTGGCGCGTTACGACCTCCACCGCCGAATAGGATAAACACCTCGTTTTACAACTCCTTTCCGAATTCACCAAACGACAGCCGAGCAGACTTGACAAAGTGGGACGAGGTGTCGGGGACTAACAACAGCAACGACTCTGACGAAGAAGAAGACAGCGACGAAGACAGGCTCACAATGCGCGCCGGTTCATCATCACTACCTCCCAAAGACCTCGAATCAGGCTCGACCCTCCCCGTTCACCACGTTCACCCCCACCCCCACAAACACCATCACCACCCACACCACCACTCCCTCTACGACCGCCTCTCCCCCATCCTCAAGCCCATCCAGCACCCTCTCATCGCGATACACGATTTCATGACCGTCCCGCTCTGGGCCGCCCTCTGCTCGCTCGCCGTCGCGTGTATCGAGCCGCTGAAGCACAGCTTGGAGGTGCATCTGACCCCGCTGAACGGCACGATCGACGTGGCGGGCAAGTGCGCGGTACCGCCGACGCTGGTGGTGCTGGGTGCGTACTTTTACGTGCCCCCGCTGGAGGAAGTTGCGAAGCCGACGGAGAGTGGGAATGGCGTTGATACGACGGGTTATTCGAGTGGGAGGAGGTCGAGGAGCAAGTCGAAGGAGTCAAAACGGACGTTTGTGAAGAGGGTAGGGGATGCTCTGCGCCTTACCCGAAGCCGGGAGGTGAAGAAAGAGCTTAAAGCCGAACCGCCTCGCCCAGGCGAGTCGAAGACGGTATTCCTCGCTGTGGCAGCGCGGATGGTGATCGTACCGCATAACGTATATACTTACCTACATGTTTACTTGCTTGACTGACCTACACATTCGCATTTACATCTGTCACCGTCTACATGCATGTACCCAATTTATAAGCGCTCAAAAGGCTGTGGCTGGGTTTTTGAACGCTCGAAGGATAGACGCCGCGGAAACGATGTCCGCTACTTCATCCCCTCGATGCTCTCCCTCTAGATACTGTTGTAATTTGTATTGTAATTTGTATATCCATTGAGACCAATTTTACGATATCTTGAAACCTCAAACTCTCGAATGTTCAAATTCAGCGAGAATGCATTAGATTTTGGTACGACGTTATAATATTCGTGTAAATAAAAGAAGTCAGTTACCCGTCGTAAATTAATTACTCCAAAAACAGCTTCATGAACATTTCAGACTGTTCCGAGAACAGTTTGTTAGATGTCTGTAAAACCTTCGTACTTGGTTGATTTGACCGGCGAGTAGAACGTCGCCCGTGTTCTGAAAACACTTGCAACGTCTTTGGATGTTGGCCTGCAAAGGGGGTTAGCACAAGGCCTAGGAAACTGTCTCGACAATTTTCCAAGTTTGTGAGTATTTCGTACTCACCTCGCCAGCCAAAGTAGGTGAGTAGAGTGGTGTAACTGTCCCGAGAACACTTGCGACTCGTTTGTATTCTTCGTCGGCAAAAGAACGCGAGCACTAACAACGTGGATACTCGCCAGCCATATCAGGTGAGCCGACCTTTTCTCGTACACCAGAAAGTAAGTGAGTCGCAGAAACATCTCGCAAAATGTTCCTGGACCAGTTTGCGAAACACAACATGTTCGTCAGCCGAGGCCAGTGAGTGCAGACGTCTCGCAAACGTCTCGCAAACTGGTCCGGGAATAGTTTGGTCCGGCAGTAGTTTGCGAGAACTCTAAAGTAGTTTGTCAATTGTTCGAAAGGAGTATAACTTACTTTATTCAGACCACAAACCAAACTCAGAATAGGCAAAGTCGCGCATAAAGAAATGACGTGAGGGGCAGAATGAATTACTAAAGCTTAGGGTAATTAGGGAGGGTTTAACGAGCGGCTCGATATAACTACGGAAGAATGGCGCGAGGGAAATTAACGACAACGAAAGAATAATGAAAGTTACTGCGAGGTGGGGGAAAGGAAAAAATCACTCCTACACCACAGTCCAAAGCGGTTTTTTTTGACGTGGACGAATCGCGACGAGCGGGCAAGCTGTCCTACGAGGCTCTCCGCTTGACTTCTCAAATGTTTTCTTATACCGGCTCACCCAAATTCGATCAGAGGCCGCCCAGGGCATCCAGTAAAGCTCGTCGAATTTCTTCTTCAGCTCAACTCGCATGCGCTCGTGGGTTCTCGCGTCGCACCGCCCACCAACATCGGCCCAAGACATGTAGTACCTGCACTGAGTATAGTTCTGTGCGGATTCACTAATCACACGACCCTGTACCGGCCAAAGGTGGTCGAAAATCGCCTGCCATTCGTCGTCCGACGCGATCTTCCACTGACAGTCACGAAAGTACGAGGCGAGGTTCTGGTCCTTGAACGCATCAGTGGTAACGAGAAGGCGTGCGTCCTCGTCGAGAAGAATGTGCGAGGGTTGGCTTGCTGCCTTGGGGTTAGGGGCTTTCGCGGTGATGTCGAGGGGGAATTGGTTCCAGATTTTGGTGAGAACGATGTCGATGTCCTGACTCTCCTCGCGGTCGTAAAGCGGGGGTTCCGTGGCATCGGAGCCAGTGTCGACTGGAATGGGTTGGAGAGAGAAGCCTTCAGAACCGAGATCAAAAAGCTTCGCAATGGGGACTTCGTTCTCGTGGGCAGCATAATCAAAATGAATGGGTGTCCGCTTCGTCTTATTGGCGACGCGATTGGGATTAGAAGGGCGAGTGACCTGGGACGCAAGGATCTTGTGCCGGATTTCTTCCATGTCAGTGCCCCAAAAATATGCGAAAGCCTTAGGGTGGAGCGGCATCCCATTGTTCTCCAGTCGGGGAACCGGGTTCTCCTTACCAGCGGCGATGCGCCGGAGAAACATACCTCCGGAAACAAAAGCAGGAAGAGTTTCCCGTTCGTCCCTGTGTCGGACGACGACAGGAACATGTTCATTATCGGAATCGGCTTCGTCGTCGGTCTCGCCGTCGAATGTTGGAGTGCCATAAGCAAGGATGTCCACGTCTGCACCCTCGCGCTCTATATGAGGGAGAATACTGTCCATCAACCGCTTGCTGTTGCCTCCCTTGTCAGGCGTGCAGAGTAGTCCGTTGAGTAGCCAGACGACACCAGCCATCAAGAGCAGAGCGGACGGCTGGAGGCGAAGATACACATTGCCTTCACTGAACCATGTGATGAGGAGCTGGCAGGCGAGTACTCGATATGCGCGAAACCCCCTACGGTCGTGCTTGAGTGAGAAAATTCAAAATAAATGAAAACCCGACTTACCCCCAAGCAGAGGGCGATATAGACACTAAGCTAAAGCGCAATATCTCCCTATCGACGTTGAGTAAAACCTTTGTGGAGTACTTCAGCGGAACGCGCATCTCCATACGAGCTGCTGCCAGATTAGTTTCCATGGCGTTGAGGGTGAGTTTGTAGAGACTCTTGGTCCAGTCAGTTGCTTTCTTCCCGTCGAGGATGTCAGCGCATTTTAAGAACTTGGCGTAATGGCCCGCCTCGTTACGGGCAGTGAGCGCCTTCTCGGTGGAATAGCCCTGGAAATACTGGCATTTGAATTTCCCCTGACCTCGAACACCAGGTGTGATCCGCCAACCCGAGACGTCGTTGAGGTGCATGATCGGATCGCGAGCATACTTACTGCTCGTTATCGACGTTAGACGATTAGCGACCAACGGCGGAACTTGTAACATAGTTTGCACCAACTTGAAATGGGATATGGTCGCCCAACCGAGGCACCTCCGATCGTTAGAAATGACATTGAGGCCAACGTCAACGTAGCAGGTCGTATCTTTCAACGATTCGTAGTCGAGGTCGTTACTTTCAAGGAAATCCGCTAGCGAATGACGAGCTTCTCTCGGGTCGTCCTTGTGAGCAGTTGCGTGTTTTACGCCGCGGATTTGATGCAGAAAAACGAGGCCGTGATGCCATGGAACGTTGTTGTCGCGGAGGGCGTTGCGAATAGCATCAGCCAACAAAGGCACAATGTCCGCCGGGACGACTTTGGTGCAAAAACTGAGTTGCCCCTTGCGCCCTTGAGCACGCCAAAACTCGTCAGAATACGTCGCGGGCCACTCCTGAACTTCGATCGGCAAAAGTTCAGCAATGGCTGGGCGAAAGCCTTTCTCGTAGAATGTCCTCTGCTCGTCCTGGGACATCTTAGCCGACGGTTTGTCATGGTTGTAGAGCCCGGGGGCGACGGCGCGCAAAAGATTGTTGTGGGGACCCCAAAACCCAATGCAGAGGTTCGGGACCTTGTGCAGTGGCGCGGTAAAATCGCCCTGTAGATACATCGCTTCAAATTAAGGACATAGAAGAAAAAAGATAGAGAACTTACCCTGGAAGTCGTGAAGTGGTGCTCTAGGTGGACGTTCGCAGTGAGCGTGTCCTCCTTCCTCCCGAGCGGACGCAGTGTGACATAGTTCTTGACCTCCACCTGGGTAGAGATGCAGAGGAGGGAGTCGTAATCGCGCGTAACTTCAAAGGGTTCCCCCACTCTCATAGTGTCACGGCAACCGTCAAGAACGACCCGATCTCCGTCCTTGATAGCACACAGAACGAACCTAACAAAGGCCGCCTGGTTTTCCTTGAAAAGGTCCTTCGCTGTCCTAACGAATTCCTTGAGGGAGAAAGTTACTGGCATATCGTCCTCTTCGTCGTTGTCGTCGTTCCAGACGGCGATGGGGCCGGGGATGTCGTCGTCTGGATCTCTATCCATGTGGATCTGGTCGTCGTCATCGATCCCGGGTAAGGTGGGGGGTTCCAATTCCTCCTCGTCGTCATCGGACTCTGGTATGGTGGGGGGTTCCTCCTCCTCGTCCTCCTCGTCCTCGTCATCGAACTCGGGTACGGTGGGTTGTTCCATTCCCTCGTCTTCATCGTCATCGAACTCGGGGAAGGTGGGAGGCTCCATTTCCTCGTCGTCGTCGTCATCGAACTCGAGCAAGGTGGGGGGTTCCATTTCGATGTCGTTGTCGTCGTCGCTGAAGTACATAGCTACGGCAGAGAGAAAGAGGTCGATGGGGTACGGGTAAACGAATGCGGTGGATGGGGTACGGGTAAACGAATGTGGGCAGCACTTGGCTAGAGAACGCGACGAAAAGGCGTCGACTTATATCAACCCATGAGGGGGCAAGGTGTTTGATACGAAGACCACATGAAGCTATTACGTCGGTGAGGATACAGGAGTCAGACTCCTTGCATCGTACAGACGTAAGACCATGCAGGAGTCAGACTCCTTACAAGGCCGGGGGCGCCGCCTGAGTGGTCGTGGTGGTGGTTCAGAAGGAAGAGGGACTTAGTCGCTCTTCGATCAGTTTGATCGGAGGTACCCGAATGTGATCGCGCCGAGCCGGATCTCTCGGACCGTTTGGGGCACATGTTTAGTGATCGATCTGATGGCACGCCCACGCCTTGTACCCTAACCCTTGTTTCCTCCCACCACCACCCACCTCCCCCGCCGCCCGCCACTGTCCCCTCCCTCCTCCTCTCGTCGTCGGCCGAGCGCCTGCCGCTGCCGCCGCGCCTTCGTTCCACGTTAGCGAGGAGTCTGACTCCCGTTCTCGTAGCTGGCGCAGGATGCAAGGAGTCTGACTCCTGTATCTTTTGCACCTGGAACACGTTGGTGCGGATGGCGGCTGCCTCCTCGCTATGGCTAACTCGACATGCGCCCTGACCCAACGAGCAATTTCCCGCCTGCTTGCTCTGGGAACATGGACCTTTACGTCGCAGAACTCGCGTCCTGGTGGCACGACCCTAACTCTATCCCTAATCCATACGACTGGTTCGCCTCGCCTCCTCCCTGTCGGACTTGTTCCAGGATCGATGCAGCCTCAACTATCCCCTCTTCGCACCCACTGATAACGTTCTCTGTTGCCGTGAGTCGGTATTCGCATCATACCTCTACACTACGGCTAATCCTTGTGACTAAGTAGTTCGCTTCGTCGCTCCTCGTCAGACTTGTTCCAGGATCAAGTTCGCCTCGCCTTCTCTATTTCAAACTTGTTCCGGGAACAAGACCACCTCGACTGTTCTTACGTCTCCAGCAAACGGGTCGCGTCGTTACGATCGATCCTAATGCCCTGCCCTATCCCTAACGAGCACGACTCACTTCGGCCCTCGAACTTGTTCCTGGTGCAAATGTACTTCGTAAGTTTTTGTCACTTGTAATTACCTGTCTGTTTTTTCACCCAGACTCGATAATGTTTTCAGTTCGGTTCGTTTGCTCCCTGTCAGACTTGTTCCAGGATCAACTCTGCCTCCTTATCGCCTCGTCGTTTTCCGTCGGACTTGTTCCAGGATCAATTCCGCCTCTTCCTCCCGTGTGCGCCTCGCCTTCTCTTCGGACTTGTTCCGGGAACATGTCCACGCTTACGTCTCCAGCAGTCGGGTCGTGTCGTTATGATCGATCCTGATACCTAGCCCTATCCCTAACGAGCGCGACTCACTTCGCCCCGCGTTCGAACTTGTTCCGGGTGCAACGTACTTTGTAAGTTCTCGTCAATTATAACTACCTCTCTGGTTTCTCACTCAGACTTGATAATGTTTTCAGCTCCCAGTCGGACTTGTTCCAGGATCAATTCCTCCTCTTCCTCCCGTGTTCGCCTTGCCTTCTTCTTTTCGGACTTGTTCCGGGAACATGTCCACTTCAACAGTTCTTACGTCTCCAGCAGTCGGGTCGTGTCGTTATGATCGATCCTGATGCCTAGCCCTATCCCTAACGAGCGCGGCTCACTTCGCCCCCCGCGTTCGAACTTGTTCCTGGTGCAACGTACTTTGTAAGTTCTCGTCAGTTATAACTACCTCTCTAGTTTCTCACTCAGACTTGATAACGTTTCCAGCTCCCAGTCGGACTTGTTCCAGGATCAATCCCGCGTCTTCCTCCCGTGTTCGCCTCGCCTTCTCTTCGGACTTGTTCCGGGGACATGTCCACTTCAACAGTTCTTACGTCTCTAGCAGTCGGGTCGTGCCGTTATGATTGATCCTGATGCCCAGCCCTATCCCTAACGAGCGCGACTCATTTCGCCCCTCGTTCGAACTTGGTCCTGGTGCAATCTTCGTAAGTCGTCATTGCTCTTATCCGACTTATCTCATTCTTACTTCATACGCGCTGCCTTTAGTTCACCTATCGGCCATGCGGAAGTACACTAGCCCTTTCTCTGTCGAGCGTGGTTCGCTTTCCCTTTCGAACTTGTTCCGGGTACAATGTACGTCTCCTTCCTGCTCTTCTCCCTTCAATCGCCAATTTGTCGGCTCTGTTGGCAGGCTCACGTTAGTGTCGGCGCCGAGTTCACAGGCTAATATAGTCCTCGCTGAGTATTCTAGCCGTCTCTACCATGTAAGCTTTCCCTTTCCCCCAGCTCTTCGTGCTTCATTGACCAATTCAGCTCCATTAGTAACTTCACGTCCGCGAGCCCCATCATTACTGATGTGTTCCCGGACTAATATCGTCCTCGCAAAAATATCTTAACCGCTCTGTAAGCCAGCTTATCACATTTATTTATTTTCGTTCGCATCGCCTGACCGATGAGCCTTTATTAGATTGTCTTTCGCGACTGCACCATGCGTATGCGCCCTATAGTAAGCATGATTTTTCCATGCCCTCTCGACACGGGGGCTGAACGATCTTACTTAGGAAAACAACTCCATCGATAATGGGTTACACAGTTCCTCATTTTACGGCTCTGCGGCTCGTCTTCAGGACACCCTACACCGGTTTATAAATACCAAATTCCCGTGGTGAAGCTGTAGATCCGCTACAAGATCTTGTTCCTGTACAAGCGCGTCGATATCTCGTAGAATGCTATATATGTAGCTGTTTCCATCACGTCATGCCCCCAGGTCCCGCCCTCCTTTCGTTGAACATGCCTAGCCACTATGTACACAGCGCTTTGGTTGACATGTTTCATGAGGGCAATGGCGCCCCTTGGACCTTCAAAAGGTGGCGTGATATTACAAAATGTCCTGGGGGACTATTCCCTGAAAATGGCTCTCCTGCATTTCACAACTGGGACGCCCGCCAGGTTGCGGACGTCAAGTCTTACTTCGAGCGATACAAGCAGAAAATGGGAAAGGAACAGCTCCTGCAGGAACGGCTCAGATTCTCTCTAACTCCAGGAAGCCAGCTGCCAGGTGCAGAAACTTGGCGACGGTTCGTTACCAGCGGCTGGAAGTCGTGGAAAATCAATGACCGTATTACGCGTGTTCTCATTGAAAAGCGCCTTCACCCATGCATCCTCGCCAAACACTCGAGAACGCCAGATACGTTTCCCGACAGTAGTCTCTATATTCCTCGAGCTGTCGACGCTGTGGGCCTGGATCTGTTTGGAGAAGAGGCCATGGACACTCTAGGAAATCTTTCTTCGGAACTGTGTAACATGACCAAGGCAATCATCCAGCGCGCTTGGATATCGATTTGCACCAAAGTTTCGCATGCGAAAAAGAAGGTGGTCGCGCTAGAGGAAGAGGTTCTTGATGCGTATAAAGGTGAATTTGTTGAAACATCTGTCGCTCGTCAGAATCTCAAGTCAATTAATTACAGATTTGGAATCCGATGGAGCATCGAAATCAAAGAAGGAAGCCATCAAGTCTGTTATTATTCGGGTCGCTCGCTGGAAGGCTGCCTGTGAGGTCCTCCAATCTACAGCCCACGACGCGAAGATTGAGGAGCTGGAGATTAGTTTGAAGGAAATGATGAACGCGCTTGACGCGAAAGCGAAAGGAAAACCCTTGCGTCATTCCCTTGGTATGCTTCCGTTATGCATGCTCAATAAACGAGGCTGAATCATTCACCTCCAGGCACCTCTAAAGCGACGAGAAGCGTTCTGAGTGAGCTTTCGACAAAGCAGGATATCGAGGACGTCCTCTTGCTTTACGCCGACTTCGCTAACCAGCCTCGTATCGAGGACGCCGTGTCTCTCGAACAACAGAACCCGTCCCTTCATGTTGTGTTCCGCAAGCACAAGAACAACGCAGATCCGGGCGTCGAATTGGAATCATCGATGGATCCTGCAACTTTAGCGCATGATCTTGGTTTCGTCAACGGCCTACCGCTTTTATTTAACAAGTATCGTCACCGCGATGGTTTAAGTCCTTGGGATCCTGCCTCCGACGACATTTTCGACGACAGCAATGCTAAGAACGACCCGGCTATGAGCCTCTTTCAACCCCATTGGCACCAGCTTGCAGGCGTCCACGCCGCCATTCGCAAGATATTTGGAGCAGAGCAGACCAAGAGTGCATGCACCGGCGTGCTCATTGCAGACGACGTGGGTCTGGGCAAAACTTGCCAAGCTATCATGGTTACTGCATTTCTCGCGGACGCTATCCATCGTCAGAAGAACCTCTTACCTCCTCCTCCCATTCTTAGTACGTAGCTCCTCTTTTCACACCGGCAATATTCATGTTCTGGTAGGTGAACTCCCGTACTTGGCCAAGCGGAAGATTATCCCAGAACGGCCAGTCCTTATACTTGTTCCTGGAACCCTTCTCGCCCAATGGACTTCGGAGTTCAAGCTTTGCGTCAATCGGAAGGCTTTCGACGTTCTGGAGTACGGAACGGGTCTCTCGAATCACAAATCGTTCTGGGGCGATAATGGGCCTTTTCAGAAGTCGAATCAGCCTCTTTCTCGTATCGTAATCATTGCATCTCATTCGGTATGCCGTGTCAAATATAAGTGATATTATCTCTCACCTCTTTCGCAGGATTTAACCCAAGACTATAATCTTTTGTACGCACCCGATGTCCGGAAGAAAGACGGACTTCCCTGGGATCCGCCTGTTGAACTCAATGGTTTCAAAGAAAACCGCGTGTCCACCTTGTTTTCTCAAAAATACCTGGCGGTTATCCTCGACGAAGGTCACATGTTTAGGAACGTTGGGCCCAAGCATTCGGCTGCCCTCGAAATCATGAAACATGCTGCCGTGCGGCTCGTATTGACGGCGACTCCTCTGCAAACATCGACGAAGGTAAATTATATTCCTCATATGCGTACGTTGACTAATCCACTTCAAATTTAGGACATTGCAGCAATCGCCCGATTAGTCGGGATCCCTTACTTTTTAACTGAGAAAGCCTTGGACGAAGAAAAGCAGGACATGGCCATGGTCAGACGCGCACGCGCTAACGTTCCTTCTGACTATGACCCACTGAACAATGACGATGACGATCCCATTAAACTCGCTTCGACCGCCATCGCTCAACGGATGCAAGGTCAATTTGACGACCGGATGATACGTCGTACCAGAGACAGCCGAGACTGGGAAGGGAATCGCCTCCTTAAACTCAAACCATACGAAACAATTATGGTGAAGCTGACGCTAGAAGATAAAGAACTTGAAGCCCTTGAGCGTCTTGCCGCCAAGGTTCGGAAGACGTATGTGTTTTATTTCACTAGCACCAGAATTAAATCTAAGTTCCATTAGTGTATCCAATTCGAACAGTGTCTTCGGCATAGTCTCTCACAGTTTCTACCTCGAGTATCGTATGGGGGTGTGCTGCCCTCGGTTACGTCAGAAAGACCCCATTCCGAAATATGGCACTCTAGAGGAGTGGCAAGCAAACAAATCAACCAAGTTGGACACCTGCGCCCGACTGGTTTCTCATTTGCTCAGCCACGACGACGCCCCTCCAATCAAAGTCCGAAAAGGCAAAGTCACTTTCCCCAGGCTTACACCTGAGCAACTGGACAACCCTAAGCAGTCGACGAAGATACTCGTCTACCAAGAGTTTCCGTCCCTCGGCCCCCTTCTTCGGAATGTAAGTCCTCTTACGACCCTTTATTTACATATGAACTCACGTAACAACAGGTTTTCGACTTGTATCGTATCAAGTATGTTTACATCGCTGGGAACATGTCGTTCCAAGAACGAGCGAAAATCGTAGAAAAATTTTGTAGCGACCCAAGCATTCGCGTGCTCATTTTCTCGAGCGTCGGCGGTATTGGGCTGAATTTGAGTATTGCTTGCATTGTGATCTTCTTCGTAAGGTGTTCTACTCTCGTAAATTTTCTGCGTGCTTATTATCTTCTGATAGGATCAACCGTGGAGTGGGCAGGACGAACAACAAATTCGTGGACGTGCACACCGCCAACCACAGGACAAAGTTGTCATGTGCTATCACCTCCTCGCTGACAACACCGCGGACATTATCCTCTACAGCCTCGCTAGAGGGAAGAAGGATATGATGGAGGCTTTCGTGACTAAGAATAAACAGGCGAGCGGTACGGTCAAAATTCCTTATATTTGCGCACTATTCTTATCATGACGCGAAAATTAGAGCTTTTCAACCTTATCAATGGGTATACGATTTCTGAGGAAGGGGATGACATGACGGCGGCGGAGCGAAGGCAAATGGAGACTCGCGCCTCCTCCTCTGGTATCACGGAGCCCTCTACTAAAATCACCAGGCCACGCAAATCATCGAGTAAGGCCCCGGCTGATCCATCGCTATCCCCGCCTAAAGCGTCTACCAGTTATGGTGTGGCCACCAAACGGAAGTCGTCGAAAAAACCCCCGAAATCCGTCGACGTCCTTTCTGATACCGATGGCGATGAAGGCGTAGACCCACCTTTGCCTACTACGAAGGAATCGTCAAGCAAGACGGGGTCGTCGAGCAAAGCAAGGTCATCGAGCAAAGCACGACCATCAACTAAAGACAGAGCGGAATCGTCAAGCAAGGCCAAGTCATCCAGTCAAGCTAAAACGTCTAGCAAGGCGGAGTCATCCACCAAGTCGAAATCGTTAAGCAAGGCGTTATCTTCCGGAAATGTCTCGCAGCCGACACCTGTTTTCGCTCCCACCCAGGACGATCCTAGCAGTGCCGAAGAAAGTTCATCAGATTCGATGCCGGGGGCGCCTAAGGGTATCGAAAGCGATGTTGCAGCTCCAAAAATGTCTCGAGAGCTGGAGGAGACCCTCAAGGCGAAAATCCGGGCAATTGTCAACCGCCGGCTAGCCTCATCCCATTCTCGAGAGGTGGCCGACGTCCCTCATGATGATGTTCTGATGGCGGATGTCCCAGTAAACTCGTCCTCGTCCTCGTCCAGCGAAGATATGCGAAGCCAGAGGGATGCGTCGAGGTACCCAGTGTCAGAGAAAGCGAGGGGAAAGCAGAAAGCCATCGACAACGAAAACGATTCGCAGAAAGCCATCGACAACGAAAACGAAAACGATTCGCAAGACGATTTCGAACGGTATGATGATTGGCAGGGCATTGAAATGTCATTCTCTGGTGGAACGGCCTCGAGTAGCTCTCTGAATTTGACTGACCACGATTTTCATGACGAAGAAATGGACGACGTCAACGACGAGTCCATCCCTGATATTGAGATGCAGGACATAACAAGCGCGAGTGCTTGGAGCTCCAGCCAAGGTCCCTCGGTCGTGGCATCTCGAGTCGAGTCTCCCGAGCCTCCAGAGGACGCTCATGCTCCGAGAACACCTCCTCGAGCAGGACAAAGGCGAGACCGAGACTTCTTCAGTGGTATGTATCGAACATTGTTAAGATTATCTTAAGAACTGACAACATTATTATTAGGTGGTAGCGGAGAAAAGCAGTCTAAGCGCCCCCGACCGCGCTATTCGTTCGTCAACGACTCTAGTATCGACAATCCATGTAACACTATTTTTTTTTTCCGTTGACTGTTGATCTAATATATCTGCAGTCGTATCCCAGAGCAAAAGTCGGGGAGACGTTGAAGTGCCGCCAAGGAATATATCGCTCTCTACCCAATTGACAAAGAAACTCTCATTGATCAATGCTCAAGCTGATGACGGTATTTCGTCGTCATCCATTCAACCGACCATCCCACCTTCCCCGTCGGCATCAGGTCTTCCCAAAGCAAGTACACGACCCCCATCTCCGGCCCTGCAACCTTCCGCAGAGCCGCGGCGTAACCCTTTCTCCAACCATCCTGAGTACCGGGCTCCCCTTCAAGGACCACGTACTCGACCCGTTGATTTCCGTAGCGTGTTTCCTCGGCCTGAAAGCGCGTCAACTACAGTCGAAGCGCCTCGATCCAAGCCTTCCACCTTGCACCTTGCCCCCGCTTTTCAATTGAAACCTCCGAAAGTTCTGCGACAGAAGCCTGAACGCTTTTTCACGAAACCGCCTCCTTCTGTTCGTCCTCCAGATCCTCCTAAGGTCGACCAACCGCCACCACCTGTGCGAGCTAAGCATCGTTTCCCTGCTGATCTGCCGCCTTCCGACCCGTCTTCTTCATCCGAGGAAGGGCCTTTCGAAAATCCACAAGCCACCCAGCATGCTGGTCAGGAAGACCAGTACGAATACGAATACGACAATGATCAGTACGAATACGACAATGCTCCTGATGACCCATACGACAATCCCCTGGAAGATAACTTGTCCACGCGAGCACCTTCGCCTCCTCGTCCCTCTCCCGCACATGAATCTCACCGAGACTCTCGTCATGTCTCTGAACGGGGATCCTCGCTGCATCGTGATCAACGTGTCCGTCCCGCTGACAAGTCGTCATCGTTGCGCAATGCTCCAGGTTCGCAACGTTCACATTCGGGTTCCGCTTCTCAACCGGCGGTTATGTCGGGTACGTCAACCTCGCGTACTGCTCCAGGTACAAATTTGGGTCAAGCGTCGGGTTCGTCGTCGTCGCGTACTGCTCCTGGTGCAAATTTGGGTCAAGCATCGGGTTCGTCGTCGTCGCGTACTGCTCCTGGTGCAAATTTGGGTCAAGCGTCGGGTTCGTCGTCGTCGCGTACTGCTCCAGGTACAAGTTTGAGTCAACCGACGGTTATGTCGGGTTCATCTTCGTCGCGTACTGCCCCAAGTGCAAGTTTAGGACCCGCATCTCAACCGAGTGCTCGAAACACTTCTCGTTCGTCTTCGCATCATGCTCCTGGTGCATATTCTACTGAGCCCAGCTCGCCGGTTGCCTCGTCTTCAAAGCAGAAGGTTTCGCGACCTACATTAAGCAAGCCGTACCCTCCCCGTGGTAAGCACCAATATTTTTGTAATAACCCTTCTCAATAACTAATTAACTTCTAGATGAACGTTCTCAAAGCCGAGATTCACTCAGTCCCCCACCCTCAGACCCGAAATCAGACAACCCGTACAAGACGGCGGTGAAGAAGTATCCCAACTCTACGCAAAGTCAGAAGCGAACGTAACCGTTATTATGAGCTATATGTATATATATTTGTATCTTTTACCTACAGAATTACATCGTACGTTTTCTTGAACCATACTAAGATAGACGGTTCAGATGTGCAGTTTGTCTGGGTTCAGAGGCCTTGCGAACGTTGTTGGTGCTCGCCTTCTTTGCCGGCGAAGATGCAAGCGAGTCGCGAGTGTTCTCGGAACAGTTACGACGTTCTACTCACCTATTTGGGCTGGCGAAAGGAGGTGAGTATGAACTACTCACAAACTTAGTTAATTGTTCCAAGACCAGTTTTCCTTGCGACAGTTTCTTAATACATTAATTTTGACACTCGTCAAGCTGCACAAAACTCGACGGAGGTATCACCATTTTGAGTCTCGTACCTCTCAAATTCATGTAGTCAATCAAATACATAATAGCCATTCATATAAATACTTCAATGACAGCGGGCGCAGGTGAATAAATGAGGTTATACTTACAACAAGAGCGACTACAAATGAAACAAGCCCCACCCGCCCATACTGAACTTGCGACAACGTCGACGTTACAAAACGTCGGAAGCTAAACAAGGAGGTAAGTCAATAAACGAAAAAACGAGAAATGAAGGAGAGGACTAACGGATGAGTTGAGCAGGAACAGACGGCCAGCACTAGACGCGGGCGAGCTTTTGAGCTGAACAAGAGGGTGGAGTGTACGTGAGCGACGTAAAACCCCGTCGCTCACGCATGCGGTGCGAGTGGAGAACTGCCGTACAAGCGAGTGACGGAACTTGCGCGAGCGGCCGATGGTGAAGGCGGGGGTGCTGACAACGTCGTTCCTGCGGCGTTCTACTCGTTATCTGTCGAACGAGGAGGCGGGCAGGAAAGGGTGCAGGAACTTGCGCGAGAGGGCGACAGTGAAGCAGGGGGTGTTGAAAACGTCACTCCTGCGGTGTTCTAGTTAAGTTCGGCTGGTACTCGTACCCCCGGCGCGATTGGCAACCGGCCGTACGAGCGGCGGGTGCGAGGTCATGGGGGTGAAGTAGGCAAAACGGGGGACCAGACGAACGCCGCAACGGGCGCGAGAGGTGGACAATGGGGGCGGGGTTATGAACACGGTCGTTCGGTTGCCCAGCCCGCAAGGGAGCAGCCGCGGAGGCGCCGTCGTGCCTAAAATCCGGGATGCACGTCTTGAGTTGGCAGTCTAACTGCCAGTGTACATGTGGAAGGGGAGGGGCGGCGGCGGGTGCGACGGGCTTGAGGTGCGAAGTGGCGCGTCGACCTGCTACACGAGTCAGACTCGTTGTAGACGCGCAGGCGATGGCGGGACGGGTGGTATAGGAGAGGAGAAGGAGACGGCGGAGGTGGAGGTGCGAAGTGGCGCGTCGACTTGCTACACGAGTCAGACTCGTTGTAGACGCGCAGGCGATGGCGGGACGGGTGGTGAAGGAGAGGAGAAGGAGACGGCGGAGGTGGAGGTGAAGGCGAGAGCCAAAGATGGGAACGTTCCTATTCAGGAACGTTCCCATCAATTGTGATTTCGTGACGTCAGAATCACGTCGGCTTTCTCGGCATCAGGGACTGGGGCTTTGGATCCAAACAAAGCCCCGCAATCAACTCGTGGTGATTGCTCTCTAAGTCCCCACTTCTCACCACCACCACCGTCGTGCCCACCCTCTACCCTCCTTCCCCTGCTCTCCGCCTTTCGACGTCCGCAAGCTCGCGGCCCCGTAGCTGCCCGGCCAAGACGGCGGCGCTGCGTTGAACTTGAGGATTGTGGAGTCTGACTCCCAATTCAAGTTCAACGCCCAGTATCGTGGGCTGCAGCGCCGCCGCCTTGCTCACTGAGGTCCGCGGAGGCGAATTTCCGCGCCGATGGGCACCAGCGCCCGCCCCTGCGAATACCCCGGCAAGAGGTCGTCTTCGGCATTTCACAGCGCCGCGTCCTGCCATCTCACGACGCCTCTCCTCTCCCCATTCGACACTGGCGTTTAATTTCCACCAAGAACTTTCCCCGACCGTCTCAATGGCCCCCACTGTGCTCACACCTGCGAACGAATGGCCACTGCCCACGTCCAACACACCTCCCTCCTTCGGTGCCTACGTCCACCTAACCATCACGCCCACCCTTCGTTGTCCGCCCTCTGCCCTCCGCCTCTCGACCTCGACCACCCCGCAGCATTGTAGGCTACGATTCAAGAGCTGCCCCCCGACCTTCAGCCGCATGCCCAGCGAAGATAGCGGCGCTGCGTTGAACTTGACGATTGTGGAGTCTGACTCCCAATTCGAGTTCAATGCCTGGGATCGTGGGCTGCATCACCGCTGCCTTGCTTAGAGGTCGGCGGAGGTGAATATCGGCGCCGACAGCACCCTCCCCCGCGAATGCCCCGGCAGGAGGTCATTTTCGGCGCACCACAGCGTCGCATCGCGTTTATTTTCCGCCATGAACTCTCCCCGACCATTTCAACGACCTCCACTGCGCCCACCTCCGCAAACGAATGGCCTCCCTCTTTTGCTGCCCTCGCCCAAACAACCGTCGCACCTGCCTTCGTCGTCCGCCCTCTGCCCTCCGCCTCTCGACGTCCGCCCACCTGCAGCATTGTGGGTCTCGCCTACGAATGAAGACGCTGCCCCCCGACCTTTCGCAGCATGTCCGGCGGCGGCGGTGCTGCTTCCTTCGAACCCCGTAGATTGGGGGTTTTGATCCTCGATCCAAGTCCTACAACCGGGATCGTGGGTTGCACCGTCGTCTTCTTACTCGCTGGGGACCGCGTAGGCGAATCTCGGCGTCGATAGGCCCCACCCCCCCCCCCCCCCTGAGACGGAGTGGATTTCGATGTAACGGGCACTGTGGGGAGAAGATGGGCTGGCATTTCTTGCAGCTATTGGCAGCTATTCGAGTCGCGACAATTCGTGAGTCATCCAACGCGTTGCTTTTCTGTACGGCTGACGTGGTGTATCATTTCCTGCAGCTCGTACAGTCGCAGAAACTCACGACACGATTATTGTCGTGTGTCGTTCAATCCCTTGATTAACGGTGCGATTCCTGATTTTTCGTTTATATTAGCCATCTGACGTTCTTCGCATGTAGCGAGGGTTACTGACCTGCATTTGGCGAGGATTTTCGAGCTGCGGAATTACACGAGTTGACGGTACACATGACCAAGGTGAGGATCGTCGAGCTGCGTGATTTTGTGTCTGTACTGATGTTATCTAACATACAGCGGGTTTTCCTACGACTCGACGAGAAGGGGCTAGCGCGGGATACACGAGAATGAGGTGGCTGGATGTGATGAGATGGACAAGGCATTTCGTGCAGCTCGACGAGTCGCGGCGTAAGGAAGCACGTATTGCGGGGCTGTACATTTAGTGTAGAATACGAATTCTATGTTCTTACATTGCAGCGCGTCGAGCCTCGTCTGCGAAGGTAGATGATTAAATTATAAGCCGTGAACAATAATATGATTACTATTTGGCATGACGAGTCGGAGCAACTAAAGACACTGTCAATTGCGACGTTGGTCGACACTCACGTTCTGAGTGTACATCGGCACATACATGGGATATGTAGCACATGTCAGATATGCGACGAACGGCAGGGAAAAAAATGGAGATGTCGACGAGACTAGTACAGCCGACGCTTCTAACAATGCAAATGTGTTGTAATGAGCACGAAGATCAGCACATTTTCAAAATATCAGTGACATTTTTTTCAAATCAAATATTTATATTTCGGAAGGCTTTTCGATTACAAATTAAGTGACTAAGATAGACAAGGGATAAAAAAAATCAACTTAGTTTAGAGAATGATATCATAAGTTAACAAAATAAAAAGTAGCAACCCCAAACCATAGAATACAAACGTAACACTAACAGTTCAATAACAAAAATGATAAATCCAAAACATAAAATACTGACATATACATATCTGCGGAATCCATATATTTCGCCAACAGATGAAATCAAAAAAAAAAAAAACAAACGATATTGATAAAATAATGAACTACATTTAAGAGAAAGATACTAAATAGACTATAAGTCAACGAAATGAAATGAAAAAAACATAAAGGATATCTAACCGTAAACAATAATACCCTATGTTGAAACATAGACATAGGCTACTGACATAAACATAATAGGAGAATACATGAAACAAAGAATAACTTGTGTATAAGATTCCTTATGTATTTTACGGTTAGGTTTGTTTGAGCGCCGAAGGCGCTCAAACCCCTAGGCTTCTAGGGTCAAACCCCTAGGCTTCTAGGGTCAAACCCCTAGGCTTCTAGGGTCAAACCCCTAGGCTTCTAGGGTCAAACCCCTAGGCTTCTAGGGTCAAACCCCTAGGCTTCTAGGGTCAAACCCCTAGGCTTCTAGGGTCAAACCCCTAGGCTTCTAGGGTCAAACCCCTAGGCTTCTAGGGTCAAACCCCTAGGCTTCTAGGGTCAAACCCCTAATAATCTACGTTCTGAATAAGGACTCCTTATTCGTCGCCGGCGACAGATCCACAGGGTCCATGGAACCTCTGGAGACGCCCTCGGAACGCATCCGCACCCTGCTTTTCTCCCCTGTGGACCCCTTCGGTAACAGATCCGTATGTTCCGTGGAACCTATAGATATGGAACGGTAACAGATCCAGAGGTTATGCTTCAATTGATCATCAAAGGATGGCCCACGGTAACAGATCCGTAGGTTCCATGGAACATCTGGATATGGAACGGTAACAGATCCATAGGTTCCATGGAACATCTGGATATGGAACGGTAACAGATCCATAGGTTCCATAGTACATGTGAATTATGGAACGGTAACAGATCTACATCTCCTTTTTGCACAAATGAAAAAGAAAGGAGTCCAGCAACATATCCATATGTTTCATGAAACGTATAGATGTCGACCGTAAATAGTTGCGTCAATCAAGTTTAAAAGGAAATGAAGACTAGCCACAGACAAATATAGCCAAATATAAACAAATGCTATATTCTATATAACCATGGAGGAAACAAACTGATCCCCCTCTTTCCTCCTTTTCCCACAACAATGGCCATCACCTGCTCTACTTGCACCAAGAAATTCACCTCTCAAGAAGAGCTGGCTCTTCATGCACCTGCCTGCTCCAGGAAAACAACATGCAAGATTGTTCTTTCCTCTGGCACCATCACTGTCTTCAAGGATGTCCCCAACAACAGCTGGCCCTGCTACTGCAATATCAGCAAGTGCAAAAAAAACTTTTCAACTGACAAAGCCCTTCAAGCTCATATCAGAAGGGATGCCACTGCAACCACTCAGTGGAATGTGAGTTGTTGGCTTATGTAATCAATCCCTTTGCATTTAAATTTCATTTAGGGCCCTTCTACCAGTGCCATACAGCAAGCTCCAGTGCCATCCACAAGTTCCATGGAACCTGTGGATCAGGATATTCCAGCTGTCTGTTTATTGAATATTTTATTTTTTACATCTTGAATCTGATCATCTTTTTTTGTAGCCTCTCCCCATATCCATAGGTTCCATGGAACCTACAGATCAGTCTAACTATCTGGTCATGCACCCATACCTTTCCACCCTTGGCCTGGCTTTCAATCCATTCATCTCCATGGTCATTTGTCTAGGCTGTTCCTCTGGCATTGGCAGGAAAAGCATAGAGACTCATCTGCATAAAGTCCATCATGAAGAACAGTTCAGGATTGATCATGCCAAGCTCACAGCAGCTTTGGATGAGTTGCATGCCCAAGAATCATTTGACCTCAACACTCTTCCCTCTCCCTGTCCTGAGATCCAAGGACTTGCTACCTCATCTGATGCCTATGTCTGTCCTGAATGTGGAAGCATTCGAGGATCTTTGATTTCTGCCAAGCAACATCATCAGACAAAGCATTACACCCTGTCAATGCCCACCTCCTGGATTCAAACCTGTGCTCAACAGATCCATGCACAGAATAGAACCCCCTACTTCAAAGTCATTCCATCTGGAGCTCCAGAGTCTTTGGATGTTATGGAGCAATACTATCAGTCAATCAATGAAGAAAGGCAAAAGATTGTTTCCAATTATGATCTTTCAAAAGTAGATCCAAGGCAAATCTCTACATGGCTGAATGCAACCAAGTGGCATGTCTTGGTCAATCCTTATGATCACCAACATCTTTTGTCACTGGTTTCAATGCCTTCAAGACAGGAAACTGAGCTGGAAATATTGGCCAAGGCAGTCCACATGTACACTCAGCTGGCAGACACCTACATGGACACACTCAGCAACTTGGCACTGAGAATCCTCAACAGCCCAGAGCCTCCGTAAGTTCCATGGAACTTGTGGATATGAATATTTAATTGATTTCAATTTACAGTGAAATCAATCACAAGCCTTTTGGCCATCATCAGGAAAAAAATACTTTGCATGAGTATTCCTTGGAGTTGGTCAAGCTCATTGCTTTTCTGCTCAGGCCATCAGATTCTCATCACATGGATCTGCCTACCAGTCTGAAGACAGATCTGCAAGTTCTATGGAACTTACTGATATCCAAGGATGTGGCTGAATCTGCAAAGGCCATTCACAAGATCTGCTTGGTGCTTTGGGGAACAGAATGGGATGAGGATTTTTCACAGACAATGACTGATCCTACTGCCAGATTCATTGCCTTCTCTCAGCTCAAAATCCAAGGTGGCTTCAAGGAGGTCAAGAATATCACACCAGACTTTGCCAAGTTTGAATATCTGATCAGATTGACCTATGCCTATGAAATGTGGCATATCAGGAAAACTACAGTCCCAGTTCCCAAGAGTGTTGATCTGGCCAAAGGATTTTCTAGGTGGTTTACTGAGTCAGAGCCATCTACCTTCAGCACTATCAGAACTCTTCAACATCTGGGTTCAACCATTGCCTATTCCACCATGGCTCTGCCCAAAGTTTGGTGGCCTGAGAGTGGATCCTTCCAAACAATGCTCTACCTTGGCCACAGACTCAGCATCAGCAATTTCACCAAGGCATTGGCAGCAATTGAGGAAGACATGGTGCAGGTCTGGCAGCAAGATATTCTACTTGGACTGGATTTACAGATCAAGTATGACACTCTGGTGGACAACATGAGCAATACAGATGTTGGCTACTCTCTGTTTACTGATCCCAGGAATCCCTGCTTCAAGGGTGCATCCACACTCCTTCTTTCTGCCATCACCAAGGACACCACTCTCTGCTCCAAATTCATCAAAGGAGTAACCAACAAAGGACAGCCAATCTGGAATACCATGGCACTCAGAAGATGGCTTATCAACTATGCCAAATTTGAAGAGCTGGTTCTTACCAAGGCAGAAATGACAGCAGGATCAGCATCAAGAGGGACTGAAATCAACTGTCTGACTTTCAAGAACACCAAGGTCAGATCCACAAGAGGACTTCTGATGATGGGCAATCACCTGGCCTATCTTTGCCAATATCACAAGGGATCATCAATAACAAGAAAGGATAAGACCATCCCACATGCCTTTGATGCTCACACATCAGATATGATCATCCAGGACTTGGCTATTGCCAGGCCATTTGCTCAATTTGCTGCCTACATCTGCTTCCCAGGTGATGATTCAATCCATCATCTCTATGACACCAGACTATTTGCCAACTTTGCCAAGGAGTTCACCACCACCAACATCAGTACCTGCCTCAAGATGTATTCAATGGCTCATGTTGGCAAGGAAATCGGAGTACAGGATTGGCGTCACATCAGCATCTCTTTCAGGCGTAAATTGGCAACTTCAATTGAAGATCTGATAAATGAAGATGGCCTGGAAACAATATCAGCAGCTCAAGCTCACCACTCAAGGACTACTGAAAATCAGATCTATGGGATCAGTGCAGAGGCCTTGGCAACTGGAAATGCAGATGATATCTTTCCTCTGTACCTCAAGCACAGCACAGATTGGCAAGAAGTCCTTGGAGTCAAAAGAGGTGGCTGTCTCAAGCCATATGATCAGTGTTTGGCCAAGGACTTGGAGGCACCAGCTCAGTCACTGCCTAAAACAAGCAAGTCTCCCATTGTCCAAGAGCTGATGGATCTGTTGCTGCCTGCCATGCAGACCATGATTGATAACAGTCTGGCCAAATTCAAAGTATGTGATCTTTCATATCTACAAGTTTCAGGAAACTTACAGATCACCCAGCCTGCCATTCAATCTGCAAGTTCCAGGGAACTTCTGGATGAGCCACAACCAGCACAACCAAAATCTGCAAGTTCCAGGAAACCTAGAGATCTGCCATTGGAAGTGGAGCCAGAGAGCACATCCACAAGTTCCATGAAACCTATGGATCAAGATTCAAGTGACAATCAGCTGATGCCCTGGCTGTCTATCAGTTCTATCAAGGACATATCCACAAGTTCCATGGAACTTGTAGATCAGGCAAGTCTGAAAATTCTGTGTATTCAATCAATACTGATAATTGACTGATAGCCACTGCCTATGATATCTGAAAGTTCCATGGAACCTATGGATGAGCTCCCACCACAGGAAATCATATCCCCAGGTTCCAGGGAACTTGTGGATCAGCCAGCTGAACTTGGTGACTGGGAAGAACATGAAGCATTGGATGCTCTCAAGAGACTGCTCAAGAAACCAAATGCAACATGGTCAACTTCACTGCAAAGGGATTCAGTCATGAAGGTCTTGAACACAAAGAAGGATGTCCTGGCTATTCTCACCACTGGATCAGGCAAATCAATGCTGGCACTCATCCCATCTGTCCTGGAGCACAATCTGATCACTGTCCTTATCCTGCCTATCAAGTCACTCATTGTGGACTACAAACGCAAATTGGATTCAATGGGCATTCCCTATTTCCACTACTCTGGACGTAACATGCCAAGGGGACACTGCAAAGCCAACTTGGTGCTGGTCAGTGTTGACATGGCAAGGGAGGATCACTGGACTCAATGGCTGGCTGAAGTTGACAACACCAAACATGTTCAAAGATTCTGCTTTGATGAAGGTCAATATCCACTCACAGATGCATGCTTCAGACACTCTGTCAGGAACATTTACATGGTCAGATGTCTTCCAAGGCAACTGGTTGTCCTGTCTGGAACAATCCCACCTGCCTGTCAACCAGAGATCATCAAGCTGTTCATGATGCATGATTCTGTCCAAGTCTTCAGATCACCATCTACCAACAGGCCAGAGTTTGAACTGATCAGAACAGCACGTCAACTCAAGTCGGATCTCTGTCCAATTGCATCAGAAATGTGGTCAAAGCACAGAGCTCTATTTTCAGAACAAGATCGGGCTCTTGTGTTTGTTCCTTTCATTGATGTTGGAATGCAGCTAGCCACAGCTCTGAACTGCGAATTCTACAACTCCACTGATAGTGACACAGTCAAGAAGCAGATATATGACAACTGGCGATCTGGACAGTACAGGATCATGGTGGCCACATCAGCATTCAGCTCTGGCAATGACTATCCACACATCAGATTGGTGATCCATGTAGGCACACCCAGGCAAATGATTGGATATATCCAGGAAGTTTCACGTGGAGGCAGAGACAAAAACAAGACGTCTTGCTACTTGGTGCCATGCAACAAATGGCCATCCACAAGTTCCACGGAACTTGACGATCTGCTTGGTGTCAAGGAAATGGCTAACATGTGCTTTTCAACTGACAAGGAATGCCTCAGATACCAGATCACAGCCTATAATGATGGCCAAGGAGTCAAGTGTGCAGATGATCCTGCCAATCACATGTGCAGTTCATGCAATCCCAATGCAGGTCTCTTGCCAGAGTTGTCCAAAGGTAGCCAAGTCAAAGTCAATCCATTGAAGCGCAAGTCAGAAAAAGACAATCAGCCTCTAAGACCAGTCAAGATTATCAAGACAGGACCACCAGCACCAGCACTCCAGCCAGCAGCAGGATCATCATCATCAACTTCAGCTGGAAAGGAAGTTCTGTCTGACTCAATGGCAGAGACTTGGGCCAAGATTCAAGCAGCCAAGAAAGCATTGGTAGATGCAGACAATGAAGTGCTCAAGTCAGTCCAGATGAACCTCAACATGCTGTATGGTGAATGTGCCATGTGCTTCTGGACCATGCAAGAATGTGACAGTGTCTATCAAAAAGGCAAACATGACTTCAAGGTGTGCAAGTTCCTAGGAACTGAACAAGGAAGAGAGTACATCAAGTTCAAGGAAGACATACAATACAGTGGCAAATTCCATAACAAGATCTGCTTCATCTGCCATGTGCCTAACTTTGGAGAAAAGCTACATGGAGCATTCAATGGACCAAGATCATGCCACTACATTGACATCATTCTGCCAACACTCTACTTTGGATTCAAGTACAAGCAGGAGACATTACAGAAGGAATTCAACACATACTGGCCATCCATTGGTCATTATGCAACATGGCTTGGAGGCAAACCAGTCAAGGAAAAGGAGAGATCCAACTTGGTCACAGCATACATGTTCATGTGTAATAAGTTTGTGTAGCTAGACTGTGAATGATAGTCAAAGTCAGATCTGTAAGTTACATGGAACTTGAGGATATGGCTACACCAGATCAGATACAAGTCAGACAGTCAATCACATCTGTAAGTTTCATGATACTTGTAGATATGGCCAAGTCATAAGTCAGACAAGTTGAAGTCATGACTTGTGCCAGTCAATATGTGACTGACCAGAGTCATATCCATATGTATCATGGAACTTGTAGATATGGCCATAAGCCAAGTTGGCAGGATATGAAGCTAAGCCATAGTCAGTGTACATAGAGTTACTTGGTGGTAGATTACAAGTGTCTAAGACTGTTAGGGTTTGGAAAGTCGCCGAAGGCGACGAACCCGGTTTTTAGGGGTAAAACCCGGTTTTTAGGGGTTAGGGTTAGGGTTAGAGTTAGGGTTAGATATCCTAGGGTTAGGGTTAGGGTTAGGGTTAGGGTTAG